>SJYO01000647.1:18770228-19136625 GCA_006410555.1 Capra ibex | reverse complement strand
GGCCTCAAGTGAGTCTGAGTGCAGGTAGCTCAGTCACTACGGTAGGTCGGTAGAGTAGGAGACAGCAGGGGAAGAGGAGGACGGGGGTCAGGGAGGGTCGTAGTCTCAGAAAAGGTTACTCAGTTGAGAAGCGTACTCCACCGGTTTCATGACCTCAAAGTCGAAATCGTAGTAAAGAAGGTTTCTTTAGGGTTCCGACTAGAGGAAGTCTTACCTGATCAACCCAGAGGAACGTCAGGTTCCCTGAGAGTTCTCAGAAGAGGTTGTGGTGTCAAGTTTTCGTAGTTAAGAAGCCGCGAGTCACTCACAAATTTTATACAGTATAACTTTTTCCTTCGCCTGAATGTTGATTTATATACAGGATTAAGAAGAGTTTCGGTTTGTTATAAAAAATTCAGGTAGGAAACTGGGAAGTTGAGCCATCAAGGAGAAGAACCTTAAATCGGATTCCTTTATAAATCTGTTGGTAAGTTTCTGTATACAAGTTCTTGCACATAATGTCGTACCAAAGAGTATCAAAATTTCTAACTCTCGGTGCACTTACGGGATGTTATCCTTTGACCAAAGTCACTTGGTCCCAAGGGTTTGTCACTTTGCGATCCGTTGGTAATTCTTACTACGACCGAGTACGCAGGGGACCACACTACGTGAGACTCCTGTGTGGTAGTGAAGACACCCTAAGGACCGGTTTTTACGTATTTGACTTCTTTATGATCTGTCTGGTTTTGAATCCTTGTCAGACGTTTTATTGACTAGACATAAGAAGTTTTCATAGTCATATTATTTTCTGTTGCGGATTCCTTGATACAAAAATTACACTCAAAACGACGTAGTGAGTCAGCACAGGGTGAGACACTGGGGCACCTGACATCGGGTCGTCCGAGGAGACAGGTACCCTGAAGGGTCCGTTCTTATGACCTCACCCAACGGTAAAGGAAGAGGTCCCCTAGAAGGGTTGGGTTACTTAAATGTATGGTTTGTCTTTATCCAAGTGTCTGTATCTTTTGTATAAATATCAAAGGTTTCTCCTTTCGTCCCTCCCTAATTAATCCTCAAACCCTAATTGTGTATGTGTGTTGATTTATATTTTATCTATTGGTTGTTCCTGGATAACACATCATACTTCTTGATACGAGGTATAAAACATTATTAGATATTCCCTTGTCTTAGACGTTTTAATATATATATATGTGTGTGTATATGGACTTAGAAACCGGACTTTGAAACCGGTGGACTACGCTTTTTGACTGAGTGACCTTTTCTAGGATTACGACCCTTTCTAACTTCCGTCCTCCTCTTCCTCTACTGTCTCCTACTCTACTAACCTCCCGTAGTGACTGAGTTACCTGTTCTCAGACTTATTCGAGGCCAACAACCATCTGTCCCTTCGGACGGTACGACGTGAGGTACCCCATCGTTTTTCAACCTGTCTGACTCGTTAACTTGACTTGTCTACGGACTTAGTGAAACGATATGTGTACTTTGACTATGTTGTAACATTTAGTTGATATAAATTATTTTTCTTTTTCTTTGATAGAAAAATAGGATAATTTTATTTCCTCTGGTTTTTCTGTACTGTTTATTTGCGTCACGTACTAGAATCTAATCTAGGACTTGATTCTTTTTTATTTGAAATATTTCCTGTAATACCCCGTTAACCGTTTAAAACCTGTACCTGATATCTAATCTATTATCATCATATAGTTAAATTCGAAGGACGAAAACTATCGACATGGCACCAAAACATTTTCTTCCAAGAACAAGAATTCTTTAAGTGTGGTTACACAAATACTCCTTTTCCTATATAACAAGGGTCACTTTCACAATCAACGAGTCAGTATAGACTGAGACACTGGGGTACCTGAGATCGGGCAGTCTGAGGAGACAGGTACCTTAAGTACTCCGTTCTTATGACCTCACCCAACAGTAAGGGAAGAGGTCCCTTAGAAGGGTTCTGTCCCTAGTTTGAGTCCAGTGGACACAACGTCCTGAGAAATAGATAGTAGACTAGGAGGGTCTTTCGGGTATAATACACACTGAAAGAGAATTTCCGAAGTCTTTTTTTTTTGGGTGATTACACATTAATCTCTTTATTGTTATTTACACCAGTTTAATATAGTTGACCACTTAGACTCACTTCTTATAGAACCCTATTAAACACCATAAAAACGGAGAGAAGACACTCAAAATTTAATGAAGTTTTATTTCTCAAAATTTTTTATCTTTTAAAATTTTTTTCTTGTTACGACCGTTTCATATGAGTAACCGTTCCTTTCTATGAGTCCCACGCGGTCAGACCCGGTACCCCGGAATTACGACCTCGACACGTATCGAGACCTACTGTGGAGGCCGGTGGGACCTGAGAGTCAAGGGACTCGATGATCTCCTTGACCCACACACCGACTTGGGTTTCGGTAGGACCCAACTGAGTTCTTCCGACCAACTCAGTCCCGGGACTTAAGAGGAAACACTAAAATTAATAAGGTGGAAAATTAAGTCACTGGCCGTAAGGAACGTAGGGTCCCTGTAGACCCACCTCCCTCCCGCTGCACCTCCATCCTCTTAAGTGGGTTTACGTCACAAACGATACCTATTAGGTCTGACGTTTCAAATCATCTCGGTTGTCAGTAAATAGTAACTACTGTTAGAATGTGTAAGAGGAGGTTTTCTTCGGGTTCTAAAGGGGGGTTTGGGTGGGTCGTAGAACGGATAAGGTGTCTTCCTCTTTTACTTCAAGGGTCGTTCCTGGCTCCAGGACACCCAAGACAGACGGTTCTCAATCACCAAAGTCAAATACGTCTCCACACCTAAGAGGCTCTTCGTAGACATGACTGGTGTACTTTGTTATGGGAGAGGAGTCTTCCCCTTTCTTCTAGCGAATAGTGGGGTGTGGAGACGAAGGTCCAGGACTGGAAGGAGGTCCCGTGTCCCGTCAGTGACACTTCAAGGGTTATTATCTTTCCCTTCTCAGGTGTGATTGTTGGCTTCCCGATGCCGACGAAGTCCCCGGGGGGCGAGTGGGTCAAGGGGGAAGAAAGTGAACGGGAGGCCGGTGTGACAGGAAGGAGGAGTGGTGGAGGGGTCCCCACCAGTCCCTTTCTTTCGGGGAGGGAGTAGGGGGAGTTACAAGGAGGTGAGGGGGGCGGGGTAGTGATCCCACAGGTCCTGTAACACACTAAGTCCTTTGTCGAGTCTGCACTCCAAGCGTCGTCCGGCTCCTCCTCCTTCTTCCGCGACACCCTCGTCTCCTCCACCAACAACGGAGTCCCTCCCCGAGACTCCCAGGGCGACCTCCCCCGTCCCCCCTAGACCGGCACCCCGTCCCCGAGACCTTACGTCGGAGGAAGTGGCGACGACGACGGCGACGACGACGACGACGACGACACAACCGGTCGGCAGTCTTGGTCTCCACTCAGTACGCCCCCCGTTCTCCGGTCCGCTGGGTGGAAGGAATCCTCCACCAGGCCACCCACCCCCTGTCTCCCGGTTTCAGGAGTGAAACTCCGTTGTGACCTACCTCTTCTAAGAACGGGGGTTTTACCCTGTCAGCCGTCCCTCTGGGCTGAGACGAGGACGTCGATGTGTCTGGTTCCGACACCCGGAGCACGGTCCCCACCACTGGCGTCCCCCTACCCACTCTCCCACGGGTGGGGGCCCGTCTTGGTTCGTCCGGGACCTTGATCCTCTGTCGTGTGAGAACGTTAGTGTAAATCCTTCTTCTCTCCTTTGTCTCGCCGGTGGACGATCCCCTTCTCTACTCTCCCTTGTCCTCTACCTCTGTACCCTTTCAGTTTCCGAGTGGTTCAGGGAAAGGGCCAGGTCGACAGGGGTGGGGGACACCGAGTTACGACCCGGGAAGGCTCTCCTTTAGGGAAATCACAAAGTCGGTAAGTGGAGGGTCCTCAGGAGAGTCGGGGGGAGGACTAGGGACAACAGAACGAAGGCTCCCTACCCCGGACTTCGACCTGAACCCTCCGGTCTCTTATTTGTCCTTTCCTTCCCACCCCTAATCATTGACTCTCTGGACCCTAGATCCCCCGACCCCACACTCACGGTGCACCCCTGATCTTGTCCCCGCATCTCCGCTACCACCACACCTCGTGGAAGCACCCGACGACGTCCGTCCAGGGAGGTCTCGTAGGTTTCCTCCCGTTCACCTCGCACTACGAGGGACGAGGGTAGAGTGGGAGTAGAGGTAGGGATCCCGACGTCACACCCTCAAAGGGTCTTGGGACACGGTTGCCTCCGTGGACGGACTCGGATAGGGTCCCCGTTCCCTGGACGGTCACTCACGTTGAGCACCCTCACCCTCTGCCCCTTCCCCTTGTTCCCTCCCCTACCCCTCTTACCCCCTCTTTCCTTCCTCCGTTTCGTCTACTTCTCTTTGTTTACTTCCGTTTCCTCCCTCCATCCGTCCTCGTCTCCCAGTCCTACACTTGAAAGGAGAGAGGTGGGGAGGGTCCACACGGGGACCGAAGGACCCACTCTGTACGGTCAAAGGACTGGGGACGGTCCTACGGGTCGGGACGGTCTTGCCTCCGTCGACGGTGCGGAAAGAAGGGTGGGAAGGGCCGAGGGGACCGTAGGGGAGAGGGTGCCGGGGGTCGAAGAAGACGTGGACGGGGAGACCGAAGTGACCGCTATCCACGGTCCGGGTCTAGTTCCTGGGGACAAGGAGGAAGACAAGGTTTTACCCGGCGACGGTGGAGGTCCGGAGCCCGGCGGGTGCTACGAGGACGTACGGGCCTACCTGTCCACTCGCGACTACCCTCTCCCTCCTTCCCTGTCCTCCCCCGGCACCGACCCGACGTCTCATCCTCTCTACCTTGACCTCGGGTTCTCCGACACTCGGGAACCTTCTGCCTCCGGCACTCTTAGTTGGTCGGTTAAGAACCACTAGGTAAATGGGCTTTGACTGTAAGTGGTCGTCTTGACATTACTGACGATTTTGGGACTCGATAAAGGTTCGGTCGACCATTTCTTAATGACGGTATCGGGGGAATCGTGTCGTGGGACTGGTGAAAGGGTCGGGGGAGTTGGAGGGGACTGGGTCATCGATCTCCCGATTACGGGTCGTGTAGTCCCCTGGAGGTCCTGAGACGTAAGAAATAAATAAACAAATAAAATTAACCTCTTATTACTGCAATGTTATAGTACCCCAAAAAACGGTATGTAGTTATACTTAGTCGGTGTCCATATGTACACCGGGGGGATAGGACTTGGGAGGGGGTTAGAGGGAGGGGTGGGGTAGGGAGACCTAACAGGGTCTCATGCCCGAAACCTACGGGACGAAGTACGTAACTTGAACGTGACCTGAAGATACAATGTATACCATTACATGTACGAAGTCACGATAAGAGAATTTAGTAGGGTAGGAGTAGGAGAGGGCGACTGAGGTCTTCAGATAAGAAATACAGACACAGAGGAACCGACGGGACGTGTATTCTAACAATCATGGTAGAAAGATTATGAGACGTAAGACTCGTGGGCTCACCGAGGAAAAGACTCACCACCCTCGGGTGCGATAGTAGTCCCTTCTGACGTCACCACCCTCCACACTACCCCTACCCTCCTAGACTGGACCTCTCTCCTTACCCACAGGCAGGGTCCTCCTCCCCACGTCAGGACCCCGTGTTCTCGTCCTGCATACCACCCGTCCACACGATGGGACAGTCCCCACGGTCCTGTATCGACACTCCTGGACCTCTCTTTCTGAGGTACCGTGGATTCCTCCTCTCCTGACCCGGTCCTTCGTTTCGGGTGCACTGGTCCTTCTCGAACCTGCGTCCATGGAGGTCCTCCCCACCTGATCTCCGTTCCGAAGAGTCTGAACTCGTCCGTGTCGTCAGTGGAAACTGACTAACCACCTACCTACCTACCTACCTACCTACCTACCTACCTACCTGACACACACGAGTTAGCGCAGGTTGAAGAAACGTTGGGACCTTCCGGAATTTTTACGATCACGGGGGTAGGGTCTTTCGGACGAGGTTAACCAGACCTCATCTGGGTCCCTTACCTCTAAGAATTTGATTGACCCTCTAAGACTCCTTTGACCCGGACGTTGAGCCACACTCTCTGGTCGCATATACTGTTGTTCCTACCCGTCACCGCTGAACGGTCTGGAACACGAAGTCTCCTCCCCGAGACCCGTCGGGGGAGGAGTCCGGGTTGTGGTAAAGACGGTGACTGATCTGTACTGGAACGTATACTATAAATTCGTCAGACCTAGGAGTCAACAGTCGGTCACAGGTGCGAAGTATTCCGACAACACCTATCCTTTCCCCCTCTCCGAGTCTTTCACGAATGAACCAAGTCAAGGTCGTCGGTGACGGTGGTAAGGGTGGTCACACATACCGACACCTTAGAGAAATGGCACTACGTGACGCGGGTGGGTTTCTAGTCCCTTAGTCCTGCTCTCCGCTCTACTGACGGGCTCCCGTGTGCCGACCGGCCCCGATTCGGTCCCCGATTAGAAGTCTCCTAGGCACGAAAGATGAAGGGGTGGCACACAAGTAAGTCCAGGTTGAGAAACGCTAGGGTACCTGACATCGGGTGGTCCGAGGAGGCAGGTACCCTAAAGGGTCCGTTCTTATGACCTCGCTCAACGGTAAAGGAAGAGGTCCCCTAGAAGAGGTGGGTCCAGTGGTGTTTTCCCTGTCTGTGGTTCAGGGTCTAAAAGGGTTCGTCCCAACTCAGCGTTATGAGGGTGGTTATCGGTGTACAAGTCAAAAGCGGACCTTTTTTTACACCAGTGAGGTCTCTCTTGGGAGGGGGGTTTTACTATTTTGACTCCTACTACCTGGTCCTGTCCCTCTCCTACCCTTCTTCCCTTCCTTTATGCCTCCAGTCTGTGTCTCTATTGGGTCTCACTGTCGCCCAGTAAGACCTCCTCGACCTTACACACGGGACGACCTTTGCCGGGAGAGTGGTAGACAGGAGATGCAGTCCACTCGTCACGGTCGAAGCTCTGAAGACGAGTCGGTTGGGGACGCAGTTGCCTCCCCACACAGACCGGTGGATGGGGGTCTAGGTCACGGCGACGGGTGGGCCGAAGCTCCCGGTACGGACGCTTGTGCTGCAGTTGCTCACAATGGACCTGGGTCCTGGGACGGGGTTCCCGTGGTAGACGGTATTGTGGGACCCTAGGAAGGTCACAGAGACGGGGCGACCCGCCCTCCCAGGTGCGACACCTGAGGCCGGCCCTGGGACGTGGGGGTCCCCGACAGAGTTACCCCCGTGGACAGTTGAGCAAGGTCCCTCTCTGAGGTGGAAGGTGGACACGGACACAGGGGGTCCACGCAGGAGTGTCCCCAGAAGGACTCCAGGGAGAGTCCCGTACCTCCACCACAGGGTACCCAGGGAAGAGAGTCGAGTAGTGTGCTGGGACAGTCCGAAGTGTCCGGGTTCGACACTCCACTTAGGTCTACTGACACAGCCCGTGGTCACAGTCTTGCCCCCGTGGACGGTCCTACCCGACCCGTGGATGTGGACGGAGACGGGTCTCCGGACCTGTCCACTCAGCAAATTCGGTTCGACTACCGTGGCCACCGGGTCTACCAGTCGGGGCCGAGAGGTCAGGAGTGTCCCGGGGGTCGACGTCGCAGACAGGGGAAGAGTGCGGGGATGTCCGACCCTAACGAGACTTCTACACCTGCTTACACTCCAAGTCCCAGGGGGAGCGACGTCTTTACCCCCGTGGACGGTCTTGAGTCGACCGCTGAAGGTGACACACACACACTCACCGACCCCTCCGCGACCGACGCTCCTCTTGGACCTGCTGACACACCGGCGGTGGACGCGGGGGCCCAGGTGGACGGAACTGGCGCACCCGAGGAAGAGGACGGAGACGGGTGGACCCGCGTGTCCACACTGCGTCTCCGAGTCCCTCCGCCTTCCACCTCTACGATCCACTGTCTTCGGGGTCCTCTCACGGACCCTCGAAGCTCGTCGGAGACTCGTGGAGTGGGTGGGGCGGGAGGTCCGGAGGACACGGTGTACCTCCTGTACACAGACTCAGTTGGTACGGTGCTCCTTCGGGTCACGTCGTGGTTGGGGGACTCGCCGAGGTGTGAGACGCACACAGTCGGCCCGATGTGTCCCGGGTGGACGGTGGTCCTGAACCTGCTCACAGTCTACCCACTCCGTGGGGGGGGGGTAGTCTGGGAGAGATTCGGGGGTGTGTCGGAGATATGACTTCTCCCTTTGTCCGTTTGACAAAAAGTTTGATCTTTAGTAGAGTCCTTAAGAGACCACCAGGTTACCAATCCTACGGCGATAAAGTGACGACTTCCGGTCCTATGTTAGGGACCGGCCCCTTGATTCTAGGGTGTCCGACGTGTCGCCGGTTTATTTCTTTACTTGTAGAGAAAAAAGGACTTAAACAGGAATAACCCGTAGAGAAAGAATGGGTCAGAAGAGTGGTTATGAGTCGGGAGGTCCGGCGTAAATCAGTAGAGAGGTCACAAAAAGTCTAAAAAAAAAATTACACCTGGTAAAAAAAATTAAGAAGTAACTTAAACAATGTTTCAACGAAGACGAAATACAAAACCAAAAAACCGTAGTCCGTACACCTTAGAATCGAGAGACTGGCCCCTCACTTGGGTGTGGGGGACGTAACCTCCACTTCAGAATTCGTGACCTGGTGGTCCCTTCAGGGTGAGGCAGAGGTGAAATTCCAGTGTTGGGGAAAGGGGTGAGACTAGAGTAAACGGTGTCTGTCCGGGGGGTGTGAAAGGAACGGTGAGTCCGGAAGAACGGGAAGGTGGGACTCGGGCCACCTGAGGGTCCAGAAGAGAGGAGGGTCGAGTCGTTCCGGGGTCAGAGACACTTGTGCCGCCGAGGACGGAGTTGTGTGGGCCGAGGAAACTCACGGAGACAGGCGGACCGATGTGCCCGAGGGCGACGCTCCGGCTAGTGTTGCTCACGGACAGCGTCGGGACGGTGGCCCCGCCGTGGACGGACCTGGACGAGCGGTGGAAGGTCACGGAGACGGGTGGTCCATGGTCGACTTACCCCGGAACCCACCTCCTCGGTCCCTTGATCACACGACTTCGGTGTCATGCACTGGGCAGGTCTCTTACCAATCGGACTCCGGTCAACCCCGGTCTGTCGTTTCTTCCGAAGAGGAGCAGAGGAGTAGGGGGTCTACTTTTGAAATTCTTTGGTCACGGGGGGCGTCCTGTTCTCGAAGGTGTCTACCGTCACTCGAGTGTGTGACGAGTTGAGACACAAGTGAAGTGCCAGTGGCATCGTCCATGTCGGACTAAGTGACATACGTCTCCGGGTAGGTCCCTGTCTTTTCGTCGTCAATTATTTGAAAAGTACGACGTCGGAGACGAGTACAGTTGGGTCTTACAAGGTGGATGAGTCCCTTTGAGGGGACATCTCTAGTTCTCATTGGAAAATTTAAGGTTTCCCAGACACACGAACTTAGACCGAGTCACCCTTTCCTTATGACGTTTCGTCGTAGATGGATATTCAATCTCAATTCCCCTCTTTGTAGAGGGTCCCTCTGTCATTACCTCAGTTATCGTCCCTCGACCTATTTTGATCTGTTTATTATCGAATGAAGACGGACTCGTAGAACGCCCGTAATAGAGTAGAAATGTCATAGGGAGACTCCAGTCGTAACTATGATGCGGGTAAATATTTACTTCCTTGACTTCGTGCGTCCCCAATTCACCGAACAAGTTCCAACGGGTCGATCATTCACCATCTGAGTTTGGGTCTCGAAACTATCACAGTGGGTGATGTGGTGTGTCGGAGGATTCGACTCTTCACAGGTTCCTTTTTACGACTCTTGTGATAGGTCAGTAGGTTCGTTCCCTGTTCCAACATCTATAGTTCCTCGAAGTCTCCGTCCGAGGGGTCTGTTTTTCTCCCTCCGTCGGCTCCAGGTCTCCGACTAGACGCAGTCAAGTCCCACTCTGTCACCTCTGATCCTCCTCGGATCTCTTCGTCCTGTTCACACCCTTACTGTGTCCAAGGGTTTACGGGAAGTTTAGGGGTGGAACTAGGGACCAGAGGGACCGTACCTCCGGACGGGTCCATCGTACCTTTCGAACCTAGTGGAGGTTCGTCTGCGGGTAAACAGTGTGACCATGGATCTCTTGGAGGTCCGACGAGTCGGGAGGGCCCACTCGGGACGGAAGACTTGACTCCTTATCGGAGTTTTCTGTGAAGGGACCTCGGGAGGGTGTCCAGGGTTGTCCACGGGACGAGGGACTCGAAAGTATGAACTTCCGCTGTCTCGGTGACAGGTCGTCTCGTCGTCCCGGAGTGAAGTAGAGAGGTTCGGTGTACGTCGCCGGGGGATCCTCCCCGACAGACCACCTCGTGGACCGTCCAGTTCCTGTCGCGACCAAGACCTTGGACCGGAAACCCCGTCTTTCCCCCTCCGTCCGCTTCGTTTCGACTGGGGTGGACGTACAAGAGTCCGAATCTTCCCGCCGAGACACTCCACCTCCATTTGCTTACGCGGAGCCGGGGGACGAACTTGGTCCGACTGACGGTGCTGGACGAGTTACCGAAGGCCACGTAGACGGGCGGCCCATTCACGTCTAAGACGAGGTGCCAAGTCCGGACCGTCAGTGGCCCCCGGAGAGTTTCCAGAGAGTCCGGACCGGTTCCTCACGGGGTAGAGAGGTTGAGGGGACGAGAGGTTTAACAGAAGAGAAGTCAAGTTAAGTCAGTGAGTCAGTACAAGCTGAGTAACGTTGGGGCACTTGGCGTCGTGCGGTCCGGAGGGACAGGTAGTGGTTGAGGGTCTCAGGTGGGTTTGGGTACAGGTAACTCAACCACTACGGTAGGTTGGTAGAGTAGGAGACAGCAGGGGAAGAGGAGGACGGGAGTTAGAAAGGGTCGTAGTCCTAGAAAAGGTTACTCAGTCGAGAAGTGTAGTCCACCGGTTTCATAACCTCAAAGTCGAAATTTTAGTCAGGATGGTTACTTATGGGTCCTGATTAGAGGAAATCCTACCTGACCAACCTAGAAGAACGTCAGGTTCCCGGAGAGTTCAGAAGAGGTTGTGGTGTCAAGTTTTCGTAGTTAAGAAGCCACGAGTCGAAAGGAATATCAGGTTGAGAGTGTAAGTATGTACTGATGACCTTTTTGGTATCGGAACTGATCTGCCTGGAAACAACTGTTTCATTACAGAGACGAAAAATTATAAGACAGATCCAACCAGTATTGAAAGGAGAATGTGGGACGTTTAGAAGGGGACGAGTGAGCGGGCGGGAGTAGAGACAGGACGGTTCAGTGGGTTTATTGGGAGGGGAGGTCGGGAGGAAGTCTCGGGAGGTATGGGAGGGGGACGGACGAACACCAGGGGCAACCAGAACCTCGACTATCGGTACCTACATCCCTTTCAGTGGGGTCTGGAAGTAAGAGGTCAAAGTGCCCTGTAGGGAGACGAGGGTCGATACTATTATTGACTACAAATAACTTATAAATGAGGTTCGGTCCGTGAACCAATACATAAAAGTTCGTAATAGAGTAAATTAGGAAAGTCGTCACGGTACTACATCCAATATATTAGTAAGAGGAAGATGTCCTCTTCTTTTCACTCTCACTTTCAGGGAGTCGGTCAAACTGGGAAACACTGGGGTACCAGTGTTTAAGAGGTCCGGTCTTATGACCTCACCCATCGGAAGGGGAAGAGGTCTACTAGAAGGGTTGGGTCCCTAACTTGGGTCCAGAGGGTGTAACGTCCGCCTAAGAAATGATCGACTCGGTATTTCCGTCGGGTGTCTCCTTCTTTCCCCTTGGATCTCTCCAACCCATCGAACGGGTTTCAGTGTACCGACTGTCACCGACTCAAAGTGAAAATACGTAGTGGGAGGACAGTAGAGGCGGACGGGGTCTACAGAAGAGACCTTCAAGGAGTCCAAGTGAAAAGGATCGTTCCCCTTTCCGGTCCTGAACATAAATAAGAAAACTATTTTATATAAAGGTCGTAATCATGTGTGTAGGTCAATACGGAATGAATATACTTCCGATTTCAATGGTTCAATACGAGGTAATACAGGACTTTAAGTTTAGTGATAATCTCTTCGGGGGTGTAACCCCGGAAACAGTATATTACTGTGTAAATATGTTTTGGAGTTTTGGGTTTGGGAAACTTTGTTCTAAGAGAGGAACGTTAAACATTGGTACACTAAAGATATAAACATTTCTCTTTCGATCCAAAGGGGTCACCGAGTCACCATTTCTTAAGTGGACGTTACACCTCTGTATCCAAGGGTAGGGACCTAAACCTTCTAGGGGACCTACTCCCTTACCGATAGGTGAGGTTATTAGAACGGGTTTTGAGGACACCTGTCTCGTCGGACCGTCCGATGTTAGGTACCCCAGTGTTTTTTCAGTCTGACCTGATTCGTTGATTTATTGTTTCTTTTTCGGTTTATGTTCACAATTGAGAATTGAAGAAGAAGAACGGAAATTTAGAATTTGTAAACATTGTTTCAGGAAGTATTCAGATCTCTCTCATTTTTTTTCTTTTTTTCTGGAACCAGTAGAGAGTGGTGAATGAGGGGTGGGGTGGTCCAAAGTGGCCGGGGGCCACACTCCTCCTGTAGTTACTTACGGTTTCGAGGGGGACACGGTTACCGCCCCTCACGGTCCTGGTCGGACCTAGGAAGGTAACGTTCACAGGGGGTCCATTTGACCCCGAGTTTTTGTGACCTCCGCTGTCACCCCTATCCCCGTCTGAAGGTACTTCCCGGGACTAAGGGGACAACATGGCATCCGAAACTTCCGGGTGCGACAGTCCTCCTCCACCTGCTCACAGACTCACCGGGTACGGGGTGACCTCGGTCGACGGAACTGGAGGGCCCTCGAAAGGAAACGCAGACGGGAAGACCGAAGTGTCCAGTCGTCCCCTCTCCAACCTTTCTTGACCTCGTGTTGACCCCACCTCAGTAACTACTCACAGACTCCTAACCCTACACTCTTGTCTTACTCTTTCCTTAGGGACTTTCAACACGTCACGTTTTTGACGTGTTGGTATGTCCGCGACTCCCACAATGACATCCTGAGTGTAGACCGAGTTGTACTCACAATACTGACCTCTGGTCCTCGTCTCCTCCTCTAAGTTTCCGTTCGGTAAGTAAACGAATAAATCGTTTGTAAACAATTGACGGATGATACGGCTGTGTCTGTGTTTCAACTCAACGATAGGAACTCTCTGAAATTTATATGACGTCTTTCTGGTCTTCCAGAGAACAATCGAGACTCCTTACGTATCCTAGGATATCCTTGTGTTTCTTAACTGGTTGGGTCTGATCTCTACTCTTTCCTACCGACTTGGCTCAGCATTTCCGACTCATCCTCAAACAGTTCTGTCTTACGATCCGTCACACAAAATCGGTGTCTATTGTCGTGGACGTTTCCGTGACCCCTGTCCCTCCCCTCTTTTGCGTGGGGTGAATTCCTTTACATCCTGTAGGTCTTGAACCCTATGGCCCCGTTTCCACTCTTTGCATCGTGAAGATCTTTCCAGTACAGTACGTCCTGGGGTACGCAGTAAGACTTCTTCGACCATAGGACTCCGTAGTCCCTCGGTGACCTCCTATCCCATTACCCCTCACTCGTGCAGTGCGTATTCTTCACGGAGGTTTGAGTAGTTCCTGTTTCTGTCTGAAACAAAAGACTGAGTAAAGGGGTGGCATCCGGTAGAGACACTTTAAGGGGACACACGGGGGTTGGACACGGTCGGGTTTGTTTTTACATTCCTAGTCCTCCTGTCACGGGTGACGGAGACGGGGCTACCTTTGGGTCCGACACAGGGGTGTCTCCTGTTGACGTGGACGGTGGTGCCCGTGACGGTCTCCATTGTAGAAGGTCCGAGAGGGGTATGTATCAGAGGAGACCCAGGAAGAGTTGATCCCGTCCTCTTCTGTCGGTCACTCCACGACCAGACATCCTTTACTGGTTACCCTCATCCTTCCTTTCCTGTTTCAAGACTCTAGTGTTGGTTACCCTCCCGAACTGACCACTCACAATAGGTTACTCCCCTCTCAAGTATTTATCTCCTTGTTCTGAACCCTCCTAGTTTCGTTTTTCTTTACACAATTTAAGGTCCTGATTAAGTAGAGTAGTAAGTAAGTCATTTATAAATAACTCACAGATAATGCACACCTATGTAAAGGTCCGCGACCCTTTTGTCGTGTTTTGTTTTCTCTGGTTCAAAAGTATAGATTGGTGTGCCTCGAAAACAAAATTCTACCTTTTTGTCTGTTATTTGTTCAATATCTTCCTTATTTACCTATCTACCTATCTAGATCAACCTCTTTTAATCACCCCAAACAGTCCGTTTTCACCCCCGTTACGACTCTCGTTTCGGGGACTCTTTCCCCGGTCTCAGAGTCCTGGTCTTTCTCTCGTCAGTGTCCCCAGACTGGTTACCCCTACTCTCTTATCTTGGAGGTGGGAAAGAAAGATACTGGTCTAGAAGTACACACACACTACCCCCAACCTGTCCTGGTCTCACACTGTGTCTAGACCCCCCGACACAGAGGTGGGGGACACGGGTGCCTCCCTGGACGGTGGGGGTCGGGAAACCGATGTTGACGTGGACGGGGTGTCCAATGTGTCCACTCCGCGAGGGATTTGGTACATATGGGACCCGACTGGTGGTAGATTTAGTTCCCGTTCCGGTCACCTCTGTACACAGGTTTCCCGAGACCCAGAGTCAGTGGTGGTTCTTCTCGACCCTGAAGGACCACCAGGTCACCAATTCTGAGACGTGAAGGTGTCGTCCCCTGTACCCAAACTAGGGACCAGGGTCTTGATTCTAAGGTGTACGTACGACGTCCACGTCGGTTTTTTTAATTTTCTTAACCCGTACCCGATGTCACGTCCTCCACCACTCTTATCTTTTTCCAACCCACCCTCTTGTCACGCCTACCTCTACTCCTTCCCTTCCTTTTCCTTCTCTCTTTTCCTTCTAAGTGAAAGAGTCTGGGGTGGGTGAAGGGAATCCCGGGTGAACGTCACTCCTCCATTGTCGGACAGTGAGCCCGGGGACAGAGTTACCACCAAGGACGTCGGGGTCGGGGCCCCCAATGAGGACGCGGACGGGAGACTCGGTATGACCCGAGGCGACGGTCTGGTCGTAACTGGTGACACGGAGACCACTCAAGGGTGGTGCAGGATCCCGACCCGGTGTCTTCCTACGTCTTCCCCCAGTCCCATACAACCATTTTTTAATTGACTTGTGTACCTCGGCAACAAACCCACCCCTTCAACCGTCCCATCCCCCCGCCACGGGACACACACTGAGTCCAGTGTCCGGTCCAATGTCCGTTCCTTGGGTTGGGGAGTGTCGGAGGAGAGAGGTCGTGGCACGGAGTTACCCCCGTGGACACACTTGTCCGGCCCGTGGAGGAGGACGGAGACACGGGGTCCGAAGGTCCCGGGTGCGACGCTCCCCTCCTGGGCAGGGTCGACGCGCCTGTCCACTCGTCCCGTGTGTCTGGGGACCTCCTTCCCTCCCACGGGGACGGTCGGAAGGCGAGGCAGAGGAGACCCCGAGGCACGACGGAGAGTGGGGTGCGGGGCGTCGGAAGGTGAGACGGAAGGGAGACCGAAAGGGTGGAGGGGTCTCCAACGGAGGAGTGTGTGGTGTGTGAGGGTGGGGAACGAAGGGACTGGAAGGAAGGAGGACGACACGGGAGAGAGAGAGAGTAGATCGGGGACATCCTTGTTCCGTTGGACGGTTCTGTCGGGAGTCCCAGGGGCGACGGAGACAGGGGGACCGATGTGTCCTCCGTCGACAGTCCACTCCCCGGCCCTCGGTCCGCACGTCTCCTTCCTCCCCCGCCCTCTCGAGGTCAGTCTCCCGGAACCCGTAACTGCCCCCGTCGTCCCTTCGAATCCTCTCCACTTTCCTCCAAACCCTCAGATCCTTAACTCGTGCTCTAGACATACCAAGCGACTTTCCTAAAAACTAGGGTCGTTGAGAAGACCCTACGTGCATAGGTTCCTTTGGTCCCTCCCACTGGACCAGGGTCTGGTAAGTCCTCTGTCAAAAGTCCCCTTCCCTAAAACTCCTCGACCGTCTCCTGGTAGAGACCCGGACCCTTGGACTACGAGGAAGGGCGGAGTGCGAGGGAGGATTGGAAGTCTGCGACTACCTGAATACGCGGGTCTTCGGGACGGGTGTTTTAAGGGTGACGGAGGTCTGACCCGGGAGGAAAGTCACGGACACGGAGGTCCCTACCTGACCCGGAGAGACGTTGGACGGCGACAGGAGGACGGTCTCCCAACGAGACTCGGTTCCATGGTTGGGTTCTGGCCGATCCCTCGTCTCCTTCTCGTTTTTCCAGAGGAGGAGTTTGGGTAGGGATTCCTGTAGGTGTGTGTTGTCAACCGGTTGACTGGTTGATTTTCAGCTTCGTTGTGTGTGGTTGGTCAATAACTTCGACGTCGAGTTGTTGGGTCCTGTCGGATTGTGTTGAGTTGAGGATCTTGGTGCAAGTTGTGTTAAGTTCGTTGTGATGCGTCGGGTCCGTTAGTCTGAGGTCAAATTGTGTTCATGGTCCTTGTATTGGGTCACTAGGCCCCACCTTGTTGAGTTGTGACAGTAATGGTAATATTGAGTCTCACTTGGTGTGAATTGGCTGGTGTGCGTTGTGTGAAGTGGTACTGGGGGAGTGAACCTACAATACTGTTGAGGGACCATTTTCTTATGGAAGGAACGAGTTTATTCAAAAAAAAAATTTAAAAAATAGAAACCAACACGACGCAGAAGTAACGGCGAGTTCCAGAAAGAGATCAACGTCTCTCGTCCCCGATGAGAGATTAACACAACGTACCCCGAAGGGTAACTCCACCGAAGAGAACACTTCGTACCTGAAGTCCGCGTGCCCGGAGACATGAACAACATACACCCGAGTCGTCAATACCGGACTCCCGGATCGAGAAGGATCCGTACACCCTAGAAGGGTCTGGTCCCTACCTTGGGCACAGGGGACGTAACCGTCCTCCTAAGAATAGGCACCATGGTGGTCCCTTCAGGAGTTTAATCAAAATTATACTCTTCTTGAGTCCCCTCTCTGGTAACACCTCTACCAACAACCCTTAGTGTCACTCCCTTGTAGTCTCTTACCGTTTTGGGTCTCCTACCTCAATCTGACAATTCGGTTCACGGAGGTGGACTTCAAAGAGAACTCAAGAAGGAACAAACTCTGAACAAATTCCGGTTCTTATATCAACGAATATTACGAGACTATTTAGTTTTTTCTCCATAAAGAGAAGTAAGACTGTTTTATACGTTCTCTTCCTTGAATTAAAAAAAATAACTTCATATCAACTAAATGTTACAACATAATCAAAGTCCACATGTCGTTTCACTTAGATTTTTTCTTTGTCAGAAAAAATCTAATAAAAGAGTATATGTGGTAATACCTCATGACTCATCTCAAGAGACACGATGTATCATCCAGAAATGATCAATAGATAAAATATATATCTTCACATATATACAGTTAGGGTTAGAGGGTTAAATAGGGAGAGAGGGAGGAATTGGGACCATTAGTATTTAGATAGAAGATGTAGACATTTAGACAAAGACAAACCCTCTATTCAAGTAAACATAGAAAGGAAAAAAAAATCTAAAGTGTATATTCGTTGTAGTATACCATAACCAGAAAGAGACTGAATGAGTGAATTATGTTGTTAGAGATCCAGGTAGGTACAAGGCTTGAACAAATTAGAGAAGTCGAAGTCCTCGGATGACTAAGGAGTCCGAGGTCCACCGGAGGCGGGTGGGGTCTCCATAATCACCAGGGAGGTACCTGGAGAGACGAGTCACAGACCCCGGGGACGTGTAGGAGGGTTGGGTGAATCGAAATAACAGAGAGAAGGGTCCGTGTCTTCAGAGAAGGGACACGGTCTTGCCTCCGCAGACGTAACTGTCGCCGGGGAGGGTAAAGACGGTGACAGGGGGACCTAAGGTTCCGTCATGTACGGTCCTGGTCCACTTGGGGACACTCAGGTCCGGGACGGTCGTACCCCGATGGACACACCGGGTTGGGTTACCAATAGAGACGGTCCACTCTTCCAGATCTCCTCCGCCCCCCTTCTGTTTCAACCCGACCTATACCTTTTGTCGTCAGTACCCCGTCTTTCCCGTCCCTCTTCCGTAAAAGTAAATGGGCAGGTTGGTTGGTGGTTCAGTTCGACAAAAGGGAGGATTCGTAAAGAGTCGAGACAGGAGCGGGGAAGTGGGAGTAGGGTGACGGAATCAGGTCCGGAAGCTGCGTAAGGTGGACCTGTGGACGTAGTCGGAGGATTGTTATAGTAGCGACAGAGGTGTGAACAAGAGGATTTCAAAGTGGGAGATAAGGTGGTGATCCCACGAGACAACTTTTGTAATTCGACCGGACGGTGAGAGGATGAACTTTGGAAAGTCACGTCTGAAGGGAGCGCCACCGAGTCGATTACTTCTTAGACGGACGTCACGTTCTCCGTTCCCAAACTGCGGACCCAACCCTTCTCGGGGACGTCTACCCTTACCGTTGGGTGACGCCATAAGAACGGACCTCTTAAGGTACCTGTCTCCTCTGATCGTCCGATGTCAGGTAACCCAGTGTTTCTCAGTCTGTACTGACTCGTTGATTGTACAAGTGAAAGTGAAAGTGGTCACTAATTCTGTACGAAGGTTACGTCCCTCGTGTCCAAGTTAGGGACCAACTCCTTGATTCTACGGTGTACAGAGCGTCGTACCGGTTTTTTGTGTTTTTGGGAGTCACTGACGGGTGGAGAAGGTGTTACTTCAGGGTTTGACCGCACTGGGTCGGGACGGAGGGAAAGTCCGGAGTAGAGAGAAGTGGGGGGCGAGTTGAGACGAGGTCGTTGTGTTTTGACCTCGACCGAAGGGGTGTGGGGTCTGACCGAGAAACCACCGAAAGGAGTGGGGAGAAGGTGACCGACCACAGGTCCTCCGTCGACGGAGTCCCTTTACAGGGATTGAAGAGAGGTCTGACCCAATGCCGGAGAGGAACCACCAAGTCCAGTGACTCGTCCTGTCCTTCCGTGTCGACCCAAAGTTAAGGTTCGTTGGACTAGGCACATGAGTGTAGGTACTGAAACTTATCTTCCGTGTTAGGGTATTGATGGGAGAAAGATATTTAAAAGTTACATAAAAGATTGAAAAATAATGTCCGTAAAAATTTGTATGTGTTTTTGTCACATGACTATTCATCACTTGGGGGCACGTGGGTAATGAGTCGAGATGAAGGAGAAAATACTTTGAGGAAGGAGGTCTTCAAAAGTTTTGAGGGTGGAGGGAGTAGACGAAGAAGGTTGGGAGACCCGTAAGGAGTCTGAGAGAGACTTAACAAAAAAGAGGTGGAAAGACTTTGGAAGGACCATGAGGTAAGAACGTATGAGAGGAAGGAGGACGTTCTTGAGTGGTGTACCATGTCTGGAGTGTTACTGGGAAAAGAGTGGTCGTCCTATACTTTGTTAGTCTTTTACCAATTCCAGTACTTAATGACTCAGTATCTGAACACGACTTAGGGTCGAGACGGTGGATGGTCGACACACTGAACACGTTCCGTGAATAGAAAGTTCCTTAGTCAAAGGAAAAGGCGTTTCACTCTCAGTTTACTCTACTGGGTATCTCTCCCACCAGTCCTCTCAAGATCTCCAATACACATATTTAGTGTGTTAGTCACTATCGACAGAGAAGAGACCAACTGACTCTTAAAGTACCTTCGTCCCTTCGTCAAGATTAAAAGAAACATAAGGATCTCGGACTTTTCTATGGACCCGTGTTTCATCCGTTAAGTTATTTACGGACTTTCGTTTTCACAATCAGGAAACCGGCACAGACTGAGAAACGTTAGAGTACCAGACAGGTACCTTAAGAGGTCCGGTCTTATGTCCTCACCCAACGGTAAAAGAAGAGGTCCGATAGTAGGACTGGGGCAGAGGACGTAACGTCCGTCTAAGAAATGGTAGACTCGATGGTCCCTTCAGATTATTTTCGAATATTTGATTATTTCGTACTCTCTTGGGTCACCCACACACCAACCTTCTCCTTCCAAAATAGTTTTTACCTTAATATAGATCACCATTACTTAATATCTCTAACCCTGAACCTTCCCCTGTTCCAGGTATAATGGTTTGTTATCACAGAGCACACCTTGACTCCACTTTCCCAATCCGATGTGCACTGACACTACCTCCCACTCGACTTACTACGAAACTCAACCTTCCACCCTACCATCCGTCTGGTAGAACGTGACCCAGGGATCTCACGGTCCTCCCCGAGTGAATGACCAAGGGACAGACTGGAAGAAACGGATGGTCACACGTGGGCCGATGTCACCTGTCTTGACGAGTTTCCTTGGTCTGCGCACAGTTAGGGTCGGGACAGTGTTGGTCCCCTGGACGTGGAGGTTTGGGCCTCCGAAGGTGACACGGACGGGCGGCCCGAAACACCCCGACGCGACACTCCCCCTGCACCTACTCACAGACCTGTCCGGGACAGTGGGGTGTCCGTGACGTCGGACGGTAAGAGACCGGTTGCGGAAGATGACGGTCACAGACGGACCTGTGTGTCCACTCCGGACTCTATCCCCGCACGTGTAGAGATCGGTATCGACTTGACTGGTACCTTCCGGTCTGTTCGGGGTGGGTGTTCCGTCGGACCAGTAGACCGGGTAAGGGACGGAGTCTGGGGTCGGATCTCTTGTACGTGGTGGTAGGGACCCGGACCCGTCGCTCACGACCCGACTGAGGGTCCTTACTCGACCCTTCCTCTGACGCTGATTTCGTCACAGTACAAGTTAGGGTGGGGTGGCGTCCGGTCACCACACTTCACCTCGATCTGGGGACGGTCTCGGTCGGGACACGGGTGCCCCCCAGTACACTCCGGTGTCGTCCCTGTGGGGGTCCTAAGTGGACGGTGACGGGGGTCCACTCACTGGTGTCCGACGAAGGAGACAACGGGGGTTGCGATTGTGTTTTCTTTGGGACTCGACCCTTGGCCCCCCCACCCCCCACCCCCCCCCAGTAGGCTCTTCCTTAATAGTCTCTTTCGGTAGAGTCCAGGTCTCCCCCTGGACCGGGAGTCTTCGTCGCTACCCCTTTCCGTCTTAGTCCACCTTCAAACTTACCTTGAAAGTCTTCAGTACCTGTAACGGACGTCCTTCCAGACGTTCCGACCGACCCACTGGCACTTATTCAAGAAAATTGAGTCACACACATAAACAAATATCTAGAGTCTACGTACTTTTACCCAAGCAGAAAAATATAAATAAATGAATAAAAACCGACGGGACCCAGAAGTAACGACGCGGTCCCGAAAGAGATCAACGTTCCTCGTCCCCGAAGAGTTACACCACCGAAGAGAACAACGGCTCGTGTCCGAGATCCGAGATCCGTATCCGAAGCCATCGACGTCGAATGTCTGAAGTCCCTCGTCAGAACCATCGACACCGTGTGTCCGAATTAAAGGGGTACCGTACACCCTAGCAGGGTCCGGTCCCTAGCTTGGACACAGGGGACGTAACCGTCTTTCTAGGAATTGGTGACCTGGGGTCCCTTTCACTTTCACTTTCAGTGAATCAACACAGGCTGAGAAACGTTGGGGTACCTGATGTGTATATGTCAGGTACCTTAAGAGGTCCGGTCTTATGACCTCACCCACCGGAAAAGGGAAAAGGTCCCTTAGAAGGGTTGGGTCCCTAGTTTGGGTCCAGAGGGCGTAACGCCCGCCTAAGAAATGGTCGACTCCGTGTTCCCTTCCGATGCTTATGACCTCACCCATCGGATAGGGAAGAGGTCGCCTAGAAGGACTGAGTCCTTAGCTTGCTCCCAGACGTCGTAACGTCCGCCTAAGAAATGACTCGATACTCTCTTCGGGATCCAATTAGAATTTGGGACCAAGTACCATGTCATTTTATGTTTAATTGTAATCAAATACGTATCGGAAGGAAATAAATTTTCTATTGTGGTCACTTGAATTGGGTTTTTAATGTAAAATGGGAAATGATAACAATGTTTAATGAAAAAAGGGAAATATTGACAAAAACGGAAATAACAACAATGTTTAATGTAAAAAGGTGTCCCAAAACTTCCGGGGTGGACGTCGGTGTCTCGGGGGAGGACGCCAGAGGTAGTGACGGTGGTACCACCGGAGACAGACGGGAGGGGGTTCGGACCTGAGGGTGGGGCGACGCGGACGGAGTTACCAATACCCCCAGGACTAACGGACTGGGGTGGTCGAGGAAGTCCGACGCCGGGAGGAAGAGGTACGGATGTGTTACCATCGACGAGTCTCTGTGGGCCCGATCCCCCGGGTCCGAAAGCGACAAGGACGGGACGGTCGAGAGGTCCCGGGGCCACAGTCTCCGGGCCTCAGTTCCCTACGCTCCCGTCTTCACCTCTACCCCGGACGCTACGACCGACGTCACCGGGTCCGCCTTTGACCCTACCCCCCCTGACGAGGGACCCCCAGGGTCTGGGGACCTTCCCGACGGGGAGGGTAAGGGCCACGACCGAAGAGAAGGCCCTGCCCGTCACGGTGGGTGTCACACTGAGACTTCTCACAAACAAACTACCGATGCTGACACTCTGAGGAGGTCGGACGTGCACTCGGACTTTGACTAAACCCTACTACCCGCCCCCTACCACCCCCTCCGTCCTACTTCTGTCTGCCTTTCTGTTTCTTCTCAGACTCAATGTCACACTAGTATCGGAGTGCGAGGCCCCTCGAAGGTGAGATTATTGGTAACGATTTGTTCCTATCTTCTGTGATCTGAGGTTGGGATCCCTTACTCCGTCGTACTTATAAATTGTACCCCTGGTTCTTTCTCCCGTGACGGACAGACCCGATGGGAGACTCACAGTACCCTTGGGACCGGAGTTCGGTCCGTTGAGAACAACGGTACCTCTTAGAGGGGATCGTTGGTCGTAGGGACTCCCTTTTCCCGAGGGAAAATCCCTCGGTCTTCAACCCCTCCCATCTCTCCCCTGTCACAATCCTTTGTTTCCAGTCATCTATAATCCCACAGACCTGATCGATGTCAGGTCCCTCATTTGGGTGATGAGGTCTTGACGGGGGTGATTCGTCTCTCGGGATCTCAGACATCTCATAGTCCTTAGGAAAGACCCTGCTCCCTTAGTCCAAAGAAGTCTCAGGACTCGGGGGTAGAGGAGTGGGGTGTCAGGTCGGATACTGGTCATGACGGCGCTAGTGAAGGTGTTACCTGTGACGCTTTTCCCGACGTTGTGTCGTCTCACACCGACCCTGCCCCCACTGACGTCCGGCCTTCTACCCTTAAGTCTCACCCCCGGGAGGGACCGGAACAACCACCACGACTCGGGGAGTTGGGACCTGGTCGTCGACGAACGGGACCGGGCCCACGACAGGGACTGAGACTCCCATCCCGAGACCCACTCCTTCCTGTCACTTCCGTCCCTGTACCATATGGGGATAGGACCTCGGGTTCGTCTTCTCCTCGATCCTCCTTGGGGTCTGGGGAGCGTCGTCCTCTCTCGTCGGGGGGTTTGTCTCGGATGTCCGTTCCTCTGTCTGAGGGACTCGTGACCCATTCTTGGTGCCCCCCCGTTCCACCCCCTCCTTTCTGTAGTCAAGAAATTGGCCGTCTCCCCTCGGTCCCTGGTTGGGTCCCCAGAGAAGGGGTGTCCAAACACCACCACTACCCACACCTGAACAGGGCGACACCGGGGCTCGTGGGACGTAGGGTGACGGGGACCCTGGGACCCGAGGATGAGGCGAAGGAACGACGCTACCGGCGTCACCCCCGGGACCTTGGGGATGACGGTCCTGGGGACGACCGACGGGTGGGAGCACGTCCGTGACCATCCACTAGGACAGTAAAGGGACTAAAACGAGGGTCCGGTCGAAAGTGCGGTCGTTGGAGTTGTTTTAGTTTACTTTGTCTTCGTGACTCTGGGGTTTACAACAAACACCTCTGAATGGGAACAATTGGAAGAAGAGATTCATATAGAGGAGTGTTGGGTAAACGAGACGTTAGAGGTAGAGGGACTCAGAAAATAGGATTGGAGATAGTGTGTGGCGGGTGTTTGGAACTCAAGACCGGAAAAGATTATTCGGTTCTCAATAGGTTAGTAGACGTTTAGTTTGGCAAGTATCGTAATACTTTCTTATTGTTGAGATTATACGATGAATGATACGCGGTCCGGAACGAGATTCGTAAAATGTCATAATAAATTAGGAAGGTTGTTTGGGATACTCCGTTCATGATAATAATAAGGATAAAATGTCAACTCCTTTGACTCCGTTTTTCTCCATAGACGTGAACGAGTTTCCAGAGTGGTCTCATGGGTCGGAGTGGTTCGTACCGGAGAAAAAGACACAGAGAAGGTGGTCTCGGGAGACGGTTGGTCGAAGGGACCGGACATGACACGAGGGGGCACCAGCCCCAGGAAGAGGACCGGGAACCCCGAGAAGAGCAGGAGGTCGAGTAGGCTGCGTTCGCGGCTCTCGTACCCCGGGAGACCGACGGGGGACCCAAGTGAGCGTCCGGGGCCTGAGTCGGTCAAAGGGCAGCTGCAGCTGGGGGGGACCCGCTCCTGTCGTAGCCGGAGTTCACTCTCACTCTTTCTTGACCCCGAGTCCCTCCCCTGAGAAAGGGTACCTCTATAACCACTAGTCTTCGTTCTTGTCTTCGATAACGTCTTCGACTTCTGTGTCCTTCCCTGTCCTTCCCCTCTCTTCACCCTTCCGACGACCCTTAGAGACCTCGGGACTTCCAGGAGAGGGGTGGGTGGGGGAAGGTCCCGCGACTTTCGTCTCCGTCTTTACCTACTCCTACCACAACACTACACGAGTCAGGAGTTCCTTCCTCTTCTCCACCCGGTCCACTTTCGTCACCCCGTTCTTACCGGGATTTCACTACCTCCCCAACTTCCCTGCTCAGTGGAACGGAAGTGACTGGGAACAAGACTAGGGGTTCCGACTTCTTTACCGGAGTGGGGGGTTCACGGTCGAGACCAGAGACTCGTCACTGACGGTTCTCGAGGGGGTCCGTCGGTACGACTGAGGAGGGGTCCTAAGACTCTACCTACAGGGACTGCACCTGTGGGTCCCTGGACCATGCACTCAGTTGGATCTGGTTCTTTTACTTTTGAGGGAAACTGGGGAAAATCTTAGTGTTTCAGGAGACTATAGACTTGACCTAATTGGTTATGATTTCATTCACGAAGTCTTGTCAGTTTCACACCAGGGGGCTGTCTTCGTCGTCGTAGTGGTCCCTTTAACAATCTTTATAATAATTAAAAGTCCAAGGTGAGGTCTCGAAGACTGAGTTAAGTTTTATGACCCCTTAGACACAAAATTGTTCGGGACATCCACTCAGACTTGGTCCTGAGCAAACTCTTAGTGACGAGATTTTACAATTTCATAATTCTGGACTGTGAAGGAAAATGTCTCCTCCTTTGACTTCGGGTCTCGTTTTGTCTTTCAGTGACTGTGTTCGGTGTGTTTTTATTTCTAGGGTTCGACCCGAAGAACTGTGGAGTCCGACACTAAGAGGGACTCGGAGGTACAAGAGGGTGAAAGGGTCAACAGGGGGTAAAGAGTACAGAGTAGGTGTCTACCCCACTGTGGGGACTACAGTCGTCAGACGACACCCCCGCACCTCAGGTCCTGGATGGTCCTCTGTACCGACCCTTCAGGACTCGGGACCCTTGGAGACGACCTCCCTCCCCGGACAGGGGTCCAAGTGTGACACCCATGCCCCCTCTGTGGGGACGTGGACCGACGAGCTAAGAGGGCCGGTTGACGACGGGCGGCGGAGGAGCTCCGACCTCGGTTGGGGTTGGTCGGTCTGGCCCGTCCCGCGTGGGGAGAAGTGTGCCGACACCGACGACTACGATCCCTCCAAACGGTCCAGTCACGTGTGACCCCAACGATTTCCTGTGACCCGTTCGAACGTTCATTCCGACCCGTTTTCGGAAGAGGTCCCAAACCGTTTCTCCTTCCACTACTGACCCCTGACTGTCTCTTTGTTCTTGTCTTGTCTTGACTTATACCTAACCCTCCACCCAATCGTCATTCTCCCCGGAATCAATCGTTAGGTCTATATGGTCGTCAGTAACCAGGAGAGACCGGGGAGGTCGAGAATGAGGCGTCGTCTGTCTGACGTCACCTACGTGCCTGTCTCCTACCCTGGTGTCGGGACTACAACCGGCGGTCCGACCGACAGCTTCTGGACCAACTTCTTGACTAACGTCGGGTTCGTCTACACCCCCGGTCTCTGTTTACCCCATACCTACACCTCTTCGACTACAACACGATATCTCTTTGACTCGTTTACCCCACACTCCATTCTAGATTTTTTACCCCCCCCCTGTCGTCTCCTTGGTTGGCCTTGGACCCCGTAAGTGTGTGTGTGCGTGTGCTCGTGTGTGTGTGTGTGTGCGACGGGAACGGGTGGCCGTTGATCCTACCTCCTTCTCACAGACACTTTTGCCTCTTCCCAGAGCACCCTCCCTGCGCCGGACGGCCAGGGTATCTGGGGTCTTGTTACGGGATAACAGGGAGGGCGCGCGGCCACTGCAGTGGTCCCCGTTGCGAAGGACGTCCGGCTGGCAGTGGACCCGTTGCGAAGGCGGAGCCTCCCTGGGCCGCCCGCCTTGTTGGGAAGGGGGTTCTCGTCTTGGGCACCCTTTGTCCTTGGGTCCGCAGACCGGGGGTCGGAGCGCCATTGATGGAGAGTGCACCAGGGGATCCTTTTTGTCGCGACGTGACCCGGCGGCGGCACTTGTTGCGGGCCCGGCGGGCGAGGGAAGAGGTCCGTCCTCGGCTATTTCTGCGCGTCCTACCGTCCCAATCTACCCTGGGGATTGTTTGACCCTCGCCCTCTCCACTTGACGCTTTTGGGACTTCCCCGCCCCGTCGCCAGTTCTTCCTCCCGGTCAGGACGCCCGCACCGGAAGGGACTGGAGCGGGAACCGACAAAGGAGAGCGCGTCCTCGTCTGCGGCGACAAGGACCGCCGGGCTCTTCCCCGCTACCTCCATCGAGTCGACGACGACCCCGACCCTCGGCGGGCTCCCGATGCCCTGGTCCGGCCCGACTGTGGGCCTCTGCAGCGGGCGGTCGCGTTGGTGACCCTAGACGACTGCGACGACCTTCCCCGCCCCGGTGGCCTCCGCGCAGTGTTTGGGTGCGGCCCGGCGCCCCGGCCGTGGAAGGTCGCGCGCGCCTGGCGCAGGCCTTCGCACGGGGGCGCACCCCCGCCCCGACACGGCGCGACGGCCTGCGACAGTCGGCCTCGGGCAGGCGTTCGGGCCTGAAACAGGCATCTGAACCGGCGCGTGCCCCCGCCCCGGATGAGCGTGACGGCCTCGGATAGCGTTCTTTCTCCTCTTCCGGGCGGGGAGGCGCCGGCATCCAAGAGTCGTCCGTACGCGCCCGGAGCCGGGTTGGGACGTTATCACGCTCCTTCTAGGCCCCAGAGCCGGCCCCCGCCCCCGCACCGGCGTCGACAACTGACCGGGACGCTGACCCACCGGGATCCTCGGACGCCGGGGCGGAGGTTGTGCGGTTAGGGCGGAGGAACGGATTGTGGCAGGGGACTCTCCCCAAGGGGAGTTCAACGGACCCCAGGGGGTCGGGGGGTTCATTATGGGAATTTACGTCCTCCGCTCCCAGTTTTTATTTTCCGATGTAAAGTCCCTCCCTAAGATTTTCACCCATGAGTAATTTACTGTTCGTCAGAGCTTCCGGAGATCTAAAATTCTAGGAACACGGAGCTTTCACTCCCTAGTTCTCCAGGGAGGGTTTTACTACATGTAGTGTAGCAGAAGGTGCACCCCTTTGACGTCGGGACCTTTCTCCCAAGTCCCAGGACCCTACTTCGTGGGACTACTCTACCGGTCGGGGAGAGTCTTTTCTTCCTACTCCCCAATATCCGTCATGGGAACTTGGTTCTTGACGTTTAACTGTCTTACTCTACAAGAAAAGACATATAACAAGGGTTTCCCTCGGAGATAGCGGACTTTAGGGGTTATGGGCGTTTGGCGATTGTATAAATAACTCGCGGATGACACACGGTCCGTGACACATCCGCGACTTCTGTCCCGGTTCCCAATGAGGTTGACTACTAAGGAACGTAAGAGGGGTGGTGTGGGATGGGGGTTTGTTTGATGACGTCCCTACTTCACGGTGGGAAGATCGGCGGTGATAGAGATTCTTGGGGTTTAGACAGTGGGGTATTATTTCTACTAAACTTCACAATGTCAGAAAACCCCAACCCCTTACCTTTTTTATACTTTAACTGACGTAGTACAAAAGTCTTAAAACACGGGATCCAAGTTGTACACCTACCTTCGAAAGTCGTATCAAAATTCTCGTTCTTATTCTGAACCCCAGGATACAATCAAATTCCTTAGTAGATTTCAGAGACATTAGGTCACTCTTTGGTGTGTGTACGTATGAGAAGTAGGGAGAACCTTCCCGTAAAACAATATCGGTGAATCTAGACTAAGGACTCCGGAGTTCATCTCCCTCTACCTCTCTCGTAGTTTGAAATTGATGGTAAGTCGTCATCCCAATACGGAGAAAGCACCGCTACCTGGACTTTGTGTGTCCGTACTTCGTAAAACTTTTGATTATTATTGATGATAAATAACTCGTAAGTGATGTCCTGTTTACGAAATAGTGTAAACTAGGAGTATAGTTGTCATATTTACCCCTTTTTTTTTTTGGAGGAAAAATGAGAAGCTCTTAGACTCCGTGTTTCTAACATAAACGGGTTCTAACGTTCCGTAATTCACCGTCTTGGACTAGAGAAAGAAGTAGTATAAAGTACCAGATTCAGTGAGTCGATCACACTGTCAAACGGTAATTCTCCAGGGTTTACAGAGACAGGACAAAGGGTGAAACCACGGTCGGTCAGACTGGTCGTAACTAGTTTCGGGTTCAGTCCAACACCAGGAGAGGGAAAAGGTAAAGTACTACTCTCCTTTCGAAAGGGAAGCACAGAATATAAACCACGTATAAAACATGGGACTTATCTGACATTCGTGGAAATCCCGTTACCATTGATGAGTTGGGTGTAAATTTGTATCACGATCCCTATATACATACAAACTCCCGGACCGTAGGAACCTAGACAGAATGGGGACCTTTGTACGGGGAGGGGTAGGGTCATTCAGTCCCTTCGACCCTTCGTCCCCCACCCAGGAAGAATCTCTTCCGTGGACCCCCATCCCCTCTACACATATTCTCTGTCCAGAGTCCTGGTCTTTCTCTCGTCAGTGTCCCCAGACTGGTTACCCCTACTCTCTTATCTTGGAGGTGGGAAAGAAAGATACTGGTCTAGAAGTACACACACACTACCCCCAACCTGTCCTGGTCTCACACTGTGTCTAGACCCCCCGACACAGAGGTGGGGGACACGGGTGCCTCCCTGGACGGTGGGGGTCGGGAAACCGATGTTGACGTGGACGGGGTGTCCAATGTGTCCACTCCGCGAGGGATTTGGTACATATGGGACCCGACTGGTGGTAGATTTAGTTCCCGTTCCGGTCACCTCTGTACACAGGTTTCCCGAGACCCAGAGTCAGTGGTGGTTCTTCTCGACCCTGAAGGACCACCAGGTCACCAATTCTGAGACGTGAAGGTGTCGTCCCCTGTACCCAAACTAGGGACCAGGGTCTTGATTCTAAGGTGTACGTACGACGTCCACGTCGGTTTTTTTAATTTTCTTAACCCGTACCCGATGTCACGTCCTCCACCACTCTTATCTTTTTCCAACCCACCCTCTTGTCACGCCTACCTCTACTCCTTCCCTTCCTTTTCCTTCTCTCTTTTCCTTCTAAGTGAAAGAGTCTGGGGTGGGTGAAGGGAATCCCGGGTGAACGTCACTCCTCCATTGTCGGACAGTGAGCCCGGGGACAGAGTTACCACCAAGGACGTCGGGGTCGGGGCCCCCAATGAGGACGCGGACGGGAGACTCGGTATGACCCGAGGCGACGGTCTGGTCGTAACTGGTGACACGGAGACCACTCAAGGGTGGTGCAGGATCCCGACCCGGTGTCTTCCTACGTCTTCCCCCAGTCCCATACAACCATTTTTTAATTGACTTGTGTACCTCGGCAACAAACCCACCCCTTCAACCGTCCCATCCCCCCGCCACGGGACACACACTGAGTCCAGTGTCCGGTCCAATGTCCGTTCCTTGGGTTGGGGAGTGTCGGAGGAGAGAGGTCGTGGCACGGAGTTACCCCCGTGGACACACTTGTCCGGCCCGTGGAGGAGGACGGAGACACGGGGTCCGAAGGTCCCGGGTGCGACGCTCCCCTCCTGGGCAGGGTCGACGCGCCTGTCCACTCGTCCCGTGTGTCTGGGGACCTCCTTCCCTCCCACGGGGACGGTCGGAAGGCGAGGCAGAGGAGACCCCGAGGCACGACGGAGAGTGGGGTGCGGGGCGTCGGAAGGTGAGACGGAAGGGAGACCGAAAGGGTGGAGGGGTCTCCAACGGAGGAGTGTGTGGTGTGTGAGGGTGGGGAACGAAGGGACTGGAAGGAAGGAGGACGACACGGGAGAGAGAGAGAGTAGATCGGGGACATCCTTGTTCCGTTGGACGGTTCTGTCGGGAGTCCCAGGGGCGACGGAGACAGGGGGACCGATGTGTCCTCCGTCGACAGTCCACTCCCCGGCCCTCGGTCCGCACGTCTCCTTCCTCCCCCGCCCTCTCGAGGTCAGTCTCCCGGAACCCGTAACTGCCCCCGTCGTCCCTTCGAATCCTCTCCACTTTCCTCCAAACCCTCAGATCCTTAACTCGTGCTCTAGACATACCAAGCGACTTTCCTAAAAACTAGGGTCGTTGAGAAGACCCTACGTGCATAGGTTCCTTTGGTCCCTCCCACTGGACCAGGGTCTGGTAAGTCCTCTGTCAAAAGTCCCCTTCCCTAAAACTCCTCGACCGTCTCCTGGTAGAGACCCGGACCCTTGGACTACGAGGAAGGGCGGAGTGCGAGGGAGGATTGGAAGTCTGCGACTACCTGAATACGCGGGTCTTCGGGACGGGTGTTTTAAGGGTGACGGAGGTCTGACCCGGGAGGAAAGTCACGGACACGGAGGTCCCTACCTGACCCGGAGAGACGTTGGACGGCGACAGGAGGACGGTCTCCCAACGAGACTCGGTTCCATGGTTGGGTTCTGGCCGATCCCTCGTCTCCTTCTCGTTTTTCCAGAGGAGGAGTTTGGGTAGGGATTCCTGTAGGTGTGTGTTGTCAACCGGTTGACTGGTTGATTTTCAGCTTCGTTGTGTGTGGTTGGTCAATAACTTCGACGTCGAGTTGTTGGGTCCTGTCGGATTGTGTTGAGTTGAGGATCTTGGTGCAAGTTGTGTTAAGTTCGTTGTGATGCGTCGGGTCCGTTAGTCTGAGGTCAAATTGTGTTCATGGTCCTTGTATTGGGTCACTAGGCCCCACCTTGTTGAGTTGTGACAGTAATGGTAATATTGAGTCTCACTTGGTGTGAATTGGCTGGTGTGCGTTGTGTGAAGTGGTACTGGGGGAGTGAACCTACAATACTGTTGAGGGACCATTTTCTTATGGAAGGAACGAGTTTATTCAAAAAAAAAATTTAAAAAATAGAAACCAACACGACGCAGAAGTAACGGCGAGTTCCAGAAAGAGATCAACGTCTCTCGTCCCCGATGAGAGATTAACACAACGTACCCCGAAGGGTAACTCCACCGAAGAGAACACTTCGTACCTGAAGTCCGCGTGCCCGGAGACATGAACAACATACACCCGAGTCGTCAATACCGGACTCCCGGATCGAGAAGGATCCGTACACCCTAGAAGGGTCTGGTCCCTACCTTGGGCACAGGGGACGTAACCGTCCTCCTAAGAATAGGCACCATGGTGGTCCCTTCAGGAGTTTAATCAAAATTATACTCTTCTTGAGTCCCCTCTCTGGTAACACCTCTACCAACAACCCTTAGTGTCACTCCCTTGTAGTCTCTTACCGTTTTGGGTCCCCTACCTCAATCTGACAATTCGGTTCACGGAGGTGGACTTCAAAGAGAACTCAAGAAGGAACAAACTCTGAACAAATTCCGGTTCTTATATCAACGAATATTACGAGACTATTTAGTTTTTTCTCCATAAAGAGAAGTAAGACTGTTTTATACGTTCTCTTCCTTGAATTAAAAAAAATAACTTCATATCAACTAAATGTTACAACATAATCAAAGTCCACATGTCGTTTCACTTAGATTTTTTCTTTGTCAGAAAAAATCTAATAAAAGAGTATATGTGGTAATACCTCATGACTCATCTCAAGAGACACGATGTATCATCCAGAAATGATCAATAGATAAAATATATATCTTCACATATATACAGTTAGGGTTAGAGGGTTAAATAGGGAGAGAGGGAGGAATTGGGACCATTAGTATTTAGATAGAAGATGTAGACATTTAGACAAAGACAAACCCTCTATTCAAGTAAACATAGAAAGGAAAAAAAAATCTAAAGTGTATATTCGTTGTAGTATACCATAACCAGAAAGAGACTGAATGAGTGAATTATGTTGTTAGAGATCCAGGTAGGTACAAGGCTTGAACAAATTAGAGAAGTCGAAGTCCTCGGATGACTAAGGAGTCCGAGGTCCACCGGAGGCGGGTGGGGTCTCCATAATCACCAGGGAGGTACCTGGAGAGACGAGTCACAGACCCCGGGGACGTGTAGGAGGGTTGGGTGAATCGAAATAACAGAGAGAAGGGTCCGTGTCTTCAGAGAAGGGACACGGTCTTGCCTCCGCAGACGTAACTGTCGCCGGGGAGGGTAAAGACGGTGACAGGGGGACCTAAGGTTCCGTCATGTACGGTCCTGGTCCACTTGGGGACACTCAGGTCCGGGACGGTCGTACCCCGATGGACACACCGGGTTGGGTTACCAATAGAGACGGTCCACTCTTCCAGATCTCCTCCGCCCCCCTTCTGTTTCAACCCGACCTATACCTTTTGTCGTCAGTACCCCGTCTTTCCCGTCCCTCTTCCGTAAAAGTAAATGGGGTATGCAGGTTGGTTGGTGGTTCAGTTCGACAAAAGGGAGGATTCGTAAAGAGTCGAGACAGGAACGGGGAAGTGGGAGTAGGGTGACGGAATCAGGTCCGGAAGCTGCGTAAGGTGGACCTGTGGACGTAGTCGGAGGATTGTTATAGTAGCGACAGAGGTGTGAACAAGAGGATTTCAAAGTGGGAGATAAGGTGGTGATCCCACGAGACAACTTTTGTAATTCGACCGGACGGTGAGAGGATGAACTTTGGAAAGTCACGTCTGAAGGGAGCGCCACCGAGTCGATTACTTCTTAGACGGACGTCACGTTCTCCGTTCCCAAACTGCGGACCCAACCCTTCTCGGGGACGTCTACCCTTACCGTTGGGTGACGCCATAAGAACGGACCTCTTAAGGTACCTGTCTCCTCTGATCGTCCGATGTCAGGTAACCCAGTGTTTCTCAGTCTGTACTGACTCGTTGATTGTACAAGTGAAAGCGAAAGTGGTCACTAATTCTGTACGAAGGTTACGTCCCTCGTGTCCAAGTTAGGGACCAACTCCTTGATTCTACGGTGTACAGAGCGTCGTACCGGTTTTTTGTGTTTTTGGGAGTCACTGACGGGTGGAGAAGGTGTTACTTCAGGGTTTGGCCGCACTGGGTCGGGACGGAGGGAAAGTCCGGAGTAGAGAGAAGTGGGGGGCGAGTTGAGACGAGGTCGTTGTGTTTTGACCTCGACCGAAGGGGTGTGGGGTCTGACCGAGAAACCACCGAAAGGAGTGGGGAGAAGGTGACCGACCACAGGTCCTCCGTCGACGGAGTCCCTTTACAGGGATTGAAGAGAGGTCTGACCCAATGCCGGAGAGGAACCACCAAGTCCAGTGACTCGTCCTGTCCTTCCGTGTCGACCCAAAGTTAAGGTTCGTTGGACTAGGCACATGAGTGTAGGTACTGAAACTTATCTTCCGTGTTAGGGTATTGATGGGAGAAAGATATTTAAAAGTTACATAAAAGATTGAAAAATAATGTCCGTAAAAATTTGTATGTGTTTTTGTCACATGACTATTCATCACTTGGGGGCACGTGGGTAATGAGTCGAGATGAAGGAGAAAATACTTTGAGGAAGGAGGTCTTCAAAAGTTTTGAGGGTGGAGGGAGTAGACGAAGAAGGTTGGGAGACCCGTAAGGAGTCTGAGAGAGACTTAACAAAAAAGAGGTGGAAAGACTTTGGAAGAGAGAGAGGGAGGAGGGAGGAGGGAGGAGGGGGGAGCGAGGGAGGGAGGCTGGGGGAGGGGAGCCGGGGAGGAAGAGGAGGGGAGAAGGGAGGAGGAACAGGGAGGAGCTGGGGGCGGAGAGAGACGCACAGAAACATAGGAACTGAGACCGAGTGGAGGAGGGGACGAGGGCGGAGACTAGCCCGTGGGGAAAAAGGGAAGGGCCCAGGGGCTGGACTTCTGTGGCCTTGAAGCGGGGGCGTGTTGGAGGCTGGGGGTCCTTCCACCCGGGTTCTGAATCCGGGATCAAGCTGATGACTACCCTTGCCGCTGGAATGCCTGGGTTCACAGACAGCTTAGTTCATATTTCTTATCCTAATGACTCCCCTCCCTGTTCTACTTAATTAAAACCAGGAGAGGGGGGCTGGGGGGGATAATTAGGGAGGTCTCCAGCCGCTGCTTAATGAGCCAGTAATTAACCAGCCAGGGAGGGGAGCTGGCCTCTGGCCAGACTCAGGAGAGCGGGCAGCCTCCGGCCTCACCTTCCTACCCTCCACCCGGCCACCCCAGACACCAGTCTTCAGTCCAGAGGGGGATCACATTTATTCATATAACCAAACATCAGACAGTTCAGAACAGCAGTGGGGAGGGAGGGTGGGCAGGGCTAAATGTCCTTTCACAGCCTGTAGGCCTGGGGCTAGGGGGTGCGGGTGATGGAGATGTGAGAATGGTCTTTATGTCTTGCCATGCCCTCTCTTCCTCTCTTCTTATTGGGAAGGAGGGTGGAATTACCAGGTCAAAACCTTGGGAGATTTGCCGTTCTTTTGGGAGATGGAGGACAGAACCCTGAGATCCCACCTGGTAACTTGACTACTGGGGTTGTCCCCACAGCTCAGGATGGAGACTCTCAGGCACTCCCTGAGATCAGAAGAGAGGGTGAGGTGTCCCACTGAGGCTGGGATCCTCTCATAGCCTCATAACACACTTTGTTATGGCGGGAGTTATTATCCATCCTACCTTGGCTATTCCTAGGCTTTCAGACTTTCGCCTACTCCACTTCCCAGGAAAGGTGGATGAGGGTGATGAATATTGAGATTTCTGCTGGGTCTTCCAGTCTCTGGTGCTCCTCCCCAGCAGGGGTGAGGGCACGAGTGGGGCTGCCCAGCTTTTAAGCCCCAGGAATGCAGAGGGGGTGGTGGGGGCTCAAGTCTCAGCAGGTGTGTGTGGGGGGCCGGGACCTTTGCTCCTCCATTCGACCCCCACCCTGAACTCTCAGCAGCAACTCCAAGAGCTCCTGCCCCCCTGGGGGTAGAGGAGGCTCTGACCGCTGGGCTTCCATCCGCTGGCACTGGAGGAGTAGAGGAAGAGGAGGTTGATGGTGAGGTTTTAAGAGGAGCAGGCCTTGAGAGGAGGCAGGGCTGGTGTGAGGGGCATAAAGGACACCAATGATGTGGGGATAGGGAGAGTAGGACCTGGCGAGGGGGCAGATGCCTGGGGAGAAGGAGGGGTAGGACCCAAGAGAGAAAAGGGGCCAGAACCAAGAAGCCTGGGTCTTGCCTTCTGGGGGGAGGGGCAGGGGTTATCTCACCTGGTGACTGATGATGGTGCTGTAGAGCTGTTCTCTGTCCTCAAGAGGCCGGGGCAGGGCTCGACCTAGGCTTGGGGGGTTCTTGGGGGGATGGAAGGTGGCTCTCTGCTCCTCTAGGCGGCGGGACTGGGCCTCTGCTACCAGGTCCAGAAGGAGCTCGGTCTGCAGGGAGAGCAGGGAGGCCGAGCGGGGCCCCAGGGCTGGGGAGAGGAGGCGGGGGCTCAGATCCAGGGAGGTTGGCAAAAGGAGTGGTGTGTGTGTGCGTGTTGGGGGTGTCAGGGCTACCAGGGTGTGATGGGGAGTTGGAAAGGGTGGGGAGAGAGCCCCTGATGGAGTGGGCCTTGGTAATAGGATCAGGAAAGAAGTGTGTACCAGGTCAGGGAGCTCCCCAGAGCGGGGCTGGGGGTACCTGTAGGGCGAGTCCCTGGAGGAGGAGGGGACGGAGGGGCAGACCTCCAAGGCCGAGTGCTGGAGCTCGCGGGGGGCCAGCCATGCTCATCCTGATGGGGGCCCTGATGCTGAGAGACATCCGTTCCGGTCAAGTGGGGGTGGGGTGGGCAGAGGGCTAGGCCAGCAGCCCACTTCCTCTCTGTGTCTCTGTTCCTGCCTCAGTGTGCCCAAACCCGTCCAAGTCCCCGGCGTCCACCGTCACTCAGTCTCTGCCCCAGGTCCTCTCACCTCTCTCTCTCCCAGTGTCAGCCTCCCCAGCCCAGTGCCGAGCTCACCTGCTCACCATCCTCTTCTTCCTGGGGTCTCTCAGCCTCCATACCCTGGAGGGGAGAAACCGATGGGGGAGGGGGTAGCTGGGATTTGGGAGGAGGGCCGGAACCCTGAGTTCCTGAGGGGAGTAGGGGCCGAAAGGGGTGGGGGTGAGCCGGGGGCTGGATGCCTGGGTACTGAGCAGGAAGCTGGGTTCCTGGTCAGCCCCCCCACGGGCCCCGCCCATCCCTGTCAACTTCCTCCAGTTCTCTTTTCCCACCCAAACTGCTTGCTTGACTTCTCTTGCCCCAGGGGAGCAGAGAGACTGGGAAAATCTCCTCCAGCTGCAGCAGTGGTGGGGGTTCAGAATGGGAAAGGATTTTTGGCTTTCTCATCTCCAGAGCCTCAGTAGCCCCCTAAACCCCAGCTGTGTTCCCTCCACCCCCCTCCTCCCCTTCAGTTCTGTCAACACAGGAACTAGCTACAAAGGAAGTGGTTTCACTCTTCAGAATCCCCCCGACCATGAGGTAAGAACGTATGAGAGGAAGGAGGACGTTCTTGAGTGGTGTACCATGTCTGGAGTGTTACTGGGAAAAGAGTGGTCGTCCTATACTTTGTTAGTCTTTTACCAATTCCAGTACTTAATGACTCAGTATCTGAACACGACTTAGGGTCGAGACGGTGGATGGTCGACACACTGAACACGTTCCGTGAATAGAAAGTTCCTTAGTCAAAGGAAAAGGCGTTTCACTCTCAGTTTACTCTACTGGGTATCTCTCCCACCAGTCCTCTCAAGATCTCCAATACACATATTTAGTGTGTTAGTCACTATCGACAGAGAAGAGACCAACTGACTCTTAAAGTACCTTCGTCCCTTCGTCAAGATTAAAAGAAACATAAGGATCTCGGACTTTTCTATGGACCCGTGTTTCATCCGTTAAGTTATTTACGGACTTTCGTTTTCACAATCAGGAAACCGGCACAGACTGAGAAACGTTAGAGTACCAGACAGGTACCTTAAGAGGTCCGGTCTTATGTCCTCACCCAACGGTAAAAGAAGAGGTCCGATAGTAGGACTGGGGCAGAGGACGTAACGTCCGTCTAAGAAATGGTAGACTCGATGGTCCCTTCAGATTATTTTCGAATATTTGATTATTTCGTACTCTCTTGGGTCACCCACACACCAACCTTCTCCTTCCAAAATAGTTTTTACCTTAATATAGATCACCATTACTTAATATCTCTAACCCTGAACCTTCCCCTGTTCCAGGTATAATGGTTTGTTATCACAGAGCACACNTTTTTTTTTTTTTTTTGTGTCAAAATTTATTTCTTTAAAGAAAAAAAGGACCCAAATCAACTCTTAAGAAAAGTTTTTATACTCTTTGGCGTCTTTTTTTAAAAAAAAGAATCTTTTGGGATTCATCGACGAGGGACGAGGGGCGGGGTGGGTCCAGAAGGTCAGAGGGAGTGGTCGGTCCGGGGTCCAAAGTGGGGACGGAGGACCCTTTGTCGGTCCGGACTTGGGACAACGGACCGTTGGAACGAATCAGTAGGTCATCGGAAGCCACCTGACCACCTTATCCAACCCCCAGGACTCCCCACTCTCTGGGATCCTCTACGTGAGGGGTGGGGGTACCTACACCGACACGGGTCTCCGACCATCACGGGACCCCACCCCACTGTTAACAAAGAGGATCATGGACTTCCTGAGAACTTAAACTTAAGGATCGTAAGGGACACTGCCCTGTCCTGCCCCCTCTACCCCCGTCCCCTCTTCCATGTTCGGGGTGGATCCCACCACCGGTGTCGTCGTTCCCCGTCTGTCTCGGTCCTCGGACCCTTCCTTCGTCCTACCGTCGTCCCCGTCGCCAGCCTCGGACCTACGATCAGGAGTCAGACACCCCACTCGGTGAGGGGGTGGTGGTTGGGAGGGCCGTCTTCCGTGGGGCGGGGCAGGGGTTTAGAGGGGGGATCGAAAGGTCCTTGGACCCATGGCGAAAGGTCAGAGGGAGTAGGAGGGACAAGATCAGAACGATCGAGGGTAGAGGGACGAGAGGTAGCACCACGACAGAGGGTCCCCGTCAGTGTCCCCTGGTTTTGTAGTGTCGGGCCTAGCCCTTCGGTGACCACGACTTGACATTCCCTCGGGGGTTCTTTGGTGGGGTCGTCGACCTTACCTTTGACCATTCACCCCGAGGACAGAGAGGTGAAGACCCCTGTGGTCACTCTAAGCGCAGGGGAGAGCGGGTGGAGGGAAGAAGTAGTCAGGAAAGGGGTTCCCAGACGTTACAACTCCGGGGAGAGGAGATGGGGGTCTTGTGTCCGGCCTGTCTTCGAACCTTCCAGGACAGAGGGGTCCCTCTGGGGACCCTATCGCACCGAGCCCAGGAGGGGTTGCCGAGGGAGGAGGACGGCCGATAACCCTAGGTCCTACTCCCCTGAAAGGCCACGGCCCGTTGCTCGGCCTCGCCTTTCCTCTGGTTCAGATTGATGGCTCAGGCTCAGATAGCATTCCCAAGAGTCCTGGAGAAGTGGTGGGTGGAGAGTAGATTCCTTTTCGGAAGCTGGGGTCGGGAACTGAGAAACCGGGACCGGACCCTCTTGAACTGAAGTCGACGGGGGTAAGGGTGTGGGTACCACACTCTTAGAAGTTTCGACACCGGAGACTATCCTTAAAAGGGAGGAAGTCTCTAAGGACCCTTCGGTCTTTAACAACTAGGACGGAGACTTGAGTACCGACCACAGGGGTTATTCCATCTCCTACTTTTCCCCTCTGCACCTTTCCCCAGGACTCCTACCCTCCCCTGACATCGAGACACACACACACACACACACACATAGTGAGTCAACACATACTGAGAAACGTTGGGGCACCTGACATCGGACGCTCCGAGGAGATAGGTACCCTATGAGTCCCGTTCTTATGACCTCACCGAACGGTCAAGGAAAAGATCCCCTAGAAGTACTGGATCCTTAGTTTGGGCCCAGAGGGTGTAACGTCCGTCTAGGAAATGGTAGACTCGGTGACCTAAGAGAATAAAGGTCTCTACTACTTCAACTAAAAAGGGGTCCACCCCTGTACACATAGGCTCCCCCCGATGGGACGTCCCTGTGAGTCGACCGAGAACCTACCCTTTTGAGACTAAGGACTACCGTTTCCACTCAGGGTCGTAGAGGGGAGGGTCGACGGAAGAAAGACTCGGGAGAGGGTGTGGGTGGGATATTACAGAGTGGAACGAAAGGGGATGGTGTCCTCACAGGCACTTCCTTCTCTGGTTCTCTGTGGGCCTCTGTCCCGAAAAGTGTGAGGTAAGCCTCGACTACAACTGGGGTCGAGCCCCTCCTCGAGAGGTGGGGTGGAAGAGGACATCGAAGTGGGGACCGGAAGGGGCCGCGTTTCGGGACGTGTGCCGGGGGTAGGTCGAGTCCCAGAGCTCACTCGCGGCTCCACCCCTCCCGGGGTTGCCCCCACTCGTGTACAGTCTTACATACTGGGAGTCTTTCCCCTCCCAAGTCGGGCACCGGTGACCCTGGTGTGTGTCCATCCTGAGAGTTGGGGTAGCGGAAGGGTGGGGGTCTACGACACGGTGACCTCCTTCAGGTCAACCACCATCTCGGTCTTCCCCCTCGTCATCGAGGACCACCATGGCACTGGAACTGGACACTTCGGGGGCGGGTCGGGGGTGGAGTTTAGGTGACCTAGTTCCTACACTCACTGGGCTCTCCCCCGACCGTCCATCGTTCTATGTATTAACCGTTAAACCTCCCGTTCCCCAAGTACCTCTCCGTCCGCTCCTCCATGTTCCCATAGACTCCTACACCTCCACTCCTGTCTTCATACCCTACACACCTGTCCCCCAAATTATCAGAGGACAGGGAGGAAGGGGTTGGTCCCGTCCGGGGACGGGGAAGGGGGACCGGGGCACGATGAGGAGGGTCTCCATCCCGGACTCCTGGTCCCTTGCATGTCGACACACCGGTGGGTAGGGTCGGTACCCGGGGTCCTCTCGGCACGACAGTCGCAGTCGTAGTAGCCACTCTGGAGGGAGACTTAGGGTCCGGTTGGGACTCCGACCGACTCCCTGTCACGTCCGGGGTCAAGGGGTGGGATGTGATCGTGACAGGGGTTCTCGGTGGGGCGGGGGGAGTCACGTCGGTGTGGGTCCGGAGGAGACGGGCTGTGTTGGATTCTCTTGTCGGACAGGGAAATTCCCCGAGTGACCCTAAGGGTGATTTATGGAGAGAAGGTTTGACTTCGGAAGGGAAGAAACAAAAGGTCTTTGTCCGCTCCTTCCCTGCTGACGTCCACTCCCCCAACCTATTTCAGTTTCTCTTCATCTGTCTGGAGTTGTCCTGACTCCCCGACCAGTTGGTCTTTCCTTGACACTCACCACCCCGACCCGGGAGTCAATAGGGATAGAGGTATGTCCGAGACACCTTCCCGGCCCCGACCTTTGGGATCGGGACTGGGACCCCTAGGACCCTCCGGACCCCTGTCAGCGGGACGAGTAACCCGAGTAGCACACCGTAGCTTCCGCCGTTGCGTTTCCTGTCCTCTCCACTCACCTCCTTCGGTCTGTGGAGTCTGACTCTTGAAGGTCCGTCCTTCGTCTCCACACCCCATTCTTTACTACCGTACGACCTTTCGCACACATCTTAAGAGGGGTTGGGAGGAGGGGTCCTTCCAGGGTCTTTTGGTCCTCCTTCTTCTCCTCCTCTCTCGCCTTGACTTGGTCGGTCTCCTCGGACTCCGTCGTCTCTCGTCGTGTCCTCCCGGAACTCTTCGGGTGCCGGTCTGGGGTAGGTAGTCGGGGAAAAGAAAAGGGTGTCAGACAAGGCCGGGGTCGGGTCAAGAGGAGACATATTAGAAATCGGGTGGAGGGGGGTCGAAAGAAGGTGTTAGTCTTGGAGGGTGTTTTTCACTACTCATTTGTGGACGGTGTAAACGACACACACAACACACTACGGGAGAGGGGGTACGAAGGGGTGTGGTGTGGTTATAGACGAGTTCAGCCCCTCTTCTACGAGGACAGAACTTTCCTTCCTCCCTGCCTGTTTCCATCCGTCTCACTTATGTAGAGTAGTACAAATAACTTAAATAGTATTTCCTCCATCACTCCCCTCCCTTCGTGAACTCTCAGTCCTGGGTGTAATCTGTGACCCCTCTCTTTTTAATTTAATTTAGTTCCCCTTGTACCCTCTTCTCAGTCTCCCTCGGAACGGGTGGAAAGTTGTAGTTTAGTTCTTTATACCACCTTTCGTTTCCCAGCCCTCTCTCCTCTCTGTCTGTGACAGAAAGCAGGTAGGAGGAGAGGGTCTCGACCCTCAATGCTGCGATGACTCCCTCGTCAGGTCTCGTGTCGAAGAGGATAGGATACGTGTCTACAGTGAGAAAGAGGTGTGTAGGAACACCTTTCGCCGGTCCCAACCGGAATCCGTTGTCTTTACTTCCCGAACCCACCCCTCCCAGGTCCTCATTCCTTCCCAGTCGTCCCTGGGGGTTATGACTAAGAGGAGACCGACCACCACCCGTCCTTCCTCTGTACCGAGTTTATGACTCGTCGGTCTTTTTCTTCTTCTACCGCTCTTTGTCCTTCTCCCTCAGGACGGTCGACCTCCGGCCCACTGGGACAGGGTCTAGGTGTGGACACCCTCTCTTCTCTCGACACTTTCTTCGTAGGTGAGTATCCGGTCCCCTAAGTCTCCTGAACGACCATCGTCCACTCCCGTCTGAGAATGGACATGGGGCTGCCTTGCCAAGTACCCATAACTTCTGCCACCACTTTTTCGGTTTCCCTTTTCGTGGCTGTGGTTTACTCTTCACTTTCGGGGGTCATAGTGGTTTACCGACCTTAGGGATCCCTCCGCCTCTTCCAGTCACCCTTTGACCCGCTCAGAAACCGTTCCTTCCTTGTGTTTAGTCTGTTCTGAGTGGGGAGACGAGAGACCTCGCCCAGCGACCGGGACACCCGCCCCACCCCAAAAGTTAGACTCCTTCTCCTCTCCCTGATAGTTATAAGGGAGGAGAAGATGTGGGGTGAGGGGTCTTTCTTCACAGGTGAAAGGGACTCATGGTGGAGGGGAGAGAATGGACCCTAGGACCCCGAAGACCGAGGGAGCGGGTATCTCTCCCTGTTGCAAAAGAGACGACTAGGGTCGAAACGTGTGACCCGTGAGAACGGCGAGACCGGCACAGAGGTTGGTGACCCCCTTTTTTTACACCAAAGGTCATGTGTCTTCCCAAGAAGGTCGAGGAGTCTGGAGGGGTAAAGGGAGAAGTAGAGGAGACTCATGCGTGGACTACTTCTGTCCCGGTTGACGTTCCCCCTTTTGTTTCCAGTTTGGTCAACTTTGGTTTGTGTTTTCTCTATGGATGGGTTGGAGTCTCAGGGTGGAGCGACAATGGTCCATAATGGACGACAAAGAAAAGTATAAAAGGTGTTGAGGATGGTACGGTCGGTTAAACCGGTAGGACGAAGAGATTGGAAGGTTTCGATGTAGATAAGAGTTGTCCGAGTTGGGAGTGGAGAGAGGAGAGGGGATGGCGTTAGGGGTGTGGGGTATGTGTATGTTTAGGAGTGGGGAAGGAAGAGACGAAAAGTTAAATTAAAGGTCAAAAGAAGTTGGTGGGGAAACGTCCGAGGAAAGTCGGGAGGAGAGTAAGAACGGCGGTAGTGAGGGGTTGGTTTGGGGGAAATGGTCGTGGATGGAAGAGGGTAATGAGGAAAAGGATAGAGGATACGAGTTATTTCTGGAATGAAGGTGTTAAGGAATTAGAAACCCCCGACGATGAGGTGGCACGAGAACAGGCCTCCAAAGAGTATGGTGGGGAACTGTGTCGAGTGGACTTACACTAGGGAGCAAGAGATCTAAAGGGGATTGGAACGTCAGATTAGGCAAGGGTTGACATGTCGACGACGACGACGACGCAGCGAAGTCAGCACAGGCTGAGACACGCTGGGGTATCTACCGTCGGGTGATCCGAGGGGACAGGGACCCTAAGAGGTCCGTTCTTATGGCCTCAGCCAACGGTAAAGGAGGAGGTTACATGTCGATTCATTCTGGGGAGTTAAAGGTCTCCAATTCCACCGAGCCCAGAGTGGACGTGTCTACACGCCATGGGTGGAGGACGCGGGGTAAAGAATTGTATGATCAACCGCGGATCAAGGATGCTGAAAGGTGCCCAGAGGAGATATGTCTGCACTGGGAGAGTGGGTGTGTATGGGTTTTTCTGCGTTCTTCGGGGGAGTCCGGAGTGGATACTTTTACACGGGAGACCAACGGGCATACTGACACCGTGGGGGTGGGGTTGGAGGGGTCATATCTACACTCGGGGTGAATAAAAACGGGGAGAGTCTAAGAGTGGTCATGTCCACCGGTGTGTGTGACTGGTGTCGAAGGGCTCGTCAGAGGTTTGTATATAATGTAAGCTTCCAGCGCGGGCGGGGCGGGGCGAGCGCCAAACCGGGAAGCCCCGGGGGCAGGAGGAGGAGGCGACGACGGTACCGGCCATGAGAAAGCAGGGGGCGCATGGGGAATCAGGGGTCTTTGTGTGTATGTCTGCGGGGCTCTTTGCTCTTTGGAGGAGGCCGGGTGCCAGAAACCCGTCCGAAGTTTCAAAAGATTAGTGATAACCGGACTCACGGACGGTTAGTATGTCTTAGCCTTCCTTCCTAACCAGGTTTTCCGCCTCCGCCCTTCTACTAGTGCGACGAGGCGGGAACATGTTACTGATAACCGACTGTGTCAGTGTCAATCAGCCGTTACGGTGCCCTAACCATTGTTGAGGTATGCAGGACAGTGGGTCGATCCCGCCCGAAATAAGCAGACTCATTGACGGTCAGTATTGGTTTCCGGTCTTCGTTAACCGAGTTCTGACGAATCTGGAGCGGGTGATGTTCTGGGTCAGAAAGTAAATGAAGGAGAAAGTCTCTTATAGGTCTAAGGATAACCTGAAACCTCGCAAACCGAGGCTTCGTTGACTAACCGATGTTGAGCTGTCTTTTACCATCGATCCATTTCACGCGCACGCGTAGTCCGTCCCTGCCCCACCCGGTTAGGATACTCCTAACTCGGAAGAGACCAGGGTGGGGAAGTGGAGATATGACAGCGGTACCACTGACGAGGTGTTAACCGCCCCAAACCCCAAGTTTCCGGAGCCGAGCAGGAGTAGGCCCAGGAGGCTGACTCCAGAGAGAGCTGACTAACCTGGGGAAAAAAGCGAGGACTAACCGGCTCTAGCCCTTTCTGCCGCTGCTCGAGCCTTTTCTCCTGTTTATGATCCCAGCGTCCCAAGTTTTACCGAAGCCGGAGGAAGCCACTGCATCTCTCGTCTTGAACCCAGGCGGGGAGGGAGAATCACTTCTTCCCTCGTCCTGATCCTAATCGGGCTGCAAACCTACCACGCTTGCAGCTAGACGTCGCGACCACAATTGGGTAGAGGGAGCCGACCTGCTGAGTCGGGCGGGGAGAAATCCACTAAATGTCTCGTCTTGACTTGACTTCTGGGTAGGGGAAAAATTGCACCGTGTATCATCTTGCTCAACTGGAGCTGAGGCAAAATTTAGAATTTTCGTCTTTTCCGGATCGGGGGGAGGTAAACACTCACCCACGTTCTCCGTTCCGGGCGGGGGAAAATCCGCTGGGCGGGGAAGAAAGAGGACACGGGCCGTCTTGACCCCAGAAGGAGGACCCGACCTGGGGACCCTGAATCCGTCCGACGAAGTGTCGAACCCGGAAAGCGTGTTCAAACCCGGAGAAGATGTCAGTCAACGGGAGTGACATCGGGCTCCTCGTCTTGATCCATTGTCAGGACCTCAATGGCCACAAGAAATGTAGGAAAAGTCCCGTTTCCCCTGACCCCCGACCTCCGGTCTGTGTTCGACTCCCAAGAAGTTGTTGTAGGACTATTTTTCCGGGGTGCACTGAGTTCACTCCTTTCTACTCTTTAATCCTCAGCGGATACCGTCTCCTCCAATTCCAAGTCCGCTGCACATCTCCAAATCCCTTTTCCAGTAACTCTCCCTCTTCTCCTCTGGGTTATCCTCACCTCTCACTACCCTACTAGGACTGTTCCCCTACTACCCTCATACCACCTCTCTCGATCCATGTACTGATGTTTTAATTCCTCCGTACGAGTAGGGTCTCCTTTGTCGTAAGAAGGAGTGAAAAAGTTCTTTAATTCGGATTACAGGTTAAATGTAACCTTCTTTTCGTATGTAGAAAAGATATAACGTCTCTGCCCATCAGAGTCGCACCCACTCATTCCTCTGATATGCTTCCTTCTTTCATTCCATGTCGGATGTCCCTGTTCCCGGACTCTCAAAGGGAAGAGGGGTTTCTGGTCCTACCCCCCGCCCGTCACCTCCTCCCTCGACCTGACGATCCTCTATCACCGTCCCTGTTTCCCGTCTCTAGTCTACTCCCAACCTTCCACTCCACCCCACTGTAGAGCAGAGGTAGCTCGGGACCTCTCTTCTTCTTCTCTGCACTTCTTGGGTCACGAACCGTATATCATCCACGAACTATCTATAAACTTAAACTTACCCCTTGTCCTCCTCCCTCGACCTTTTCCCAACCTCAACCTACCTTATTCGTCGTCTACACCCTCAACTCTTTTTCTTCTTCGGTTAACTGTTATACTCCTCTTGACTACCTCTTACTCTTCCTTATGTGGTCGTTCCCTGTGTGTTCGGTACACACGGCTTTCCTTCAACCTCCTTTTTTCTACGTCGACCTTAGTCTCTTCCGGTCTCTCTGGATTCGTTTCTGGTCGACTCGGGAGCACCCCGCCTCGATCCGTTTTTGACTTGCTACACCCCTCCGCTAACCGTTTTGTCCCGCGGGTAGTGGCGGGGGATGAAGGACCGGTCGGGGCCTTTAGTCGCCCGCACCCCTCCCCACCGCCCCCTATCGCCGTCGTCGTCGTCGGGGTCGGGAGTCTCTCTGTCGTCCTTCCCTCCCTCCCTCCCTCGATTCCCCTGTTGGGGGGTAGTAAGGATGGCGATACCCGGGCCGGAGGGTGAGAGTGGAGGGGAGGAAGCCGGCCCCGATCCTGTGGGGGTTTAGGACAGCGGGGGAACCGTGGCTGTGGGGCTGACTCCGTCTCTGTGTCGGTGGGCGGTGGTGGCGACGCCGTCGGACCGACCCCTCCCCCGGTCGGGGGGTCCGGGGGGTGGGGTGACTCCACCCCCGTCCTTTCCCTACCCTCCTCCTCCCTCCTCCCACGATTTTCCCTGCACCTCCTCCCCTACCCCCTCTCTACCCCAGACCCTCCCGCCCGAACCCCTCTCCCAATTACCCTTTTCCTATTCCCGGCTGACCCCTCTCCCAACGACCCCTTTCCTCTCCCCCGGACTCTCCCCCCTTCCTACCTTCTCTGTGTTCTCCCTCCTCTTTACCTGTGGGACACTTACCCCCACACCTGTCCCCTAGAACCTCTCCTTTAAGGGAAGTGGAAGGGTCAAGGAAAAACACGGGAAATCGGGGTGTATTGAGAACCCCCCAACACCGTCAGTCTTCCGTCAAATGACGGGAGGAAAGGGGTCGTCTTAACCGAAGGATCCTTACGGGAGTCTATGGAGACAAAGACACATCCGTGTCCTGGAGAACAAAGAGTCACCGGAAGCCGCGACACAAGCTGGGAATGACTGTATGTCTACGGAGCACCCCCCGGCACAAAAGATGTGACTCACCCACACGGAAACTGTACAAATTACCGAAGATACGGCCGTCACACGGGTCACGACAGGTGTCCGACACCTCTTTGCTACACAATAAAAGGTAGTCTTGACGGACGAGAGCATAGAATACAGGTACAGAGTATACGTCAGAACTGTACAAGTGCAGACGCACAAGAGTAGACAACGGAGACAACACACCAAAACACAGAGAACGGGTACAATACATAAACGTGCAAATGAAATCGTACATCTCTGGTATGGAATGAAACAACTCCGGGTGTCCCCGACACAAATCAGGGCGGTATACGTCTGCGGAAGCACACACCCTAGAGTACCGAATTGACGGAGCGTGTGTGCGCCGACACTAGTCTAACCGGACAACTGATGGACACAAAAGCATCAGGGGCCAAGTGTGGTGGGTACACGTACGGGAAAGGTACTACACGACTACACTGCACAGGTGTTGAGTGCACGAAGACCAATCTGTACATAAAGTATTAAACCCCTCGTCATGTAAAACACTCGTTATACGAGTAATTGAGGGAACCGTGAGGTAACACGAATACTTAGGAGCCTGTAAAGGACAAGACGTCTCCTTTCCTTGTAGTGCATAGTCTCTTCTTCTATTGACCCGGAGGTACAACGACTTCTCGGTGGGGGTATATGGAAGGGAACGACTGGGGGTAGAGAAGTACGTGTAATAGAGACCGTGGACACGTGTCAGACACAGGTACCTCGAGTCACGTGTCGTGTCCCAGTCGGGACGGTTCGTGTACTTGACAGGGAGTGAGAAACGTGACAACCGTGCGTAAACTACTGTGGTCGTAGAAAGGGAACACCGTACAATTAGGGGTAAGACATACAAAGAGATACATACACGTTCTACTACACAAGGTAGAACAGAGCTAACAACAAGACGGCAGTGGTACTGGGACAGAACACACACACGTAGGTCTCATCCAATGACAATCCGGACACACAAGTAACGGAAGAACCACGGAAAAGAAAAGGATCAATTATCAGGAGTTCTCCCATCGATAGACTAAGTACAAGTCTTCACAACAGGGCAATTAATGTTGATCCACCCATACATATGTAGGAATATTAGACAGGTCGTTTACAAATAACTCGTAGAAGAGACGAAGTAAGACAGGACCCGTAACCCTCATTCTGTCAAGGACGGTAGTCCGACGGACGTCCGATCCTTCCCTTTATATCCACTGGAGTTCGTTGATGTACGACAAATCACAACTTCACTCACCAGGAGTCTGAATGTACGTGTAGTCTAAGTGGATCTACCGAACAATTTTGTGACTAACTACCTGGGGCACGGGTTTTCAGGACAAAGTCTTCTAGACCCCACTCCCGGTTCCTAAAGATGTGAAACTCTTGGTCACTAGTTCTATTTCACATTACTTTTCTGCTCGGACCTCCTCAAGTCCTTCTCGAGGTTTTTCACTGTGGTTTGACCTACTCCGTTCACTTCTCTACCTCCTTGTAGGGGTGGTTTCCCTTGTCGGACAGTACCGGATCTTCGTACTTTCTAGTACCACACAGACCCCTTGACGTCAAATAGCCACACGACCTCACTTTTTCTGAGAACATCCCTACACCGGTTTCTACATTCGTCTTCAGTCGGACAGGTCTTCCCGGAAACCCGTTCTCTATACGAGTCTAACCACAGTGCCTTTGTAGGACACCAACGACACACCTTCTACCTAGCTTTCCCTACTCAATCCTCGGACAACGTGTATCAGGTCCCCTCTGTGCGACCAAGGTCGAACACCCCTTTCATCCTACTTCGGTGCGACTCTCGGACGAGAGGATCGACCGTCAGGACAAAGGGGATAGTGGACAGTGGTGGGAACCGTCACCTGAATGGAACCTCGTGTCAGGAACACAGCACCTTCCCTCACGGAAACCGGAACTACACTCGCTATCTACAAATGGACTTGCGGCAAAAACACTTAACACTGGGACGGGGGTTGTCACCCAGCCTCACCTCCTTCCTCCTTCTCGGACCTCTTGTCTAAGACGTACGGTGCGAAGGAGGAGGACTCGAGGAAGGAGAGGGCCCGTCCACCATGCTACTGGGAAAATGAGAAAGCGGGAGGAGGAGGGTGAACCACTCCGGAACGTGTGACGGACGACCTGGTGAGACGGAGGTCACAGCGACCTTCGTCCCCCTCCCGACCACCCTAAACAAACGGACAGACACCTCCGTCCCAATTACCTGTATCCATACAGGTACCCAACTAGACCCTCGCCCCTCGGACGGACCCACCTCTCCCCAAAATGACCCATACGTAAAACGGTAGGAAAATAGACAGTACTAATATTTAAACGTACACACGTACTTGTCCAGCCAGAAATATACTGACACACACAGACTCAAACGTAATCACTGTCTCGGAAATAAGAACGGACAGTCGGGAACTCTGACAGACACAAAACAGTGCATGTACCATAGATGACACACGACACACATGTGTACACATGTCTACAAATATGGCTGTTGTCGTATTGGGTCACCAATCCTCGTGTTCGACGAATCCAAATTCGATCCTTCATGGGAATCCCCAGTATAGTGGAGTTTATTCAAAAAATTGGAGAGACCCAGATAAAGGAAATTTTACATTTAACACATAAAAGTATAAATTCCTGAATTGTATCATATACCCGAACTTGGGCGGACGGTTAAGTCCTCTGTATTCTCTGAATCCAAACTAGGGACACAACCCTTCTAGGGGACCTTGTCCCGTACCGTTGGGTGAGGTCATAAGAACGAACCTCTTAGGGTACCTGTCTCCTCCGTCCGATATCAGGTATCCCAGTGTTTCTCAGCCTCTGTTGACTTCGTTGAAACGTCGTTGCCGTTGTATCATATATCTGGTCGGAACATGTTGTCTTGATATTACATTCGGTGCATACATTACAAATTAAGAGAGAATCGAGGTATTTTTTCCATTTTCGTCCTACTTTAATTAGAATCATATAACTTGGGTCTTACAGGTTTTTCAATGTTAAAATCTTACATTAGTTATATTTTCTAATAATTACCCTATAAAACGTAACACAAAATAAGTTGTAGAAACTTTAGACTGTACATAAACTATGGAGAGTCGTAGAGAGTCACATCTTATCCCGTATAAAGTTCACGAGTCATCGGTATACACCGATCACCGATGGTATAACTTGTCGTCTCTCTATCTGGTAATATTCTCGGAATGACCGACGTTCACAATCGATAATAATTACAGGGAAATAACGTCACACAGACACTTGACACCTACAGGTACAGCACACAGAGAACACACTTATATAGACCGTGAAAGTCCCTGCCCACCCTCTCGTTGGGACTCGAGGGTAGGGGTGACGGGGGGAGGATTTCTCCGAAGGACCTGTCCACAATTACGAGGGGTGTCAGGGGGTTTGGAAGCGGAGCGTGGAACGGCGGGGCGGGGGGTGGAGGTCCTTCGTCCGGGTGACGGGAAGCGGGGCGGGGGACGTCCACTGGTCTTACCTCGACACCGGTCCCCGCCCCTGAGACGACGACGACGAGAAGGACGACGACGAGGAGGACGACGGGTGAGACACCAAGACGTCGGGGTCACGGTTCATGAAGAAGTTCTACCGGAAGATGTTGCCGACCTAGGAGAAGGACCGACACGAGCGGTAGGGACACACACGGCACGCTCCTGCGTTGCAGCTCTTGTACTTCACTCCAGGGTCCCCGAACCCCACTACCTCCCTTGGAGTCCCAGTCTTCGCTCGTCACCTACCCCTCCCGTCACTCATACGTCCTCTGTGACTCGCTCGGGTCCCTGCTCCTTCCCCTCTTCTGACGGTTCTACGGGTCCTTCTACCGTCCCACCGCCCCTCGACTCGGGACGACCGCCTACATACGGTCGCCCAGGGCGACCTTGGGGAACGGCATACCCTGGGGACGTCCTAGAACGCAGACTACGATGAGGTGTAGTTTATGGACATGCCCTAGGCTCACCTCCATGCTCCCCGGGTGGTGAAGGGAGGAAGTGTCGGGATGCAGCAGCAGAGGTTGGTGGTCTCGAGGGAGCTGGACGAACCACTCGTCGGAGAGGATCGGCGTGACCCTTGGAAGGGACCCTAGTGGAGGGGATCCACAGGAGGTGGGAGGGAGGCGACGGGAGTCCTCGTTCCACCATCTGGAAGTCAGTGGGAATGAAAGACCCCGAGGGGGACGGCAGGGTCCGATGGAGAAGGAAATAGAGACCAGGGACCGTCACACCGGCTCCACCCGGGGAAGGACACTACGACTAGGAGTGGGACGGGGGTGGGGACGGGGTCCCTACTACCTCCACGACGGTCCGGCGACACACGGGTAACGGTTCGCCCTCGACGACACCCGGCCGAGACGCCCCGACCGGACGACCGACCGTCCTCAGTAGAAGTAACTGGCCTTCGCGTGACCCCTACGGTAGTCACACTACAGACTCCAGCGGGTCTGGGACGAATGTGTCCTACACTCAGTGGGACCCCTTTACCCCGACATTTGACTACACGTCCCAGGTGTCCGGAGTCTTCAGGGTACTGTCGTAGTATTAGTAAAAGACTGGAGAGGTACACACAGAAGGAACTGGGGAGAGGGGGTCCATGCCCAGACCCAAAAAGGGCTCCCGTGTTCTTTGGTGTTGCCGAGGTACGACGGGAAGTTTGCACCGCGGAAGGTGGAGCGTCACGTCCGGGTCCACTAAGGCTGAAGGGGAGGAGGACTGGACGTCAGGGGTCGTAGGGAAGGAGAGAACCGTCTCCGAGTAGTACCCCCGGACCCGACTGGGGGGGACTGGCGAAAGGGGGGGTGGGGGGGTTGGAAGTCCAAGGGTAACACGGGTAACAGTACAGGAGGATAGTTCTGAAGATGACGTTCTTCCTCGCGGCGAAGTGAAGCCCACTCCCGAGACGCGTCTAGACCCTAACCCCCACCGACCTTCCCGGTACTCTCTCCGATCTCCCTATAGGGGTGCTCCGTCCTTGAAGTCAGTCACAGTCTTGCCACTCTACAGGTGGACTAGTACATTACACTGGGGTGTAGTCGGCTATGCATAAATACTTCGTCGCAACATGGGACGATCCGCCATTGTGAGGCAGGAAGGTTATTCCCGGTAATGACAGATCGTCCCTTCTATTCGGACACACACGTTTCAGTCTCGTAGGCCGTCATTTGCGATCTGGCACTCCCGACCGTCCCGTGACTCCACAGACCTGACCCCAACTCCTTCCGGAGTCACTCGTCCACCGTCAACGGGTGCCGTCTCCCTCCCCTTGACTTTCCACCTCCTGCCCTCGTTCGTCGTCCTCTCGAGTCGTTCGTCCGGGTCCACCGTCTCAGGGTCGTCTGCCGGGACTGCCACGAGTAGGGGGAGGGTCCCGCTACAGTCCAGGCCCACGACGGGGGTCACGGGTGTCTTCCCGACTTCGGCCTGCTGCAGGGTCGAGACCGACTGTCTCAGGCCGTGAGGTACGAGTGGCAAAAGGCCCTTTAGAGGTGACTACCGTCCCCACCACCACTGATAGACTTCTTCGGGCCTCCCCACCCGCTCCGGGCCGAGACTCGAGGGAAGAGTAGAGGGGGTGATGGGTGTGGGGTGGAAGAGGTGTGGATGGTCGGGTGGTCGGACTTCGGCCCGGCTCGAGGAGTAAACGGGAGAGGGGTGAACAAGAGGAGAAACCTTAGAAGCTGAAAACTTCACTTACACCAGTGTCGTGGCGAGGGACGGGGGCAGGGACGGCGGGGGGGGTGTCTGAGCAACGGAGCCACGTCCGAGGTGAGACTGGGGACGGAGGACGCGGTAGAACAGACACCCTGTCAACGGAGAGGGAGTAGGAGTCACCAAGTCGGATGTGTTCCCATCCTTGTGAGGTAAGACAGGGGTCACCTGGGAGAAGGAAACACCAGAAGAGAGGGTGAAGTGGAGTGCAACCGGTCACCTGAGTAGGTAAGACACCTTGTTAAGGAGTGAGGGTGCAGGTGCCTGTGTCACCTGAGTAGGCAACCACTCCTGTGAGGAGTGCGACACCGACCTTCGACTACGCACCTTATGAAGAGGGTCCGAGTGGGACCCTTGTAAGGAGTCGTGGAAGAGGGAAGAAAGGCACCTCGGAGGACAGTCACCTCCGACCTGAGAAGAGTGGGTCTCCAGAGTAGGGACGGGAACGGGTCCACGGCCCCGAACTCGTGTGAGAACCTACGGTGTAAAGACGAAGGTGGGTAGGGGACCCATGTCAACAAGTCACCAGGACCGGGGGGTCGCGGGACGTCGGGAGGATATAGTAGGATCGGCCCGTGTCCCCCTTCGTCGTCGATTGTCCACGACGTGGGTGAAGGGGGACCCCTCGACCCCTTTCCTGGACTTGGGACCGACCTCCCCTACCCCTCCCGAAAATTAAATAAAGAGAAAAGAAAACTCCAAAAGGGAGAGACTCGGTCAAAAGTAAAGGAGGGATACCGTCATCGGTGAGGGACGGACGGTGGGGTCTGGACACGGGGGTTTTGGCCCCTCCACCCGACCCTCGTTTTCCTCTCCCACCCTGGGTCAAAACGCACCAACTAAAAATAATTAATAGACCTATTGTCGTTCTTTGGTTCTTATTTCTAACTCGTTCTAGACCCGTGCAAGACTGACAAAAACAATTCCTCAATTCTTTCGTCAAGAACGGGTCCGTAGTCGGGATCGGGCTCCTAAGTTCCCGTCGTTGGCGGAAGGAGGTAAGAAATCGAAGCGGACCGAAGGCAACAGGTACCGAGGAGTCGCCGTTTCTCGGAATAGACGTCGAGGGATCGGTCGGTTAGGGTCTCCTAATCACTCAGGTCAAAGACATATTTAATCTCCCGTCCCCGAGACGTCTCCGAGGAATAGAAGCGGGAAACTCCGGACCCGGGTCCGACAACAGGAGTGTCCTCGGACCAATTACTGTTCCTCTGTCCGTCTGTGTAGCTGACACATGAAGACCCTACGGATCTCGCCCGGGACCTGCGACACGTCTAACTGTCGGAGAGAGTTGTTATTCACCTTGGCGGTGACTCGACCTCTTGCCCCATGGGTTTCCCCCACCACTGCACGTCTTTAGACCCTTCCATACTCCACTCACCCACGTCTCCTTCCTAAAACCTATTCTCTTTTGTTCTCAACCCCTTTCCACAGAACTCCTCGACCCCCGTCACCACCCCTCTACCCCCAGGGGTGGCTCTCCCGGTACCCCTGAGTGTCCACGGGTCAGAGAGGAGGTCGTCGTCGTGGACCAGTGACTCTCTGAGCTAGGATAGCGGGGCCGGGGTGTCGAGGCGGTGGACGAGCCCGACGTCGAGAAGGCCCCCGTGGCCGTCGTGACGAGCCTGGGTCCGGGGTCGGACTGGCCGGGTGACCTTTCCTTCTCTATGGAGTCGCCCCGTCCCTCCCCCGGACAGTCGAGACGTTCACACCGGAGGCCGTAGAGGTGAGTGGACGAGGTCGGAGAGGTCCGCGGGAGCGTCGAGCGCTTAGAGGGCGGAGTCCCGTGCGAGTAGTCCAGGTCGGAGTGCTTGACCCTGGTTCCTCTCGCTCGCAGTGACGACGGGGCCGGGACGGAGATAAGCGGGGGACGAGGGTGGGTGAGTGGCCGGTGCAACTCCTACGACCGTGACCAGCCCCCGAGACCCCGGGGGAGGCGCGTTCACGCGGGTAGGTCCGGGTCTTGGTCCGGCACGCCTGTCGGTGTCCACTTTGACGGGCGGCATAACTCCGTCGCTACGCTCGTCTCTCACTGCGGCCAAGACGTAAGTAGGTGTAGATTAATGGCCTTTCTCCTCCCCCGACTACCCCCGCCCCGCCCCTACCCGCGGTGACCGCCCGTCCCTCCAGGACCGTGGTGGGGGCTCCCTCCCGCTCGGCTGAGTGGGTGCACTGTCACGAAGGGTGGGGTCGGGCCCCGCGTGAGCGTCACCAGGCCGGCTTGCGTCTGCGGAGGCAAGACCGTCCCGAACCGCGTCTACCGACTCCCACGTCCTTCACCCCAAGTCTTGGGTCGCCTTCCGGACCGACAGGCGGGTCGCCCCGCGTGGAGGGGGATTCCGGGCCCTTCGGGATCGGAGTGGAAGCAGTGTCCACTCACGGGGTCCTACGGCGAAGAAGGTCGGGACCGTCGTGTGCCGCACCCAGACGGCGTGGAGGAAGGCGTGGAGGGAGGTCCGGTGCGCCATGCACCAGGACCTTGTGTCGTGGCCCGAGACCCGCAACCGGATACATACCCAGGAACAGGACCGAGACCCCCCAAGGAGAACTCTTTGGGGCCCCAGGGTCGAGGGGTAGGAGTGGACATCCACGACGTCTGTGCGGAAGGTCTCGTGTCCCAGTCTATCCCGAATATATGTCCAACCGACATCCTGAGTAACATTGCCTCACCCTGGTGGTCCCAGACGAACCTCGTCTGGGGCACTGACGTGGGTACACCCTCTTTCACTCTGTGACTCACCCGGTCCGGGACCCCTCGGTCTCGGGGTGAGGGGAAGTGGGAGGGATTTGTACTGTTGGAGTAGGGGGAGGAGTTGAAACAAAACGGGGGACACTTCGGGGTGGGGGCCGGGACGGTGGAGACAACAGTGGAGAGAAACTCCCGAGGTGGGAACCGGGGGAGCGGACAGTAGTCATCGTCCTCCTTGGTCTCAGGCGGATTCTGTCACGTGCCGAGTCGGGACCTGGGGTACTAAGAGGAACTGAAGTCTGACGGTCGACGTCCGTTCTCCAATTACCTCCGGGAAGGGGAGACGATCATTGAAGAGGTCGAGGTCGTGAGGGTTCTTGTCAGACGACCACGGGACATTCGGTCCGTCCTGTAAGTAAACGTGTGAACGTGATCGGTGGTCCTAACAGTCGTGGACGTGTATATAATTGTGGGTAGTAGGAAGTCATGTATGTACCAGGGACGTCGTATGTTCGAGTGTCGGACTGTGTGAGGGAGGTGGAGGGAAGTCCGGGGAGGATAGAGACTACATGGGAGAAGGTAGGATTAGAAGGATGGAAGTTTTAGAGTCTATAAGTGGTAATGTGGGGAAATGTGGAACATGTGTTGGGCGTGTGGACCTCTGGGGTGGAATTCGTGTGAGGACGATGGGAGTGTTGGGGTGGTGGTGTATGTGGGACTTGGGTGCGGGGAATGAGTCTGTTGTGGAGGTTGAGTGTGGGTGAGATTCTGAGAATCACTGGGGGGGAGAAAGGGGTAACTGTAAGAGAGGGGTGGACAGAAACGGAAAGAGGCCCTCTGAAGTCCAGCTGGTCGGAGTCGTCGTCGGTGAGTCTGACCACCCGCCCGACGTTTCCCCTCCTCCCCGACCCGGTCTGTCTCGGGAGGGTAGGGACGGGGGAGGGTATTCGGAGGAGGGTATCGACCTCGAACCAGTTAAGTCACCCCAGATTTAGGGGTGACTGGAAGTGGGGGTGGGGGACGTCGGTTCATTTCTCGGGGGATCTTCAAAGAAGAATTGGTACTCCGGGGAATAAACCTTGAGGGGGTTCAGTTGTCTCCGATGACCGAAATTTGTGGACCGGAAACGGGAGGCGGGAAGTTGGGTTGTGTCTGCCCTTCTTGACTCCCCGTCCCTTTCCGTCTCGACCGTCTCTTCTTTCACCCCAATCCAGTACCCTCTTTTCCGTTCTAGTCGCCTCCTTTCTTTCTTCCCGCTCTATGGTGTTTCCACCCCCTCCAACCCCTCCGACGGGTCCCGTGACTCCCTTTTTAACGGGGGTAAAGAACTACTGTAAATAATCCCGGACCCCCCGCCTCTCCCCCGTCTTAACTCAGTCGGTGGCGGGGGGTACGGTCTCGTCTGTCCCGGAATAACAGAGGTGGTTCTAAGGAAGAAAGTTCCTTCTCCTCCGAGTAACAGGTCGGGGAGTGGGTCGAGACCGGATGTTTCCAACTTTTCCCCGTGTTGTTTACGGGTGGGACTGGGACGCAGGGGAGCAGATCGGACTCCCACCGACCATGTAAGGTGGGTACTCCGACCCCAGGTTTGGCAATCTCGGGACCCGAGTCGGGGGGTCAACGTCCGACCCTGTCCTTCTCTTAACAGGAGTCGTCCTTTCTTGGGTGTCTCTTAGTCCTTGGGCGTGTCTTACCCGTAACTCTCTCGCCTTTGTAGTTCCCCCAGGGTGGGGTCTGGTCCGTAGGCCCGTGGGTCCGGGGTCCGAGAGGTAGGGGTGGGAGGACCCCCTCGGTCCAGGGGGAGTGGACCTTTACTCCGTTCGGTGTGACTCATTTACCTTGAAATAAAAGTATTTATGTCCCCATCATTGTGTGGGTAAGTTCCCATCGATTTTCTCCCCGACCTCGGAGTTTCTTTGATCCGAGGGTCTCCCGTGGGGTTATGACTTATATCCCTGACCCCCTAGGGGTTTGGACTCTACCCGGAGTGTCCGGTGTCTATAAGGGGTTGTAACTGTGAAGTTCTTGCCTTGACAGGGGTATCACCTCGGAGTCTTGGGGTGAGAGTATCCACCAGGAAGGACCGCCCAACCCTCCCGAGTGTTGTCCCCTCAAGTCTCCTTTTCCCTTGCACCCTTTTTGTTCGATTTTTACAGGACTCACCGAACCTTCCTCTGGGACACCACCCGTCCCCGACCCAAGAGGAAGACATCTCGGTCTCTGTCTCCTCGTCGTCGTTATCCTCGTCGGTGTTCAATTAGAACAAAGGGTGAAGGGTCGGAACCGGAACCGGAACCGGAACCGGAACCGGAACCCCCCGTACCCTCTCGTACCTCGTTGGGGGTTTTCCCTCCTGTGCTCTACCTCCTCTGGTCCTACACAGTAAGTGTCTCCTCCCCAGGACCTCGGAACCAACCACCCCCGTCACACCCTGGTCACTCCGCCAGTGTCCGTGTGGTTCCGGACTGTAGGTTCCGAGGTAAGGCAGAGACCCTCCCCTCAAGGACTCCCCAGGGAGTCCTCTCGGTTCCAAGTTACGTCCAGAGTATTTCCCATGCCAACCTCACGGTCCGGCACACCCGTTAGGGTCGGTAACCTGTGGAGTGATACCGGGGGGCCCGGTCCTCTCAGAAGTTGGGTTTTCTCAGGGCGTCTATTTGGAAGTTCCACCCAGTTCCCCGTACCTTCTTTCTGTGTCCCTCTCTGTTTCATTCAAGGACGGCCGTAGGGTCTGGGGGAGGGGTGTCCCATCTGGGAAGTCGAAGGTACAGTTCCCGTCTCTCTTGGTGTCACACACGTCTTTCCCTTTCATTAAGGTCCCCTGAGTGGTCAACGAAGAGGTAGAGGTTCTGACAGAGCAAACGTAGTATCTTTGGTTTCTTCGACGTTTCTCTAACCCCGTATTCTCCCTCCAATAGTCTCCCCTTTTTTTAGTTCCCTCCCATCCCTGGAAGTCCTTGAGTACCGGACAACCCCTGTGTTCGTCGTTCCCCCTGTGAGTTTTATAAATTGACCCATAGTACATGGAGTCCGAAGGGTCCACCGCGATCCCTATTTCTTGGACGGACGGTTACGTCCTCTGTATTCTCTACACCCAAGTTAGGGACCCAGCCCTTCTAGGGAACCTCCTCCATACCGTTGGGTGAGGTCATAAGAACGGACCTCTTAGGGTACCTGTCTCCTCGGACCTCCCGATATCAGGTACCCCAGTTTTTCTCAGCCTGTGCTGATTCGCTGAATCGTGTGTGTGTAGTACATGGAGCTCTCCATTACCTAATTCCTATGTCATAACGAAGACGTGTTAAGGGTAGTTTTTACTTATTGGACTTAGTTTAGTACTCCTTTATCGGTTGTTTGGGTTTGACTCCCGGTAAGATATTCTATCGACCGAGTAATACAAAGTTTTTTATAGTTACAGTCTGAAGGACCACCAGGTTAACAATTCTGAGGTGTGAGGGTTACGTCCCCCGTGCTCAAGTTAGGGACCACCCCTTCAAGGCGTACGGCCCCGGTTTTTTATTTTTTAGTTACAACGTCCTAATGAGGTTCCTTTTGATTTCTCTGTATTCTTGGTTTACGTTGTGCCCTAGGACTCAACTTAGAAAGTGACCTAAAAAAAGGATATACCTTCTAAAATCCTTTTAAACTTATTCCAGATGTCTATTAACATAGTTACAATTAAAGGACTAAAACTATTGGTATAACATCTATGTATTTTCTTACAGGATATACATCTTTTATCTGTGACTGTATGACTTCAGAATTGCCAAGTATGTATGTGTATGAGGTGTATATATATACCTATATGTCTCCCTCTCTGTCTCCTGTGATTATATTTGAACCATTTTACAATTGTAAACCCTTTAGATCCACTTCTTATATGTTCTAACGACACATGCTGAAACCATTAAGACCTCATACTTTAATAAAGGTTTCTTTTTCAAATTTTTTTTTAAAATTAATCCTTATAAATTGACAGTACCCGTGACTCACCTGTGTCCGGTTCTTATTGACTTGTTTCCGATTATCATGATTCAGGTTACCCGATACCCTCGTTTCTCCTCTCTAATGATGGGATCAAAATCTCCCAGTTGTTTCCGAAGGGTCGCTAATTAGACTTGATCCCTTTCGACAGAGTCCGTTTACCGTGTTCTCGTTGTGTCTCCAAACCGTGTCGACCCACCCAACCCCCGGACCTCCGGTGCGACTTCCTGATCCAAAGAATTCGGTATCCTTTCGTCATCCCCGTGTTTCTGGACCTAACCTTGAGGTTGAGACGGTGTGTGAGGGGTGACACACATCAACTAGTACAACGACTAAGAGAAACAGGATATGTTCTTATGGAGGAAACATCTCTCCTTTATTTTGTAACACCAATCCAGTCTGTCGGACTGAAGTGGTGAATGATTGATACTTACATCCGTTCAATAAATTAGAGAAACATGAATTCAAAGGAATGTACGGTTTTCTCCTATTATCATTAATGGGATATCCCAACAACACTCCTAATTTACTCGAAATAAACGTTTCATGAATCTCGATGAAGAATAGAAGTATCCCAACATCATCCACACTTTACTCTATTTTTATTTAGGGTGGAAATTGATGACATTCCGTACAATGAGGAAGTAAATATTGGAGTTACACAAGGGTAGAGTGAGTCTTAAAATTTTTTTTTTAGTTCCCAGTACCAACGGTCCCCGGACCCTCATCGTCCCTATTCCTTCAATGGTAAGAAATTTCCCAATACCTCAAAGTCAAACCGTTCTTTTTTCAAGACCTCTATCTACCACCACTCGAATGAGTTCTTAAACTTACTTGGACTTCGGTGGTTTGAATGGGAATTTTTGCCATTGAAAATACAACGTATATAAAATCTTTTTTTTCACTGAAATAAAATGGGGTGTTTCCGAAAGACATAGACCGGGGGAAGATGGAGAAAGTGGAGAAAGTGGAGGTGGGGTCGAATGACGGGAGGTCGGAGGTCAGGAATAAGGGGTACGGACGGGGTCACTGAAACGTCCACGATGAGGAGAAGGGATCTTCTTGTTTGGATCTGTAGGGTTCGTATAATTTTTCGTTTCTGTAGTGAAACGGGTGTTTCCAGGTATGTCAGTTTCGATACCAAAAAGGTCGTCAGTTTATACCTACACTCTCAACCTGGTATTTCTTTCGACTCGCGGTTTATTAACTACGAAAACTTGACACCACAACCTCTTCTGAGACTTCTCAGGGGACCTGACGTTCCTCTAGTTTGGTCAGTTAGGATTTCCTTTAGTAGGAACTTATAAGTAACCTTCCTGACTACGATTTCGACTTCGAGGTTATGAAACCGGTGGACTACGCTTCTCGGTTGAGTGACCTTTTCTGGGACTACGACCCTTTCTAACTCCCGTTTTCCTTTTCCCCCGTCGTCTCCTACTTTGTCTCTCGTAGTGACTGACTTACCTGTACTTAAACTCGTTTGAGGTCCTCTGTCACCTCCTGTCTCCTCGGACCGTACGACGAGAGGTACCCCAGCGTTTTTCAGTCTATGTTGAGTCAGAAACGAGTTTGCCGTCGAGAAGGTCTTCCTGAAGAGACCGGTGATAGATTTTATCCGGGGTTGGTAGGAGATTAGGAAAGGGGCGGAATAAAATAGTGACAGACTATGTATATAAATGTAAATAATAGACAGAGGGGGTGATCTTACACTCGATGTGTGATCGTATCTGAAGAGAAAGTAAGTGATCATGTAGGGATCCCAGGTCTTGTCACGGACCCGTGTGTCACGAACTATTCATAAACAACTTACTGATATTTCATCTAGTGCACTGTAAAGTCTAGTGAGTACTACTAGTCTCCGTCTGTGTACCACGGTACTTCGGTACCCAAAAGGACTCCTTATCCTATCTCCCCTTTTCCAACCTCGTTAATGGAAAATGAAGGTTCATTCATTTTCTCGACCATCCTTTACACTAATGTACCGTACCTTGATATCTGTACGCAACATCGCTGAACAGTTAAAGGACCAAAGTGATAACACGACAGGAATATATCCTACGTCCGTAACCCCCTTTGACCCGTTTTCTATGTGTCCTGAAGAGATTTGATAGAAACGTTGTAGGATTCTTAGACATTTATCAAGTCTCAAGTTTCAAAAGTGTTTCACCCCGACCATCCCTACCTTTCCTTCGTCGTTCCGAATCACTGACCGATCTATATTCTCCAACCCTGTACTGAGGGTCCAAAACCAGAACCCACTGTTCTACTTACCTCCCACCCCCCTAATTGACTTGTCACCTTCTTCTTCCGGTCAAAATCTTTACTCTATTTCTAACCGACCCTAACCCCACAGGAATCGGTTGCGAGTCCGGTGTGTCAGGGAATAATGGACCTGACGGTCCCTCATTACTGTGGTAGTAGTCCCGGGGGTTAGTCGTGGTCCGCCGGGTTTGCGTCTTTCAAGAAGGCGGTTCGATGTCCCACCCTTATTCTCTCAGACTCAATCAGTGTCCCCAGTCCGGTCCAACCTTTCCCCTTATATCCTCCAGTCTCTTCGTCTTTTACCCTGGTTCCATCCTCGGACCCCAGTAATGGTCACCGTAACCCTACCAGAGAAAGGGGTAACTAGTCCCGGTCCTTCGACGACCGTAACTCCATGTTCAGTAGTACCACCCCCAGACCCATGTTTATCGTCAATCTAGCAGTCTCTTCGTCCCTCTTCTCCGTTCTGGTCTACGACCTTCTGGTTAGTCTTCCGATGTCATTGTCTGTTCCACGTGTCATTATACTATCATCGTCATTATTGACAGTTGTACTATCGTTTGTGGAAAAAGGTCGTGGACGACACTCGGTCTATGACAAGTTTCGTGTACTGTAAGTAATAAATTAGGGGTATTTGTGTTATTTTCCATGTATGATATAGAAATGAAATGTCTGCTCCTTTTAACTCAGTGTCTTTCCAACTCATTGAACGGGTTTCAGTACGTCGTCCTGATCCGAAGTTTGGGTTCATCAGATCTGGGTCGTAAGTGCTAGAATTTTTGATGTTGGTCCGCAAACGTTTGATACTGAGTAATCGGTTTAGGTCAAGTGACAAAGATATTTATTTTAAAATGACGTTGTGTCTGTGTAAGTAAATGTATACCATATACCGACGAAAGTGTCCTGATACCGTCTTAACTCACCAACACTGTCTCTGATATACGGACGTTTTGGTTTTTTTTTAAATGACAGACCGGGAAATTCCTATTTCAAACGGTTGGGGACGTCGTTTGACATAAGAGATTTACTTTGTGTATTTCGTAAAACTTGTCACGGACAAATGTATCATTCCCGAGTTATTTACATTCAATAGTAGTAGTAACGACAATCAATACCCTCTCCACCCTCGTCGTCCGGGATGGGAGGTCCTACGGGAATCGTACCTCCGGGGTCAAACCGTACAGAATGAGTGGTACGGTCATCAACGTCTACCTCTTAAGGACCGGGGTGCCCGACATCGTCTAGGCCATCTCCAATCTGGAGTACCTCCACCCCTTGTCGGTGAAGTTTATCAAACACAGACCGTTCTCTTGTCGTCACGGTTCACCGGGGTTCGAAACACGGGAGTTCTGAGTCCCGGGGGGATACCTCGGATGTCACGGGTGAGTGGAGGTATGACAGGGTAGACACCTCTCCTCTCTCTCTACTTTCTTAGGTGTAACACAAGTAGGTAGTGTCTGTCCTCACGGGCCGTGTGGTCCGGGGGACGTCCGTCTTGTGGTGTAACCCGTCCTGAATCCCTCCGGTCCAGTTGTCAGGGGGTGTGAGGCGTGGGGTTGTGTGTGTGGTACATGGAGTTCCTTCGACTCTGGGACTCTTCCGTGTGCGGGACACAGTTTTGCGGGGTACAGTCCATTCACTGTCTCGGTCTTAAGCTAAGACCCGGAAGGGTGCTTGGGATCCCACGAAAAATGACAGGGGGAGGGGTTAGGGAATACAGGTGCTCGGTACCCACTGTCCCTTTCTTTCCCCGTCGTCGGATCCCTCGTCGGGAGGGTGAGTCCTGTGAGTTGCGTCTATTCTGGGTCCACGACTCCCTTCAGCCTTTTCCTCCGTTACGCCAAGTTTTATCCCTTGTGATCCGTCACAGGGAGTCTATTCCTAGTTCGAAGTCTATCCCGAATCTCCGCCCCTTACGCCCTCCCACGGATGGGACCCTCATCGTCTACTCCACGTGGGGAACTTCTCGGAAACGGTACTACCCTCGGTGTCGGAGAGCCTTGGGAACGTGGACAAGGGTGTCCCCAGCGTTTGAGAGAGAGGGTAGCTTCTCTAGCTCGTGACAGTGGCGTCAGGGTCCCACCCAGACACCCTTCCCCCGCTACGGCGTCGGCCCTACCTGATATTTCTGGGAGGAGGTGCGGCGGGGGGTCGGCCGCGGGTGTGCGGATAACACGGGAGGATCTTGGTCCCTAGAGAGCAGGGGGTTGAAAGGGGTTCGGTCGTGGTCGAACGCTCCTTCACCCGTCCGGGTCGTAAGTCAAGGGGTAAGAGGGAGGGGCCGGAGACATCGGCGGTGGTTGCGGGGTGTTGGCCCCGCAGGGGACGGTCTGGAGTAACTACATAAGGTCGTCTACCGCCTTCGACATGCTTGACAGTTTCTCGGGCACGTGGTGATACTGGCCGAACATCCGTCGGGCTACCCCGCGTCCCCGTCGCCCGTCGTCGTCGTCGTCGTCGTCGTCGTCGTCCTTACCGTTGTCCTCGTCCTTGAGGCGGCTTCCCTCGGCGGCGGGGCCCTCGGGGTCGTATGAGGGCGGACTCTTCCCCTGCTACTCCCGGACACTCTCTCTACTGTTGTGGGGGAGGGAAGCCTTGTCTGCGGCCGTTAGTTCGGAGGGGGTGGGCAAGGGTGTGGTCCAGGAGCAGTGTTTTGTAGGATGAAAATGAGGTCAGGAGAGGTGTTTGTGTGTGGGGGTGGTGCGACGTCTGCGTGACTGCGCGTTGGTTCGGGGCGGGGGTTGCGTCACCCCTGAGCCAGGGCTCCGGTCCTCGAAGGATTACCTAGTAGGGTCAGTACGTTCTGACTTCTAAACGTTCTTTCTTGGGTCTCGTCGTCGCATCCTGGGACCTTCTCACGTTTGAGGGTGGACCGGACCTAGGCGCTCGGGGCGAGGCGGACGACAAATGAAGAGGGGTCGAACCTTGGGTGCACCCCCTCCCGTTCCCACATTCCTCTTGCGCGCGTCCCCTTACTGCCTGTCCTCTTCCCTCCGACGAGTCCCAGCGTAAATCGGCAGTGCAGGCCCCGAAAGGGATCGTTGGAACGGTCGCAGGGGGCGTTGCGACCGGCGTCTGACCTCCCCGTTACCTTGTTAGGTAACGCGGGATTCTCGCCCCCTCGACCCCCGCTCCCCCTCCCTTATCCGCCTCACTAGGTAAATCTAGCGCCCCTCTCCTTCTTCGGCGTTTCCACAGGACCCTTTAACTCTCTTCCGGAGAAGTCCGGGACGCCGTCGGCACTGGATCCCCAGGGTAAAGGGTCGGAACTAAACGGGACGAAGGGTTACGTCCGCAGGCCGAGGCGTTGCCTTGTGCCTCAAGAGAAAGGAGTCCTCCGCGCGACCTCCTTGTCTGGGCCCTTTCCGTCAGGAACCATAAAGCAAGAGGCGGCCGACTCCCGACTTCCATCGGGTCCGCCTGGGACGAGGATTGGGGAAGGGAGGGCGGGTACGGTCCAGACTCAGAATGTTGAGAAGTAGAACTTCACGAACATCACGGGAACAGAGGTCTCTGCGCCTCTCAGGAGCTCCGGGGAGCTCCATTTTCACGCCGAACCGGGTCAAAGAAGACGGGAAGAGATCATGCCTCGGATTGATGCTGGGTGGAGGGTTCCCCGCCTCTCGGGGAACCCGTCGCGACTGAGTGCGAGGCGGATCAAAGACTGCTCAAAGACATGGACTCGCTGGGGTGTGGGGTCGGGACTTGGACCTCGAGGAACACCCGCCGAGGAATGAGTCTGGAAGGGTGGCCCCGACCTGAAGATTGAGGTCCGCAGAGGGTGGAGAGAGGGACACTAGAGATGGCCATGGGTCCACGGGCACAATCCCGAAAATGACTCGTAAATTTCTGCAAACAGAACCAAATTTTTTTTTAAAAAAAAAGCTTCGAGTAGACTTAAGGAGATACAAGTGGTCCGGAAACTGTCAGAATTCAGAGAGGGTTATTTTGGTTGAACGCGGGGCTTAACACATGTCCTACCACACCGTCTTCCCCCAATCCCCGAGTGCGCTTGTGGAGTCTTCGGTCTTACACTCCACACCCCGGCACTAGAGCTAGAGACCCCGGACCATGACCGGGACTGCTCGCGGCGATAATGTCGAGCCATCAGAGGCGGACGTCAGCCTACCCCTTCCTATGTCGCAGCCTCTCGCTGACGGAGTTCTTCCCCGACCCTTCGTGACCAGATTTCTCCCTCCCACCATAGAGCCGAGACGAAAACGTTTATCGGGTTAAGACCAATTTAGAGCCGACTGACGACTAAAAGTGGAGGGGAGGGGTACATGTTTGAGGGTTCTACGTTATTCGTTTTATTTTTCTGACGTTAATGGCGACCCGAGGGCCCAGCTGAGTCTGCTACCGCGACGCAGAACCGCCCCCACCACCCACCCACCCTAAAGTCCTTACCTAGACTTGTGACGCCCGGGACCTTTCAGAAATTCTTCGGATCATTCGTTTCGCCCCCTTCCCCTCCGTTCGTACATGACGGTTTGACTCGACGGCCGTTACTCGTCAACTAAGCAAGAGAGGAGGGTTGCGCGATGTCGAGGATGTATGACTTCCATTCTCCATTGATTCATAGGGGGTTCAAAGGAGAAGCAGGATGGGGACGGGGAGTTGTGTGGTGTTCGGGATGATGGAGGGTCGCTGATATCTGACCCCGGAGAGTGAAATGGAGGCCTAAGGAGGGACCGGTCTCGCCGTCCAGCTCTAGTATTGGGACCCTTGAAAACAACAACAAAGATCCCAAGAGAGAGTGTGTCCGTAGAGACACATGTCTATCCCTTTGATCTCGGTTCCTAAACCCTCTTCTAGGGCTCTAGAATGTCCCTGAGACTCTCTCCGACTCACACACACCCCCCTCCCCCCCGCCCCGCCCCCGACTGACCCCACTTCTTCTAGGTCTCCCTTGACCCCATGACTTAGGTGACTCGTGGACGAGCGAAGGAGGATGTCATATTAGTGATGTCGGTCAGAACTTCCCCTTCTGAGGTCTCCCAAGAAAGAGGGAGGAAGGAAGGGAATCATGGTGGGCGGAACGGACCAGAACGAACGGAGGGTCAAAGGTACTGTTGAGGTTTCCTTGGGTTTGACCCCCGAACTTACGGCCCCAATCTCCTCCGCTCTGTATCAGGTTTTCGCCTCTCTCTGGTTCAGCCCCATAGAGACTTCCCAAGGGGGAGGGAGCGGAGCCAGGGAAATTCGAGGGGGGAGAGTCGAAAGGGAGGCGGGGGGCGGCGGTGTCAGAAGTAGAGAGGTAGAGACGCGACGATGGCCGACGCGTTAGACGCGTGGGTCTGAGGCCACGATCGGTCCCTGGGGCTGAGACCTGAGGCCGACGTGCCTAGAACAGGGTCCCTGTCGCGTTCGTACAGTAGGCTTTTCAGTCCATCTTTTGTTGTTGTTTTGGGGAGCGGGAGAGGTGACAGAGGACTGATGGGGGGAGGGAAAGGGGAGGGATCGCCCACCAAGACGAAGTAAGGGGAAGATAGGTCGAGAGGTGTAGGGAGGGGGGTTCGGGGGAGGAGAAAGATATAGGAAGGGAAGAGAAGGAAAGGAGACCGGTCAGAGTCCGAGCCAGGGAACGGTTGTTGTACCCCCCCGCCCCCCGTCCAATTCTCCCACTCCCTTCATGTTCTGACCAAATCGTAGTCGGTCCATGACGTACCTATCGTAGTAACCCTCACTGTCTACCTGTCTATTGCGACCGGGCGTACCTCTGTAGGTCGCCCCATTATACCTCTCTACTAGTCTACCCCTAACGGTCCCCTCATTTTAGGTCTCCTGGGAAGAATTAGACGGGATTTTCTCCAAGCCTCTAAGGTTCTCGCTGATCCCCTGGGGGGAGGAGTGATTTCCTTACCGTCTCACCTTGTACAATAGGATGTACACAAAATGTTGACAACCTGACTCGTGTACAAGTGTGTTCACAACGTACAGATGTGTACACGTGTGCGTCCTGATCGAGTCTATCCGCTTGGGGTTTCGTCGGTATTCGGTTCTCCCTATCCTCAAACCCAGACGTCCAATTTCGACACACGGGTAACGACTTCGTCCCTCTCCTCGTCTTCTCTCAATACTGGAGTTTTGATCTAATTTCCCTCCCCCCCCGTCCCTGCCCGACAACCGGATCTATGGTGGGGAGAGGACGGGGTTCTTACTCTCTACCGAAGAGTGAGTAGAGGAGAGACAGAGAGGGTAATAGAAAGAGGTAGGGACTGGGAGACACAGAGAGGGAGGGAGTAGAGTAGATAGAATAGAGAGGGCCATGACCGAGGAGACGAACGGCAGGGGTCCGGAGGGACTGAGTCAGGGAGTGTGGAGAGGTGGTGGGATGTTACGGGGGGTCGGGGGGCGACTTGGAGGACGGGGCGGGGGTGTCTGTCGGGGAAGGAGCGTGGTAGTGGTGGTGGTGGTGATGGTGGTCAGGCCGTGACGGTGGGAGGGCGCGAATCCCCGTCCCCCGGACCGAAGACCCCGGCGGCGAGTCGCGCCAGGGAGCAGGAGGCGGTGGAACGGTTCCGGGGGTGTGGTACGGGGCGGACCGGGCCGGCGACCCCGCGGGGGTAGGCCGACGCGATGGAACGGGGCGTACGGTGGGCTGGGAATGGACGTCCTCTGAGCGAAGCTCCCGGGTGACGGGGGTGGCGGCGGGCGGCGGCGGCGGGGCGGGGGCGGACGCGGGAGAGTATGACGGGTCCGGGGTCCGAAGCACCACGGGTGCGTGTGTCCTCGCCATCCGTGCGACGGCGACCCCCCGATGCATCGGGGGCCAATGGGAGATGTCGACGTCGGAACGTGACGGATGCAGGGCCAGATGGGCCACCCGTGCCACTCATGTCCTGCCTGTCCCCTGACCTTCCTGCTCCGACCCCCGTCCTACCTTGTCCTGTACCTTAACCTCCGTGTGACCCCTGACCACCCTTTCTCCTTGTCTTGGTGCCCTGGTCCTCCGCTAGACCCCCGTTCCCTCTCCTCTCTGATCTCTTTCTCGACCCTTACCCCACCCACCAGACAACCACAGTTTCTAGTTCTAGACCGTCCCCTTTGTCGGAACTTCAGGTCTCCTCCAAATTTTCTCCCTTTGTTGGAAGAAAGAGACGATCTGCACCTTTCGACCACCCGAGTCTCTCCCATTCTCACTATCTGCAGGAGAGGGGTGTTGGAAGAAAGGAAAGTGTCGGGATACGTCCGCGCTGGGGCCCCCCTTGTCCTCATTGAAGGTGCGAGGGGGGCGGTGGGGTCCCGGGTCCCGACCGGGACGACCTCGGTTCCGCGGGCGGGGTGCTGATGTACGGGTAGCGCCACGACTGGTGGTAGACGACGAAGACCGGATGTCCGTAGTAACGGTAGAAGTTCCGTCACGTCCACAAACCCCCCCCCCCGCCACTCCCACTCCCTCTCCTGCCTCCACCTCATACCTCTCCTCCTGAGTTCTCCAAGAATAAGGGTCCCTCACGACCTGCAAAACCTCTCATAGAATCTTCCTCCGACTCCGTACGCCGGCTCCATCGCCGAGAGACTAGAAGAGAGGGAGGGGGAGGGGGCGTCCACGCGTGCCGGAACCGGGCGCCTCTGTACCACAGTCGACTCTAGCGAAGTGCGCTCCGGGCCTTGAAGAGGAAATAGAGGAACCGCCACCCGTAACGTCGGTACCACGAGACATGGTAGGATTGGCATCAGTAGTAGTATCGTCGCGTCGTGGTGCTCTTGATGACCCTAGGCATTCCTGTAGGTGCCGGGCCGGGGTGGGACGCGGGGAGCTGCAGGGTTCGTGCAAAACGGCAGTTCGGCCCCTAGGTGTCACCCGCGGGGCGTGTGGGCGAAGACCCCGATGACCTGAACCAATGTAGGATTTGATCCGGAGGTGCCTTTGAGAGCGGAACGCTCGTGCGAGCCTTAGGTCAAGGAGTCCTTGGAGCGGTTTTGGGTGTGATTATCCCTGCGGTGAAGGGCCGGCCCGGGAGTCAGCGAGGTCCGGGGGTGGGGGAGATTTATGTCGTGGGGGTCGGCTTGAGAGAGCCAGCGCCGAGGGGTCGGACTTTTGACCAGGGATTTCGGGGCGGAGGAGGTATCCAAGGCGGGGCCGAGACTATTTTGGGGCGGAGGTCCAGCCGTCCGAGGCGGAAGAAAAGAAGGGACGCCCCACTAAGTCAGGCCACTAACCCAAACACCGCGGTCCGGAGCGGGGCTATCAACAGTCATATGAACAGTGAGGCGTTGAAGAGGGCCGCAGTCTCGGCTCGGGGTCCAATCGGTATTGGGGGTGGGAGTGAAGGTAAAGACAGAGAGGAGGTGAGGTATGGTCAGATAAAAGTACGATTAGGGTCCTGGAGATATTGAAACCCCAAAAACCCCCCCCAAACCTTACTCTAAACCCTCCAATGGCCAAACCCTTGGAAGAGGGACCCTACTTCTAATGCAGGGCCAAGAGACATTTATGAGGGAAGGAGGATGGGATTGACCCGTTCGCCCGTCTTTCTTGGCTCCCATGTTTGGAAGGTGATAGACCTCCCTCGGTCGGGTTAGGGGAAAGGAGTAATCAGGAGTGGAACAAGACTAGACACACACTCACACACACACTTAAAGGCTTTCTGTTATAATTTATCTAATTCACCTAAATAGTGGGCGTTAGGGCTTCTGATCGTTTCTGGGCCGAGGAAACCAAAGCGGAAAGTGAATAGAGGAGAAGACCGCTGCACCCCCTCCCCGCCTGTTTTTGACTGTCTCTGCTATCACTCACCTCTCTAAGGGCGTGTGGTCTCTCTGTTCGTGTTTCTACCCTTTCTCTCCGAAGGGACCCTTAGGATGACCGCTTCGGGACCCCTAGGTAAGAAGCATCTGTAAAGAAATGGGTCGTGTGGAAAAGGTAAGGGATGTTCTGACCTGGATTCTGACCTCCTTCTAAAAGCTCGTCTAGGTCCCTAGAGAGGGGTCTTAAGGTCCTTCCTTCCTCCTTTCATCCGTCTCATAAGACTTTTTCAACCGGGTTCTATCCTACCGTACCCCATCCCTTTGTACGGGTCGACGGGTGTCGACAAGCACGAGTGTCCGACCTCCCACCGTCTGTTGAGGGCCATCTCGGGACGAACAACACAACATGGTCACATCCGTCCGTTCCGTCTCCCTTGTGTCTCGACGCCCCCAGCCCGACGACACTGTTTTTATGGTAGTGACCCACCGAATATTTCTTGTCTCGAAAGGACCCTCAGACTCTAGCCCACGGTCCTGCCAGTCCATATTCGGGAGAAGACTCAACATCTAGAGATTTACATGTGGCTAGGGACCGAGGAGAGATTGCCATAGGAGTGAACCGTCTTTCCCGATCCCTCGAGACACCCCAAATAGAAGTATAAATAAATAAACCGGTGCCCTGAACACCCTAGGATAAAGTGGGGACAAGTCGCTAGCTTGGTGTGGGGGAACGGAACCTTCGCGCCTCGGAATTGGGGACCTAGTGGTCCCTTCAGGAACATCCCAGGGAAAATGTTCCCATGATTAGAGTAAGTACTCGCACGATGAGAGTCCTGGATTCACGGAAGGTTTCCGGAGTGGAGGATTATGGTAACATAACGTGTAATCTTAAAGTTGTATACATAACCACATCCCTTGTGTTTATAAGACTGATTTCGTCTTACGGTCCCTCTTTCAGTCATCGGAGTGTGCAGATGGACCCGATCAATGGGAGTTAGATCCTCTGGAGAAGCCCTCCCCCTCCACCTGTTCGTCACCTGCACCATAGAAGTCGACACGTGGACGTCCTGTCCCAGGATAGGACTTAAGGTACGTCCTACGACCACTCTGTAGTAGAGGCTGTCGTCCACATTTGGGACTTTGAGTACTTCAAATATTAGATTTGTCCTTCGGTACGTGACACTATCCTCTGTGCTCTCCTCCTACCCTAACACCCAAGAGGAAACCTGCCAAGTCCAAATGACACGAAATGAATGGGCTTAAGCACTTTTTTCTTGAATGTAAACGTCAAACGTGAAGGAGTGATGGATGAGTGGCGGAGGTTGGGGTGGGAGGGGAGAGGGTGGAGGCAAGTTATCCCACATGACGACAGTCTTTACAGAAAGGGAGTATGGGCGACGAAGAATTGGGAAACCTTATACGAAGGTTAGGTTTGTAATGACTTTAACATAAAAGTTTATCATAAGTTACTGGGTTTCAATGGTCGTCGGTTTTGGGTTCCATAAAAGTGTCATGTGACGGAGAGACTTCGGAAGGTACAAACAGGGAAGTGGAACCTAAGGGGTGAAAGGGTCCAAGTCCCCATATAATGGACGAGGGGAAGACGGAGACGACGACGATTCAACGAAGTCAACACAGGCTGAGACACGTGTGTGTTTGGAGTGAAATAGGAAGGAGGAGAGAGGGGCGGAAAAAAAAAATGGAAGACACGGAATTCGTAGATATATACCTGAACAAAAAAAGGAAGAGACTCTTAAAGGGAACTTTTTAGAGTAGGTGAGGTTTGAGTCTGGAGTAAACATTGGTTTACGAAGAAACGATGTCTGACTTACAAACACAAAGGAGTTTTAAGTAGACAACTTGGGATTAGGGGTCACACTATCACACCGTAAACCCTCTACTAATCCAAAACTCCCATCCGGGAGTACCTACTCTTATCACGAGAATATTTTCTCTGGGGCCTCCTTGAAGGGACCACCAGACCACCAATTCAGTGGTGTAAAGGTTCCGTCCCCAGTACCCAAACTAGGGACCGGACCCTTGATTCTAGGGTGTACGGGACACCGTACCAGTTTTATAAAAAAATTAACAAAATTAATTATTTTCTAGGGGTCTCTCAAGGGAATGGTAAGGTGGTACACTCCTGTATCGATCTTCCATGAGACACTTGGTTTTCTTCGAGAGTGATCTGTGACTTAGACGGTCGTGGAACTAGAACCTTAAAGGTCGGAAGTCCTGAACTCTCTAACTGAAGACGACAAATATTCTATCGGTCAAATACCATAAGACAATTGTCAGGTTCAACTCATCTTGTAAGAGGTTTGAGACATAAATATTCGTAAGGAGACCACAGACACCTTGTACACCTGTTACGATCCACACTTTCAGTGAGTCAGACTGAGAAACGTTGGACCTTAAGAGGTCCGTTGTTATGACCTCACCCAACGGTAAAGGAAGAGGTCCTCTCGAAGGGTTGGGTCCCCAACTTGGATCCAGAGGGTGTAGTGTCCGTCTAAGAAATGTCAGACTCGATGGTCCCTTCGTTACGTCGGGTAGGAGATTCGAGTCGACCAAGGTTTGGTTTGTCTATTTTACTGTGACTTTTGGTGGAGCGGAGGGAGACAGTCAAGTCAAGTCAAGTCAGTGAGTCAGCACAGACTGAGAAACACTGGGGTACTTAACGTCGTGCGGTCCGGAGGGACAGGTAGTGGTTGAGGGCCTCAAGTGAGTTTGAGTGCAGGTTACTCAGCCACTACGGTAGGTTTGTAGAGTAGGAGACAGCAGAGGAAGAGGAGGACGGGGGTTAGGGAGGGTTGTAGTCTCAGAAAAGGTTACTCAGTTGAGAAACGTACTCCACCGGTTTCATGACCTCAAAGTCGAAATCGTAGTAAGGAAGGTTTCTTGTGGGTCCTGACTAGAGGAAATCTTACATGACCAACCTAGAGGAACGTCAGGTTCCCTGAGAGTTCTCAGAAGAGGTTGTGGTGTCAAGTTTTCGTAGTTAAGAAACCGTGAGTCGAAAGAAGTGTCAGGTTGAGAGTGTAGGTATGTACTGGTGTCCTTTTTGGTATCGGAACTGATCTGCCTTGAAACAACCGTTTCATTACAGAGACGAAAACTTATACGATTGATCTAACCAGTATTGAAAGAAAGGTTCCTCATTCGCAGAAAATTAAAGTACCGACGTTAGTGGTAGACGTCACTAAACCCTCGGGGGTTTTTATTTCAGACTGTGACGAAGGTGACAAAGGGGTAGATAAACGGTACTTCACTACCCTGGTCTACGGTACTAGAATCAAAAGACTTACAACTCGAAATTCGGTTGAAAAAGTGAGAGGAGAAAAGGGGTTACGGGAAGGAATAAACTTTTGAACTACGGAGAAGGTGGAGGAAGGACGGAAATGAACACCACTCGACAATTCGGGTCAGTTAAGACGGTAGTACTACAGAAAACTTAGACGTTGAAAAGGGGTGAAGAACGACCCTTTTACTGGAGTAGATCCTAATAATGTTGTTAAGGGGATCATCCACAGGAAGAAACGGTGGAAAAGGATGAGGTCCAGGGGGAATTGTGGTGACAGTCCAATGGGAGGGATTTGTGTGAAAAATATTTGAGAATTGTACGATGAGTTTTCGGGAAGTTCTAAGGGATAACGAATGAGTTGACAAGTGTTTTAAAATTAGACCCGAAACTGGAGAGGGTATTAAACTTTAGTAGGTAAAAAGACACCTTGGTTTGACATAATAAGTAGTACGGGTGGAGGTCTAGAAATAAATGGGTCGACAGGAGTTTAGATTCTCGAGAAAGAGATTATAAACGGACAATGTTTGGTTTAACAAACCACGAACGGTACACATAGTCTGGTGTAGATTCGAATACAAATACTATAAAAGGGAGGAAAGTGTAGACGAAGATGTGAGCCGGTTTTACATGGTTAGGAAGTTTCGAGTCTAGTTAAGTGAGGAAGTGACGTCGTTCTTCCTTAGAGAGCCCTGAAGGGACTACCAGGTCACCAATTCTTAGGTGAACGGTTACGTCCCCGGTGCCCAAGTCGGGGTCCAGACCCTTCTAAGGTATACGGAGTCTTGTCGATTTCGGGTACGTGGTACTGATGACTTGGACGCACGATGTTGATGACGTCGGCCACACGAATCTCGGACACGAGTCGTTGTCTTCTTCGGTGGAGTTACTCTTCGGACACGTGGAGTTACTTCCCATCGGGACGAGTGACGTTGATCTCTTTAGGGAGTTCGTCGTTGTTTCTGGGTTTTATTTCTGGGGTTTGTTTCTGGTTTTTATTTATTTAAAAATTTTTGGACTCATATTCAACGGAAAATTTTTTATTTATTTCGTCATCCAAAGATTTGTGTCGAGGTCCATAAGGAACCTCAGTACTAAGAACGGAGACCGTTATGTAATATCAGTAGACCCCTCGTAAATTTTTCGGGTTTCGGGTCCAGCGTAAGATTTGGTTAATTTAGTGGTAGAGAACCCTGAGTCCGTAGTTATAAAAATTTCTGTAGGGGTCCACTAAGGTTTAGGTTGAGACAGACGTGGTATGGACATGAATTCACGACTTATACAGACCTTTTTTACGTGTCAGTATGGTTGGTCAGAGTGAAGGAAACTCTCGATTCCCACCGGACTTTCGGACGTAAAAGGGTGTAAGAGGTTTAGACTCTAGTGTCAAAGTGTTCTACTTCTGGAAGAAAGGATAGAGTCACTCTTTTATCTTTGAGAGTCTTCTCTTGGAGGAGACCAGGGTCGAGGTTTAGATGGTCCGGTGTACGTAGAGACAACTTAAGTCACGGAAGAGGAACAATGACGTCTCTTCGACTGGACAGGGGTAGGATACACCCGTGATCCTAGGGTGGGAAGAATGGACACGTCTTTAATTGAGAACTTTACTAGGGGATAGGGAGAGTGTATTAGTCAAAAGGGGAGTAATGATTTTGTAAGGTCGTGATATGTTTGTACGATATGATTATGTCGAGTAGAAACTCTTCTTCCCTTTTTATTTAAGGAAACGATGATTGGATACATCATTATCGTGTTTTAAGTCTTATCACCAATCGGGTGCTGTTCTTCTCTTAAGAAAACAAAACAAAACAAAAAATTAACTTTATATCAACTAAATGTTACACAATTAAAAACGACACAACGTTTCACTAAGTCAATGTGTATATACATACGAATCAACGAGTCAGTACAGACTGAGAAACGTTGAGGTACCCGATCCTGGACGGTCTGAGGAGACAGGTATCCCTAAGAGGTCCGTTCTTATGACCGTACCCAACGGTACGGGAGAAGGGTTGGGTCCCTAGTTTGGGTCCAGAGGAGGTAACGTCCGCCTGAGAAATGGTAGACTCGATGGTCCCTTCGGAATGCGTGTGTGTGTGTGCGTGTGTAGTAAGAATTATAAGAAAAGGTAATACCAAACAGTGTCTTATAACTTATATCAAGGGACACGATATGTCATCCTGGAACAAATAGATAAGATATATATTATCAAACGTGGACGATTAGGGTTTAAGGGTGAGGTAGGGAGAGGGTGGGTGGGTAGGGTCGGTCCTCTTAAGACTAACCTCTCTCTCTGTATCCCTCGAAGTTGTTATCGGTCTTCTAAAATCAGGAATTCGACTTTCTACAAATTAACGAAATCTTATACATACACGGTACCAACTCTTTCAGACCAGATCTTGGTAATCGTTGTAAACTGTGTCAACTAGTGAAGGAGGAACTTGACGAAAGAAGTGAAACTTATGAGAAAGACCTAGGTTAAATTCTTTCATATGTGATCAAGGAATAAACGATGTAGAGTCAGAAGTACCTGAGAAAGTTTGAGGATTTATTATCTCCCGAGGCCGGAGACGGGAACCGGGAGAGGAGATGGAATTAGGTTCGAGGACACGACGACAGCAAAGAACCGATCGGGAAATTGACCTGAAAGACGAAAATAAAAACTGAATGTATCAGGAAGGAAGTACGACTTTGGTCTCACTAGAAAATTTAATGGTCTATTATAGTGATTGGAACGAGTTTGGGAGACTGCCGAGGGTTAGTGTGAGTCTTGTTTTGGAAATGGAACCGGATGGACTGGAGCGAAGAGGGGTGGGGAGACTAAAGTAGGGGAGGATGAGAAAAGGAGCGAATGAGACTAAGTAGGTGAGACCTGGGTAATAAGAAGAAAATCGTCGATACTAAATTATATTTTTATATTAAGGAAGAACGGAGTCCCGGAGACGTAAGAATGGAACCTATGATAAGGAAGTCTATAGACGTACGGACGAGGGACTGTAGTAAATATAGAAACTTGTTTATAGTAGAAATGTTCTTCCGAAAGGGAGCAGTAAACTAATTTTTGTCGTGGTAGTTTTTTTTTATTTTTGTCGTGGTAGATCCGAAGGGACTATCAGGTCACTAATTCTAAGGAGTACGGTGACGTTCTCTACGTCAAAGCTAGGGACAAGTCCCTGACTTATTCATCGAGTACCTTAACACACTCTTCTTTACTCCATTATGTGTTTTCTGTGTATCTCGTTATAGACCATCGTAACACCAGTATTACGTGCCAGTGTGTAACCATGAGTATGTGTCGTAGAAAGTATTAAATTGTAAAATAATACCTTTCCGACGGGAAGTGACGGAGTAGAACGGACTTTTGGGATGGATATTCCCTTCGTATTCGGTTTATCAAACCTTCGTCTCTCCTCTTTCCTTGATAAAACTGTATTTAGGGTCGTCGTGATTTTTTTGGTGTCTTGGGTGGTTTCGATTTGTCTTCCCTTTTAAATAAATCGGAAACCTTTTGATCTTAAAAACAGAGAATAAGACTACTATTTACTGTCTCTTATTCACATCGTATACCAAGGAACACTACTCATACCTTACGTTCCCTTACACTCCCCACATTTTTGAAGGTCAGTCGAACTACGGACCACTGTCATATTTCTCTACGACTTTAACTGTTCGACCTCTACTTATTGTGCCTACATTTCGTCGAAAGGAAAGGAAAATAGAGGATAGAACACGTCGAAGGAGGTGTACGTCATTTAGTTAGAGACGTACAGTTTTAATACCGGTAGAGAGGACCACCGAGCCTACCATTCAAGCTAGGGACCCAGTCTTTCTAAGATACCTCTTCCCTTACCGTTGGGTGAGGTTATAAGAACGGACCACTTAAGGTACCCGTCTCCTCGGATCAGTTACGTTATCGTTTCTCCACCTATGTTGATAGTGAAAAGTTCCGAGTTGGGAAACTTCAGGAAAAGTCTAGTGGAGGTCAACCTTTATTGAAGGGACGGTGAACATTGAAAAACGGAAAGTAGACCTCGAAAACAGTTGATATTGAGAAATGGTGACAATCTACCCCTCAAAACATAAATAGAGGTACCGAGTGACTGATTAGGATTCAAGAGTCATTTCTAATGTCTTATCTATTTTCTTGACAATAGGGTTTTGACCCAAGTAGAGAACCACCCGCAACTAGGTTTTCGGTGTTGGTTCGGTTCCTGACCATCCTCCTTCATAAATGATGAATGTCGTCCATTCCTCTTGTGACCCCTAGAAAGGGTTTCAACACAGAAGAACTTGTCGTTTTGGCTCCTTAAAAAGTCTATTCGCATGCACGTATGAGTACTTCCCTGAACCCGTTTCATACGTATAAGAAAAGAAGTTTTTTTTTTAAAAAAAAGAATTAAATAAAAACCAACGCGACCTAGAAGTAACGACGCACCCGAAAAGAAATCGACACCGTTCACCGTCGATGAGAGATCAATGTTACGTATCCGAAGAGTAACGTTACAAAAGGGAACAGTGTCTCGTGTCCGAGATCCCGTGTACCTGAAGTCATCTTTCGTGACGACGACTCCGACGACGACGATTCAGCGAAGTCAGCACAGACTGAGACACGCTGGGGTCACTGGCGTCGGATGTTCCGAGGAAGTAGGGACCCTAAGAGGTCCGTCCTTGTGACCTCACCGAACGGTAAAGGAAGAGGTCACGCACTTTCACTTCAGTGAGTCAGCACAGGCTGAGAAGCTCTGGGGTACCTGACGTCGGATGGTCCGAGGAGACAGGTACCCTAAAAGGTCCGTTCCCATGACCTCACCCAACGGAAAACCTCCGTCACCTAACGTCATGTAACGGAAAAGGCGAGGTCTCGTGTCCGAGCCATTAACACCGTGTACCGAATGAACGAGACTTCGTACACCCTAGAGGGGTCTAGTCCCTAGTTTGAACACAAAGGACGTAACCGTCCGTCTAAGAAATAGTGACTCGGTGGTCTCTTCGGGATAATAAGTATAAGAACTTCCCCGAACTTGTCTCCTCTTAAGTCATATCTTAACCCCGTTTCCAGTTGTCTCAAGTTCGAAATCAACTGAGTTCAGTACTCCCAGTCTTCGTAGTCGTAGGAAGTCCATGATCGACTAGACCACCAGCTCGTGAACACTCCCCACAACTTAAGACGTTTCGTCGAGTTCTTTCACGAAGACCGATAAGTATAGTAACTTTGTCTTGACCTTCAGAAATACTAACTAAATAAGTAACGATAACAATGAAGAGAACGGACCATTACTCCATCCGAGTACTACCCAAGGACCCGACCACAGCACTTCACCTCATTTTAAGTTCGAGACATGAGTGGGTCTGTGAGACTCCTGTTTTGACCACCGTTTTGGACTCGAGACGATTTCTCTATTCCACGGGTGAGAACTCCAGTTCCTTCTGAAAGGACAGACGTACACTCGTCTTTCCGAAGAACCCCCAGTTTTTCCCTTCTCTCGGTAGGGTATTATTCACACCTTTACGTGGGTGTCTGGAGACACCACCCTCGATAGAATCGTTTATCGACATGTACGTAGAACTATTCGTAGGTTCCTGGTCAGTCCACACTCCTTTCTCTGTTCTGTTAACCGGTTTACATTTGTTTCTCGGTCTTCCTGATAGGGTATATTCATTAATTAAGTGGAGAAAGGACGAACGAAGAGTGAGTCCTGGGGACGTAAGGAGAAACTCATACATAAAGACGGAGAGAAGTCAGAATTTATTTGTTTGACGAAGGGAGACACACGAGAGGGTGAACACGACAGAAAGATTGAAACATAGACAAAAAATGTCGAAAACGGAGGAACTTTGTAAGAACGAAAGTTGGCCCCTATTTCTCGGTCCCAGTGAAACGAAGATTAGAGATCGGATACGACCAGACCACCGATCCCAAGAAAGAGTAGATCTAATGTGTCCAAGTTAAGGACCCGTCCCTTGATTCTAGACAGAAATCCTGGTGAGTGACGACAGAGAGTCTCTAGTAATTGTCAGTAACAAGAGTATTCTAGTAATAATGACTCTGAACAAGTTCCCGTTCGTAATACCGGTCCGAATCTAGTGTTTTACCGAACCCGGATTTTACCGAAGAGAATACAATTTTTCGACAATAGACCAAGAAAAGAAGACCCCTGGTGGGGATGAGATAAACGAATGTCTTACCTTGAAGTGGATAATCTCCCGAGACACACACAATTCTGTACATTGTTGTTAGTCGAGTGTTTAATGAGACGTGGTCGAGGACTTGGAAAGAAACGTAAGAGGGTGGTCTAGTCCAGAAATAAATAAATAACTGACGTGGTCTCGTCGTACACCTTAGAATAAAAGGGTCCCTAACTTTGACACGGGGGACGTCACTCTCAGAATTGGTGACCTGGTGGTCACTTAAGGGTCCTAATCAGAGATTACTTCTGTTTTGTTACGGAAATACCCCAGTCCGTTCCTATCGTCATCTTATTCCGGTCTAGAAGACTCTAGGTTACTAGAGATCTGTCCGGACCCCTATATTAGGAGGTCCGAACAAAGAGAAGAGAAAAAAGTAAGGAATCACTGATAGAGGTCTCTTGACTCGGGATCTTATATCCTACGTTCCCGTCCTTTTGACTCTCTCGTTCGTCACAGAGACAGTCGTAAGTACAACATTGCGAAATCCCCCTGTCGTCTATGATAAAGGGTAAAGACTCAGAAGTGTAGAACTGGGGAAGGATCCGGATACGAAGAGTTCGACTCTTGTCCCTCCCAAATGTCTGGGTACTTACAGAAAAGACCCCTGAAAAGTCAGGAGAATCTTCTGAATTTAAAACGTAAAACCAAAATTACCCAGTAGAAAAATTTTTATTTTTATAAAAGAAGGACCCACTAAAACTAGTGATAGAAATCGTCAGACCCTGAAAACAATTACATAAACGAACAAAAGTTGTAAAAAAAAAAGAAAAACCACTTCAGCGTGTCGAGAATCAAGGGAGTGGTCCTTTGCTCGGGTACTGGGGACGTGACCCTCGAACTTCAGAATTGGTGACTTTGTGATCCCTTCAGGGAATACAAAAAATGTATATCAGTGTTACTACTGTTCCCTAGTGGGTTTCTTTGTTTATAAATTAAGTCACAAAGAGTCATACACCAGATAACACAAGAGTCTCCAAGTCAAGATTAAGTAAGAAATCTACCATTGTTTTTACAGAGTAGGAACCCTGAAGGATCGTCACGCCATCATCGATTTCTGAGACGTGAAGGTTACGTCTCCATACTTAAGTCAATGACCAACCCCTTGATCCTAGGGTTTTATGAGGCTCCGAGTTGGTTTTCATTTTTTTCAGAGTAGGAGTTCCCTATAAGGGAGTGGGGAGTAGGTGAGAGTATCGTAGAGAGTGAAGTATGTTGAATAAGAGGTACGGGGTTCATATTCGAGGTACTCTTATTCCTGACAGAGACAGAGTAAGTAAATACATAGGGGTCAAGGATCGTAGGACAGATCTTGTATCCTCCACGAGTTATTTATAAACAACTTACTTACTTACCTCCTCTACTTTGTGTTTTCTTTATCTCCGTGAAATAAGTCGAGTGTCTCTCTGTCAGACTGGGTCAGGTGGACAGTTACCGACGTCTTTTCTTCTTTAATTGTGTAAAGGAGGATACAATTTCTTTTTACCGGAAAAATGAAATGAAGTAGAGGAGAGGGAGAGACAAGATATTTTGTTTGACCGTAGATCTGGGACTGTTCTACCAATAAAACTCTGTAATCAGACGGTAGAAGAACCAGACGACGAAAGGTTGATTCCAACGAAAGGAACGAAGTTTTTTTTTTTTCTTTTCTTTTTTCTTTATCTCCGTTCCGGGTACGGAACACCTTAGACAAGCTTGACTTTGTATATGTGTGTTTTGTCATTCTTTGGTAATGTTTCGTTATGTAAACATCGTCTCATCAAACAACAAAAAAAAAAAATTAACTCTCTTCGAAGAGACTTCCCAGTAACCTCACCTGGAGAGTTAATTCCATGTGTATGATGTTTAATCGTTAGAAACAGGTCCCTAGTCCTACATTAGTTTAGACACTGAGTAAGATCTGAAAGAAAGGATCTTTAGGGACTTTACCTCGTCCCTCCCTCTTTTCCATCTAGTCAAAAGTTTTCCTTGTGTTCCTAAGGTTCTTAGTCTCATAAATCGGAATCAACTTCACCTGATTCCAATGTGATTCGTGTCTTGGATCTTTATTTCGAACTTCCCTTTTTTCCAGATTAAATCACTAGACTCTGCGTTGTGTTTTACCTCTTCCGAGAAAACTGTGTTCAGACACCGATTACTACTGTAATGGAGGGGAGGACCGTACCAGGAAATCAGACCCTGTGTTAACACTTGACTTGTTAACGTTTGACTTCTCCCTCGGTTTCACTCTTGATTCTTACCTTAAGAGGAAGGGACTTCTCGACAGTATCGGGCGGACACGTCCCTCGACCTCCTCGTTCGGACTTAGTGTTATCCCTGGATGTGCAAAATAATCCTTCTCCTCCTGGCCGAAAAGGTGACTAAGCAGGTCACCTAGTCCAATATGGTCAATATGTACATTTTGTAACCTCATCCTTTACCGTTGGGTGAGATCATAAGAACCGACATTTAAAGGTACCTGTCTCCTCGGACCGACCGACGTCAGGTACCCCAGTGTTTTCTCACCCTGTGTTGACTCCTGCATACGTATACGTTTTATGAACTGTTTGATTTTCCTGTGTCTGATTTTCCAGTTTTCCTGTCCTACTCTAATAAGATCTCAGTGTGATAAGTTACACACACCAGGTACCTGGTGGTCGTCGTCGTAGGTTCTCGAACAATCTTTACGTCTCATCGTACAGGGTGGAATCTGAAGGATTCAGTCTTGTACGTAAAATTGTTCAAGGGGGTTTATTACACATCCCAGTAGTTTCAAACTTTTAAAACGTGACAGATATTCTAAGAAACTCCTTCATCTCGAGTTTTCCGTAACTACTTGTACTCCGTTTCCATTCCGTTCGGAGTAGACCTACCTTAGGGTCGGGGGACGTCTCCTTCGAGTCGTAGGATTGGTAACCTAACAATCCCTTAAGGAGGTCCCAAAATAAAACTTCCTGGAACTTGTCTTGACCGGTGAGACTGGCCGACAGGGTTTACATCACTTTCAGTGAGTCAGGACAGACTGGGAAACACTGGGATACCTGACATTGTACGGTCCGAGGAGACAGGTACCTTAAAAGGTCCGTTCGTATAACCCTCACCCAAAGGTAAGAGATGAGATCGCCTAGAAGTACTGGGTCTCTAACTTGGGGCCAGAGGACGTAACGTCCGTCTAAGAAATGACAGATTCGGTTTACATCCCCATTCATAATTATCTTTTCGTGTTCACCCAAAATCCACCGGTCTATTTTCCTGACCAGTGTCGGGGCTAGTCAGTGGGGTCGAGGTCGTAAGGGGTAATATAGGAGAAACCCGGGTTAGAGGGTAAGGTCTGGAAGAGGTCTTAAACTGCGTCGGCATGGAGCGGATCGAGCCATGCTAAACCGGATCAGGACAACGTTTCCGGACCTCGAAGAGCAAACGACCCCACACCGCCACTCAGTCACCCCCTTTACTACATTGCAGGTTTTCCGCCCGAATTAGTCTGAAGAGGGAGGAGGGCTAACCGACGGTCCTTAAACTGATCTGAGAGAACAGAGAGCCCGAGGTCCCAATCGACAGTCATAGAGACAGGTCGACAGGGGACCGAGGGGAAAGGTAGAAGAGGTGGACCCCTTTCTGAGGTTCCTGTCATGAGTCATCGTGGACCGAAGCCTTCTTCTCCACTAAACTTACCAGACCGATAACGGTAGTCCGCTCCGCGAAGCCGGGGGGGGTCCATAAAAAACTGAGCTAGCCCACAGGCATCAACCCTTACCGATGGGTTCGGCGTCCCTTAACACCTTGAACATCAAGCCCCAACCTCCCCTCTGACCTGGCCTGTCTCTAAGCCCTTCCTCTTTTTTTTTTTTCTCCTGAAACTCCTGGCGCCAGGCCCCAGGGTTTTCCTGCCTTTTCCTCAAATTTATTTTAAAGACGGTTATCGTAACGAAACTAAAAACAAAAAGTTTAGTCCACGACTGGACCTGAGACAGGTAGGGAAAGATAGGTTTTGACAAATGGGTGCCACCTTCCCCGGTCCGTGGGTTTACCTATGTGGTGGTCAGTTAAGTTACCCTCTCTTCCTGTCGACAGTTGGCGTTGTTGTTCCCCTTTTCTTGAAACTTAATGGATGAGTCTAATCCGTCGTAGGCGTTCTTAGAGGATGCCTTTAGGAACTCGACTCTCACTCGGGTCTAAGTCGATCGGTTTAAGATCTCTTAGGAGTCCTTTGACTTTTTGACCGGCGACTTGAACTTTTTCTGAGACGATTCAGAGTACCTAGTCGGTCACGCTACAGTCTCGGGGAAGTTCGAAGACTAGAGACCATGACAGGACTACCGTCGAAACAGTTCTTCTAGCATCAGGCACCGGTGCCGAATCTGTTTGGGTTCGACCCGAGGGCGACGTCCCATGTCCGAAGACCTAAAGGAAACCCCAGTCCCGACGGTCTCCCGACCTGTCTTGATTGACACCCCAATCCGGGAACCTCCCTCCTTTGAACCCCCCTCGAATATCTCTTTACGAACCTCAGGTACACAGTTCCGCTCCTCCGTCTCGAAGTCGAGGGACCCGCGAGACCTGAAGGACAGTCCGAGTGTGACCGGAGGAAGTGAGTCCCAGCTCTGAGGACCCTCGACCTCCTGTGGCTCTTCCTCCGGAACCGGTCTCTTCTTGCACGTTCCCCGTGTCTTAATAAAGCTCGCCCCTTAGGCCTTCCTCGACGGGCTACGATACGTGCCCGAGAAGCCGACGACGACTGGAATGGGGGTGGACCGGGAGGCCTTGCTTGACAGGAAGTGCGGTTGGACCGACGAACAGTCAACGACGATCCCGTCGGAGTGAACCGCCGGGTTTCAACACTGGCCCACAACCTCGCCCTCGGACCCGTATATTTCCGCAACATGGCTTCCCCACAACGGGTCCGACGAGAACCTTTGGACCTTTTTCGTTACTGACTGGAGTTCTTCCACAACCGGCATCTGGGGTTTTTGGCGCGTCGGGTCCTCCTCGACCCTTTCCACTAGTAAGTCCCCTTCTTTGTCCTACGTCCCGACCGAGTTCCTGACGCGTTCTACAAACCGACTAATTTTCAATTTGGAATTTTCTCTGTCCTTGTACACTTCACACCAGATACGACACTCTAAACCACCCCTGGTTCCCTCTTAACGTGGTATAGGGTGAGGTTCGAAGACGGAAGGATTCCCTCCATCGACACCAGAGTCGCAGGGAAAAATGGTAATTTTTCGATATATCAGTGCACACGATACAAAACCCCCCCGAACAGGTAGAGACTTCTACTTAGCTACTCGATTTGAAGATTTAGATCCTGTACGACCCCGTCTCCCGCCTTTAGGTTACGGACTTTCGGTGTGAAGGATGCGCGAAAGTCCGCCTCAAGACAAACCGCGTACGCGTTTGGAGTGACAGGTCATGACACCCTCGCAATCGCAGGACGGCGCGAGGGTAACCGGGTCGGACATGCTGGCGGAGAAGATAACTGCGTACACGAGTCATGGGTCCGGAGAGTGACCAGCCTTCCTGAAGGCCCTGCGGGGGAGGTAAAAATTCTCAGCTAACTAAGCAACTATTACGCCTTCTCCGCCCGGAACCCTTGGGAGAGTACCAACCCCCCGCCCCCCTTTCTACCGCCTCGACTACGAGGAGTCACTCTAACGCCTGGGCTGTGCGAAAAAGTGGCTGTTGAACGACTCGGGCCTCCTGACCCCACGCGCCTCACTCCGCGAAGCCCCTTCCCTATCCCGACACCGGGCGACACGGGGACTCCGTGCATCCTTCTTCGCCTCCGAGTTTCTCCTTCCGACCCCTTTATGCCTTAGCTAGCAGACTTCTTCCCACCTTGTTCCGCCGATCAACACGAAACCCCCTACGCCCTCACCCCCTTCTGGAGGCGAGGGCGCCTTTACACCTTAACAAGCCCTAACCCCTTCCTCCCTGACTTCAAGAAACCGATATAGTGAAAAGTTCACCCGCCCGCCACCCAGACCGGCTCGGCTCGGTTATTCCCTACCCCGCTCCCGAGACGTCCAACGCGATGGCCGGCTGAGGGATAGGAGGCGTGGAGAACGTCTGTCGTGAAACATGCGGCCGAACCTACTTCACCGGCTCCTCGTCTGCGTCGAGAAGGCAACAGGCCTCGTCCTACAGGGCCATAGCGAGAGGTTCGGAACAGAGAGTGGCAACCACCCACCCTCACCAGCGTCTTGGCCCTGAGTAGGGGTTCGGTCGCGAGTCGACCTCGTAGGGAAGTAGGAGTGTGAAGACGGAAGATTATGGGCCGGGGGAACAAGTCAAACCGTCGTCGAGGGACCTGGACCCCTACCTGCAGTCGGGAGGACTTGGGGGGACCCTGAGAGACGGATAGAAGGGTCCATTCTATGAGAAACACTAAGGGAGTAGGAAAGTCTTTGGGAGTAGAAGGGTAACAAAGGGTCTTCGACACGTCAAGGAGAATAGGAGTTCGGAGGAGGTGGACTCACGGACACATGAGGAGAGGGGGAAACTGGGGACTATACACAAGGAAGAGGGAACGGGTCACTCCCCAAAAATGGGGTACAGGAACCCGCGAAAACCCCGAGAACAGTCCGAGGCGAAGCACCAATAAAAGATCGGACAAAAGGAGGTCTAGAGGTCCACTTCAGACTCGGTAGGAGGGGGACGAGAAGGAGGAGGAAGTCGAGACTTAGTAGCGTAGAAAGGTGTCTCGGGAAGTCGGTCCACTCTCTCAGGAGAGGGAAGATGAGAGACACCGTCCCTGAGTTAAGGAAACGGAAGTGGATAACTACGATTCCCTTACTGCCAAACACCCGACGTCGAGTACCCCACCTCCCCCCTTCAAGAAAAGATGGAAACGGTAAAGAAAATATAGAAGTAAAAAGTGTAAAGGTAAACTAACAGATCTTAACTTCTACCTCAAAAAATTATGTCTCTCTTTACACCGTCGGTAACGACCCACTCCCCTGTCCCTTCTTCTCTCAACAATTGACGACTCTTAAGACCTTGACAAGAACAGGTCCAACAGGTGACGTTATAAACTTTAGTACTCTGAAATAGGTGAAAGGATCCTTATTTTATCTTTCTCTTGTTCCCCGGTCTGTGTCGAATCGTTCTACGACTGATGGTAAGTTTGGTCTTACAGTTCATTGACCACCAAACATTCGATATTCCGAAGACAGGACCGAAAATGAGACTTGTGTAGGAAAAACAAAAGAAAGAACAAGACAGGGGGGACGAAGTGGGAGTGACAATGGGTCCGGGGACCACATTCCCTCTACGACCAACACTTCAGTCTCAGGAACCGTGGGGGTGAGACGGAGGACCCTCTACTAGGTTGTAGGGGTAAACTTTGGTAGGTCTAGTTACAGTCGGGGTGGAGACTACTAGGAAGTCCATTATTATCGGACGTAGTAGAGGTCTGAAATGGTTCTATCTCACACACACACACACAAACACACACACTCATTTCTCCCTCATGCCAGTCGTCCTGTTCCTCCTCTCCACCCCTCCCCTCTACCGACTATTGGTCCTCCCTCTGGTCCTCGTCCTCCCTCCTAAAGTCCTTTAGTGTCATTCCCGTCGTGACTTCTCTATCCTTATCAAAAAAAAAAGAAAAGAACGAAGACAACGAAAAGTAAAGATTTTTGAACGTCTGTCAAATCCCGTATAAATATACACACTCAAAGGGAGGTTTCCAAAATATTTTTAAAAGTTCGTATGTCTTTTCAACCTTATGGTATATGAACGAGGACGTAAGATGTTCATTGTAATAAACACGACAAAAATCTTTACAACGACTCAGACAAATGAGAACGTACAAATAAGTCGTAGATGTAAATAACTCGTAGATGAGGTACGGTCTATGACCCTGTCCCAAGACTCAACGTTTCTACTTCTTGTGGAATGGTGGAGTGACTGAATTCCTAGGGTATGACACGCACCCTCTTTCTGTTGATTTCATACCATTAAGATCCCATCTCTAACAGTGTCCCACGGTACTTTCGAGTAATCTCCCCTGTAGAGTGGGTCGACACCGATCTAGTTCCTATACGAGTACGTCCTCCCCAAAGGACTCGACTCAAAACTTTCTATCTATCCTTAATCGGTCTTCTTCTGATCCCTGATCACACAAATATTCCTTGGACGTAGAGAAATCTCACCTACATTCCTCTCCCTCATCCCTTCCCGGTCCTCTAAGTCTCCGAAGTTCTGGTCCATCCTTAGGACGAATCCCTGAGAATCGAAAAAAGGACACCCGTCAAGACACGGAAACTTCTCAGTCAGTCCTCTTGTCACACTAATCCTTCTACTGAGACCACCGTTTCATCTGTGACCTAACGTCTTTGAGTCCTGGTCTTCGTCTTCCTCCTGGTTCTTTCTCCAGTCACACGAATCAGTCCATTCTGTGAGTCTACGACTCTTCTTCCGTCTAAACTCTTTCTCACTTACTCTTACCTACTCACGTCACTGGAGGACCCGTGACTTCTACTGGTCCCCACTTTCTTGCACGGACCCAAAGACTACTCCGTCGGTGGGGTACCCACTTCCATGGTCAGCGACCTACCGCTGACGTCCTCAGAGGACCGTCCCTCGTACTACTTAAGTCACACCCTGGACAACTAAAGTCCCACTGAAGTCCCAAAGAATCGTGATGGAGGGGAACCAACTTCAAGTCGGTCTTCGAACTTCTGTTCTCTCGGTGTGTACAAAAGGAGGACTCGGAGTCTCGTCCCGTCCCCTCCCACCCCTCCCTAAACCTCCCTGTTTGTCGAGTATAGGTCGTATACTAATTCATAATGTTTCTCCTCTTTGTTTTATTCCTAACTTTTCAGATATGGTCAATTTTCTAACAACTACTAAAACGTTTCCTATCACAAGAACCTCAGTCTAAGAGGAGAGTATATATCCATAAAAAAACTCCCGGACATGAAATGGACCCGAGGGGTTCCATCGCGATCACCATTTCTTGGACGGACGGTTTCCGTCCTCTGTATTCTCTACACCCAAGCCAGTCCTTCTAGGGGACCCCCTCCCGTATCGGTGGGTGAGGTCATAAGAACGGACCTCTTAGGGTACCTGTCTCCTCGGACCGCCCGATGTCAGGTATCCTAGTGTTTCTCAGACTGTACTGACTTTACTGAATAGTACGTCCGTGGGTACGTGAAATGGGTAGGGAAACTATCTCTCCTTCGTGTTCTGGATCAGGAACGAAAACCTCTCAGAGCACTTCCAATTGTATACCAATTTATCGAGTCTGTCACCAGTGGAGACACCTCTCCAAGACCTACCGACCACCTGTTCCTTCCTTTCCTCTAAGTGAAGAGTGACTTAAAGGGAAAGAAGGAAACCCTAGAACATAATATACTGACATAATGGATAACTTTATGTATTCATCTGAACTCTAAAATTTTATCGTCTTAACCATTAGAATATTAATTCATAGTTTTGGGTTCGATACTTGGTCTCCATCATCACCTGGTAACTAGAATCTCGACTTAAACCGGAAGTCGATCCAATTGGAGGTACTCGTTAGTTGTTCAGAATGTCTATCTAAATTGTCTCTGACACTTCCGAGTCTCCACTGACTCGAAACTTCCGACTGCCATCCTTCCCCTACACATATTTCCCTGTTCGTCACTCGGGACACAATTCGGGCCAACTTAAACCCACTTACCTCCCCGCACTCTTACCATCACTGGTCGTCCGTCGAACCCTCAGTCTTAGGCCCACGTCCCCTCGTCAGTTCCCACCTCTACGTCCGTCCCGCCAACAGTCGGACCACTACGGACTAGTGCAACCCGGTCCTACTCCACCTTAGGTCGGTCTGTCCTTAAACCCGGGTACTCTTACGTCGACTTAGAGGGATACACCCGGAGGTGGTACACTTACTTGTTCCACACACTCCTTCTTTCCCTGTCGACTGCACGTTCCCGTCCGAACTCCCAAGCCGTCACCACCTTGGTCGACTCTCCCCGGTTCCTTCCTCTTCCCTCAGGAAAGGCTCTTTTCTCCAGCCTCCTCTCCGTCGTCCAATCGTCGAGGTCAGGGGGAGGAGACCTAACGGGAGGACTCGGTCTTTATCAAAATAAAGGTCCATGTTCCCCTTCACTGACACAGAGGGCAAAGGTGTAGAATCGGAAGAAGAGGAAGTCACAAATAGACTGTGGGTCGGGAAACAGAGTAATACGGTAGGGCGTCTACAAGTCTAATTCTATCTCGGACGGAGAGGCAGAAGGAGGTAGTCGAGCCTCCGAGGGGACGAGAGACGCCTCAGAGGGTCGGTCCACTCGTACGTGAGGCGACGAGGGAGGTCGTGCGGTCACTCAAGGAGGACTGAGAGTCTCCACACTCCCGAAAGGAGAAGAAGCCGAGGAGGAGGAGGCGTGAGAAGGACTGAACGTACAGAAGACCTTACGGGGTACATCCGAAAGTATCCTCTCCTCCAGGACCTTCATTTTTGTCTCAGGGGCAGGGGAGTCCCTACAGAGGACGTCCTACAGCGGCCGGGGGAAGGACCTCGACAGGTTTAGTCGCACCCGGATAGGAGACTACCGAGGAGTCCATTACGCAGAGGACTGGGGAGCCCAGGGACCGGTCTCCGGACAACAGGACTGTAGGGAAAGAAGAAAGGAAAGTGGAAGGAAGTCCGTTTCGGGACGGGCGGGCCTTCGGTGGTGACGTCGGGTTTGGACACCACTATTGGTGACAGGGCTACGGTGACTCTCGGCACGGGCGGTCGTGGTGGCAGGAGAACGTCGGGGAACAGGTCGGTGGGGGTCCATGACTTCCTCTCTTCCTCCGTTCAGTGTCGGAAGACCGCGGGACTGGGAACCCACACCCGTGTTCCTGTGGTGGACTGAGGGTCGAGAGTCTGGAGGGAGAGGACGGGTGAACGGGGTCACAGGGGTCACCAGGAGTAGGTTCCACGACAAGCTCAGGCCGGACTCCCTGGCTGGGGAGGATGAGGTGCCGGACTCTCCTTCTCGTAACAAGGTCGGGGATACGGACCCTTGAGGACGGGTGGACTCCACCTACATTCAATAAATGACTCCTCTCCTCCTTCTTCCGAATCATTATCCCTCCCCTCTCTTGACACCTCACTCTTCCCTCGTTTTTTCACTCGTTCGTCCGGGTATTCTATTAGCAGTTCTAGTCTCAACTGGGGAAAATAGTTGGGGTACATCAAGAGCCTAGGAGTCCAAACGACAGGGACGTCTACCTCTTCACCCTCACCAGAATCATTTAGTTTCGGTCTCCTCAGTAGGACACAATATCTTCTCCCTCCGACGAAGGAACCCCTTTCGGCCCATTTGACAAGAGATTGATATCGTTCGAATTTGAAACCCAGGATTTTTTCCTCTTAACGTTTCTTCCTTCTGGTGAGTAGTTCCTTTTCTTGACTCCAAGATGGTTCTTGGACCCACCCCTTCAAGGAGGATGTCAGACTGAAGAACGTCGAGACTCCGTGTCCTCATCCTTCACCACCTCTCTTCCCGGGGAAGGGACTTTACAAAATCGTCTCTCCTTCTTGGGGAGACACCGAGACGTCCATCTCCAATTCTTCCGTACTCCCCCGGGTGCACTTAAAACCTATCAGTCGGGGACCTCATCGCCCGCGTGAAGGAGAGGGGCGGGACGAAAGTGAGAGGGAGACTGGGAGGCCACGGGTCCGGTTCGACGAGTTCGCCGTCGTCGCCTACTAGTTCTTGGCCCTCAGCCGGACGGTCAGGGCGTCCTTCTTCTTTCTCATGGACGTCCCCGACCTTCGAGCCGACGTCCGGCAGGACCGGCTGTTGGTCGTCGAGGCCGCCCTCTTACGACGGGAGGCGGCCGCCGACCTCCGGGACGACTGACTCCACTCTGGCCCTCCGGACCTCTCTGGTCACCCTCGCGCCCGAGGGACCCTACTGAGTGGGAGAGGCCGGAGAGAGAAAGAAACGTAGAATCTTGTCGCTCGAGTTCAATCCCAGACCCTTGTCCTTCCACCAGACGCAGTACCAGAAGGAAGAGAAGTAGCGAAAGTTGAAACCCGGACACTCCACTCTGGAAGGAACAGAGGGGTCTTGGAAGACCCACCTCGGACGGACAGCCGGCGAACTAACGGAGAAGCCGTGTTAGGGAAAGTAGTGAACGTGTGTCTGTCGAGACCACAGGAACCGTGACTACCACATCGGTCGATCAGGGATCAGGGAAGTACTAGGTAGTAGAGACAGTATTTACCATGCAGGGCCTCCTCTACCAGTACTCTTGTAACTATTTGTATCACTGATATAATTCACGAATGACTCAAGACCCGGGAACCAATTCGTGAGAGGAAAAGATCACAAAAGACCGAGACACCCATCCCTGACAAGAGTTAGGTAGAACGTCTACTTCTCTCAGTCAAAACGTCGTGTTTAACCTTGATCCGCACCATAGACGTCTCGGGAGGGAGAATGGGTCCGGGAGTCAATTCGACCTTAAGAAGGAGCACGGGGTAGGAAAAGATAGGTGTCGTAGTCACTCGGAGGAGGCCGAAGGTAGAGAGGAGCCTACTCGTCTCCCCTCAGAGCTGGGGCCTCTGTGAACGACCTCAAGAGCCGTGTTCTCGGTCAGGTACCTCGGCTCGTGGGGGTCGTAGGGAAGGTCCTGGGACTCCTCGGGGTCGGGTCGGGATGTCCGGCGGGTTCAAAGTCCACTCCTCTCCCGGGAGAGACAAAATCCCCACGACTCACACAGAAGAGGGGATTTCAATGGAAAGGAAAAACTCCCTCTCGGTCCAAAGGGTCAACTTAGGCGGACGGTCACGTCCTCTGGGTTCTCTGTACGCAAACTAGGGACCCAACCCCTTCTAGGGGACCTCTTCCTTTACCGTTGGGTGAGATCATAAGAACGGACCTTTTGAGGTACCATCTCCTCGGACCTCCCGGTGCCGGGCACCCGAGTGCGTCCCAGTCGGCACTGATTCGTGCGTGTGTCGTCGTCTCGACAAGAGTACGGTCGTGCCGGGAAGGACAACTGCCCCGTCACGACCCGTGGGACCCAGTGTGGGGGAGAGACGGAGTTAGGTCCTTGGACTGTCGGAAGAGACCCCTGCGGTCCCTCGACGACGACTCTCTGGACCTGGTCGAGAAGGAGAGGAGCCTAACGGCCGTGAAGTTGGCTTGGCTCAGGGACTCCATCCCCCTAAGTACTGACCCCGCAGGAGGGACACAGGGCTCCGGGGAGGGGCTATCGGACCGACTGAACACACGACTTCACGGTCGCGGGGCACGGGAGAAGGGAAGGGAGGCTACACGCCCCGTCTTCTCACCCGTAGAACCGGGCCGTACCTCCACAGGGGGAGGAGACGAAGGGGTCCGAACGACTGCTCGACTCACCGACCCAGGTCGCGGTGGTCTCTCCGGCCGCCTTTTGTGGGGTCTCTCGGGTCCTCTTTGTCCATCCTCCCCCACCCGGCCAAGTCCCTTCCGGTGAACTTTTGCTCCCGATTTGTAGGATCCCTAACATTCACCAAACCCCACCACCCCCACTCCACCGTAGTCAAACATCCCCGACAGAGAGAAAAGAGAAAAGGGAAGTAGGAGAAGTTTAGGAATCTATGAAGAGGAAGGTCTTCAGAGTCGACACCTTCTTCAGTGGAGGTCAAGTCCGTCAGGGGTGGGCGGGGGGACCCGGGGGTCTTCCCACTCAGAACTTCCCCCGTGAACAAATAATTCACTCCGAGGAGATTTCTTCGACAGGACACGCACAGGCGTGACGGGGGTCCCGGAGTACGAAGGGAGTAGGGGACCCCAGAGGATAGAGGGAGAGCGGGAGAGGGGAGAAGGGGTCACCCTTGACCAGGGACCCGAACGAAGGAGTGGTTACGGTAAAAGGATGGACAGGTCCCTAAGGTACCCGGTCGACGTCGACATGGCGGTTGGTCTGGCAAGCGTCGGGCTCAAGGACCTACGTTAACTGGCTGCCCTTCTGTGTAAAATACAACAGAGGAAGGCTTCCCACTCAAAGAGGACGCCCGGGGTAGGGGAGTGGGACCCAAGGGGTCGTCAGAGAGACGTCCAGCTCCGACCTCTCGTCCCGGTCCCTCGGACAGTCGTGGAAAAGGAGGTGGGAGGGCCGGACCGGAGAGACAGGGGTCCTAGTGAACGACGAGGGTCGGTAGTCGGTGTTGTTCTGGAGGGCCGGGTTCTACAGGGACCACTACGGACGGTACCGGGGGTTACCATTAAGAAAGGGACGGGTCACACCCCTGCCCAGGACTTTAACTCTTTATTCCTTCAAGGTTACCCCTCTAGGTCGTACTTCTCAACTCCCCCCTTTACTGTCCTCGCCCCTAAGGTCTCGCTACGATCTATGGACCCACTCTCGTTCGGTCTTTACCAACCTCCTTTGTTCTACGTCCTCTGACTACCCTCCTTCTACTCTGCACCCAGGAGGGATCCACCTCCACGAATCGCGACACCCGGTCCCACCCGCCCCACGCGACCCTTGGACGGTCTCAGAATGAAGAAAAAAAAGAGAACTACAGGAGAGGAGATGGAATGTAAGTAGTGACAGTAGGCGGTGGGGGGGCGGGGGGGCGGTGAAGAGGGACGTGGTTGAGGTAGGGACGGAAGAGTAACTTGTGGGGGACCTAGACGGAGGGGTAGTGACGGGCAAGGAGGACGTGTGGAGACGAAAAGACTGGAGAGACGGAAGGGGAAAAGGAGAGGGAATTGAGACGGGAAGAGTGTCTCTGGGACAGTCCGGCCCCCGGGGGACCCCTGATACTCCTCTACTACGTCTAGCTCACACTCCAGTACCTATGGTCTCACTAAGTGTAGTTCTGGAGGTGTCACGGGGGGAGCGATGCTTTTGTCGGCAGGAGTTGGGGCCCGTTACGGTGTCCACCGGGGAACGGTCGAAGACGTCGTCGGTCGGTCCCGGTGGTCCGGCGGGTAGTCGGGAGATGGAGTTATTAGAGACTGGAGATACTGAGTGTGACTGAACCTTGACCCCCCATCCCCATCCTCGTTGGTTCACCCTGACAAAACTTAAAAGGACCAGGGACCCGAACGCCGTTAAACATTTCCCTTCTGTCCCACAACCCCCAATTCGTGAATAAACCTCCACCCACCTTCAAAAGGAGAGAAGAGTGGGGAAAAAACCTTATATCTCGAGGAGAGTAAAGATACTTGGAGGTTGGGGACGAAGAAAGGAACTCCCACGACTCACTTCAATTCAAAACCCCACTTACCCGGGGTCATGTGAGAAATAAGAACACAAAGACAAAACCCCCCACCTCCACCCTTAAATCAGGGGTCCGCCCTGTTCCCTTCAAAAATGTAAACCCTCGATCAAGGACCCTCAACTGCTCCGTACCGCCTCCCTCAAGTCCACCTACATACCCGTATAGAAGAAAAAATAATAATTTATTTGTTGAACCTCCCTCAACTTCCATACCACGGACGGAAGGACCGAAAACTACCCAGTAAATCCCCTTGTACCGACGACATCCCGGCCACACAGTCTCTCGGCTCGTGACTCCTGTGCCGATCGGGACCCACCTCACCCACACGCTAGTGTCTGGAGTGCAGTAGGGGAAGAGGGGTCGGGACATTGCGCACTCCCAATACAGACCCCAGACACCCCCTCGCCCCCTCCCTACAGGGTACCACACTGTCCGATCTCTCACGTCTAAGACCTTACACAGACTCATTTGTCCTTCCCGTCCCCGGGGTGCGGGAAGTCCCACTTACCCGACGGAGGGACACAGGGGACGTAAGATCGTCCAAGAAGGGGGCTCGAAAGGTCCTCCTCGTCGAACTTGTTTGTTACCTCGACCCCCGGTCCCCGACACTCGGGTCTTTCCTCCTCGGTGCCACCTCTTCCTCCGTCACAAACCTCCCTTCTCCCTGCGACTCTTCGTAGAGGAATCGGGGTTTGCTCCTTTAGCTCTGACCTCTCAGGTCAACTTTCTTTTCCTGTCAACGCCCCGGTCGTCCTTTCCGACACGAAAGATTAATCCTCTTGCCTCTTATGCTGTTCTGAGGGAGTTGGACCCCCCAAGGGGTAGTCCCCGAGGACAGGTCGTCGTGGAGCCTGGGCCGGGACGCCCTCACAGGACCCAGTCACCCTCCCGCACCCGACCCGGACCCGAGGTGCGGGTCTACTGACCTGTCCCCGGTGGGCCCGGTGTTCGGGTCCGGACTTTCGCTCCCTTCTTGGAGTGCACAAGTCGGTCCGAGGGGACGAAGGGTAATGACACAAACCCCACTTTTGTCTGGTTCATTGATACCGTTGGACCTTGGATCCCGGGGGTCCTTGATCCGGAAAGGAGGGAGGTCTCCCGTCGGGACCGAGAAGATGGTAGTGAAGGACAGGGTTCCAGGGGCCTCGGGAAGGGTCGGACTAGGTCTGTCACGTACGTTCCTCTTGTTCCTAAGACGCCCGTCTCGTGGACTCTGCCTCAAGGACAAAACGGAAAATAATCATCCATAGAACCCGAAGGGACCACCGAGTGTGTCATTTCTTATGTGGACGTCACGTCCTCTGGACCCAAGTTAGGGACCCAGACTTTCTAGACCTCTTCCCTACCGTTGGGTGAGGTCATAAGAACGACCCATTTAGGGTACCTGTCTCCTTGGACCACCCGATGTCAGGTACACCAGCGTCTCAGTCTACGCTGCTTCACTGGTTGAGACCATCCAACGAACTTGTGTGACTCGGAATCAACGGATGGACGTTTTGCCCCACAAGGACGGATGAGGAACCCAACTACACCCCTCCTTTTTACTGCACGTCTTACGGACCAGATGTCACCTGTGTCGAAAGAGAGGAGTGGACGAGGAAAGAGAGAGGCAAGTGGACCAGGAAAAGAGGAGTCAAGGTGAAAATAGGGTAGACCCAGGCAGTGATAAAGTAACAGGACAGCGAAAGAGAAAGGACTGCGGTCGAGTCCTCTCACGAATTTCATGACCAAAGAGTCTTCCCCTGAGACCCCACACCGTACGTCGAGGAGACCGACCAACCGTCCCCTGTCGACCGTGACACCACATTCGGTCCTGAGTGACAGAACCGTTCCCGGACCCACCACCCTTCCTACCGAGTCCTCTCCACACCTCTCACCCACACGGTACCCCCCACTTTCGTCCAGTCAGACCGACGGAGGGACGTCCGGGTACGACTAGAGATCGACACCGGGGTAGCTTCCGGTGGAGGTGCACGACAGTGAGGACGTGCAGGACAACTGGGGAAGGACCGAGTCTGGGAGACATAGAAAGACAAGACAATGAAAGGAAGGAGTCTTAGCGGAAAGTAGGTGACAGAGAGGGAGAAGAGAAAAGAGATCTGACCAAAGGACGGAAAGAGACGGGAGATGGGTCGGGACTCAATAGTGGAAGAGTAAGTGTGGGAAATAGGAAACAAGTAGACGACCAAAGAGCTCCAAAAACACAAAAAGGGAAGGAAGGGGAGGTGATGTGTCAGACGAGGGACAGAAGACCCAGAAGAGGAGAGGGGGCCGACGAAGGTGAGGAAGCAGGTGTAAGGAACGGGGGAAGGTATTGAAGGAGAGAGGAGGGGGCGAGGTCGGGAGAGGAGGAAGGCGGGGGGGACGGGGGAGCGGGAAGTGGAGGGACGAGGTCGCGCGAGCCAGGAGAGGGTCGACACCCCGGTCCTGACCTCTCGGAGTGTGGCAACGGAGTAGCAAGACGATACCGAAGACCTATGTCGTGTAGACCTAAGGCCCCGGGTCTACACACCAACGATGTCGCTGGGGCCAGGGAGACCATTTATGCCCGCGGGTGGGCGGGGTCTCGTCTCTTGTTTTATTAACACACTGAAAGAAAACAGTGCTCTATCTTTACAGGAGGGAGGAGGGAAAAGGGGTGTGGGTACAGAGGTCCGTTTCCTTCAAAATTCCCAGGTTTGAGAAGGAGGACACCGAGAGAGCGGGACAAAAAGTCGGGTCGGAGAATTAAAAGAGGGGAGAAAGTAGAGTACTAGTCAAAAAAGAGAGGTGCAGGGAGTAGTGGAGGGTGGAGCGGGGTTGGGGGTCAGAGTTATTACTTCACAACTGGGGGACTGAATGTGAACCGTCAAAGAGGGGTGACTCAGACGTAGTATTGACCTACGTCTTTCTTCAAAGTCTTTAGCTCTCGTGGGTGGGAAGGGTTGTTCAGGACGGACTTCGGGAAGTAAACAAAGACGGGATTCAGAACCTAGAAAGATCCCGAGAAGAACCCCCTCCTCCTCCGTATGTCCGAAACCTTAGACTTTTGGACCGGACTCCGGGTGGAAGTGGTGGTGATCGTTTTAGTGGGCCGGTTCAGGCAATTACAGATCTTCGGGGGCAAAAGGAGTCGTATTTCACCCTAATTACTTCACGACGCCACATCCTTTCCCGAAACATTTGCCTTCGGGCCGTGTTGACAAAAGATAGAAGGGGAGAGACCCTGACGAAGAAACCTAGTGTCGGGGACCGGAGAAGCGAGGGAGAGATAGGAAGTCCGGGAACGGGAGTCAACGGGAATGAGAACAGAAGGAGCCGAAGAGGAAAGGAAGAACGATATATGGAAAATAGAGATTAGGAGGACTCCCATCCTGACCTTGAACCTCCAAGTAAGTTCCTACCTCCGGGTCTCGACTTCTGTGGATCCGACTCCTAAACCTCTTGTCGGTCTCGTGTTTGCCAAGAGTCATTCTGGGGTCGGAAAGACAGGTGGCGGACGCTGTGGAGCGACTTCCGCTGGGGTGAGACTGGTGACCTGAGGGACGGTCTGTGAGAACGGTGAAGGAAGAGAGTGTCAGGAAACCGTTGAGTCACAACTGTCCGTAAATACTTCGTGGACGCAATACGTTCCGCGTCACGAAAAGACTATTTTCCGTTTGTATGTATATATTCTGTCTTCGAGGAGGTCCTCGGACTTTAGGTCCCACACCTAGTGTAAGATCTATTACTAATAGAGTCTTCGACCTCAACATAGACAGTCCTGACGTCACCGAAGCCGAAGAAACTTACGGAACACTCGAACACTTACAGACCTTAGAGTGTGGGAAAAGACTGAGGTCGTAGGACAGAGGGGACTCTTCACCTGAAGTTTTTGTGGGGTTCCGGCAGTAAAGTCAGGAGGAAAGAGAGGTCCGAGAAGGCCGGTGAGAGACCCGGTTCATATGGATACCACTGGTATGAAGGTGATATGAAGTATGAAGCCAGGTCACCGATTCCGAGGTGCGACGGGGATGTCCCCCACGTTCAAACAAGGGACCACCCCATTGATCCTAGGGTGTACGGATCGCTACGTCGCCTTTTTATTTACTTATTTCATTTTTATTTTGGTTGTATATCCCATATCCTGGCTTTTTTTCCCTCCCGCCGTCCTATACTGGTAATCTCATTGATCTTAGACCGTCATAGTCTCTTTTAGACAAGAGACTTCAAACGAGAGAGATCCATTACGGTAAAATCTGGGAGGTAGGAAAATGCACGAAAGGGGGTTCGGGACGTACCTCTCGACTCCCTTTGAATGGATAAAGTCCGGGACCCCCGAAGCCCGGTTCCGTCTCCTTCCTTCGACTTGGGTCGAGATAGGTTCTACGACTGAAGTAGAAAGGATAGTTTCGGTCCTCTTTTTTTTTGTCTGTGCGTGTGGGTCTGTGTGCCTGTGTGTGCCCCTGTGGGTACGCTCGTGGGTGTGCTCGGAAGCGGGAGTCGGTGGTCGTAAGGCGTCTCGGTGTACGATCCGGTCCCGTGGGACGGGTCTTTGTCGTGTGGACTCTGGGACCCCTGGACGCCTGTGGAGACGGGGTTGACGCGCGTCTCAGTCTGTGTCCGAGGGCGTGAGGGACAGTGGGTGCTCGCCAGTGAACCGGTTCGGAGAGGAGGTACCACTCCTGACACTTTTCACTTCAGAGAGTCAGCACAGACTGAGAAACGCTGGGGTACCTGCCATCGGATGGTCCGAGGCTCTAGGTACCCTAAAAGGTCCGTTCTTATGACCTCACCCGACGGTAAAACATCAACCCACCTTTCTTGAAATAGGAGCACTTTGGAGGGAGTCGGACCCATAAAGAATAGGTCGTCGGGGAGCCCTCGTTTCGTGCACCCCTTTACTCAGGTCTATCTGTCGGGCCGTCGGACTACACCCGTAGCCGGTGACGGGAGACCGGTCAGAGGGATAGAGATGGGTCGGGTGTTGAGGGATGGGGACGAAGAGGTGACGTCGTGTCTTAATTAGGGGAAGGAGAGGTCTTGTAGTCGCACGGTACACGGATGGTGGGAGTACAGACGGGGACCGAGAGTCGAGAAAGAGGTAGGGGTTTGGGAGGAGGATTCAAAGTCCGAAGGGAAGGGACAGAGGACACTTGGGGTGGAAGAAAGGGTTCAGCAGATACAGAGTCACAAATCCGGTGCGGGAACAGGTCGGTCACGGGTTCGGAGTAGACGGTAAAGAGATCCTTCGACGACTCCACTCTCTTACTTTTGCCCCGTGACTAGGAGCTCGACTCTTGGTCTCTGACCTGTCATGTCTGCCCCTCTCCGTCGTGTCTCTGTCCCGCTCTTCTCCTGTGTCACGTCCACCCTCGTCACCCCGGTCCGTCCCCGGGTCCACCCTGTTCCTCCGAGGAGCACCTCTCGTCAGATCTGACCCCTCCCTCCGAAGGAGGACGGTGGGTGGGAGAGACGACGGGCGGGGACGGTCCTCTATTTACCATCCCCCTACTTCCTCGCCCACGACCCGTCCTGGGGTCGACCTCCCTACACCGTCGACCCTTCTCCACCCCCTCCAAGACTCCTCCCTCTCCCCAATCGGCACCCTTTCCCATGACCTTCTCCCCCTTTGTCCAGTCTCTCGTCGTCGTTGTCCACCTCTTTAACCCCTTTCCTCTTTACTGTACTCCCTACTCCCACAGTTCAACCTGTGTTTAATCTCACTCCTCCTTCTCATTTTTACCCTATTCCTTTCCTACCCCCTCCAACCTACTCCCGACCGCTCCCACTCTACTCCCATAACACCCTGAGTCACTAGGGTCTGTCCCTCCCCCCACCCTACTGCTCCCCTCCTCTCCTCCCCACTGTATACTACTGCGACCCTCCCGGACGGGATAGAGGCGAGGGGAGGGACTGGAGTACGACCAGGAGGGGAAGAGGAGGGGGCCGACCGACGTCAGAGGGAGGAGGAGTGACAGCGACGGGTCTAGCTGTCAGTCCAGCGCCGAGTCACTCAGGGACGACGTCCCTTGCTCGTTCCCCTATATGGGTCCTTGAGCCCCGACGATTCCCCGCAGGTGGGTGGGACGGGACTCTTGGGGGAACAGTTCAAGCCCTGTCTCGTCCACGTCTGTGTGACTTTGACGACCAATGAGTCCATTCCTTCATTGGAGGCAGAGACCCTCTGTCTCCTTTCTCTGCCCTCTCCACCCCTGGAGATAGGGGTTTGGGGTCCACTTCCAACCGTCCTCTCGGAGGGTCCTCTCGTTCCTGAAAGACGCCCCGGTCTCCTTTATTCTGGTACGTGGCCCCTGGCCTGAGGGGCACCTCCCACACAGACCCTCTTTCTCAGTTACGTCCACACACACTCAACCCGTGTCTCCTACCTACGACCCCAAACCTATCCTGGTCCCGGCCGTGGTTCCACCTCCGCCAATAGCCACACCACGACCCCAACCCTCTTTGGTCTCCGGTCCGACTCGACCACCGACCGACTTGAAGTCCTCCCTTCACGACCACCTTGGGGTCCACTAGACCGACCTCGCCGACTCGGTCTTGAGGTCCTTGCACGGGCTCCCTTGAAGAAACTCGTAGGTCTATCCCTGAGGGGCCCACCGTCGTCCACCTAACGTTCCGGGGCCTTCCCTCAAGACCCCCAGAGCTCGGAAATCCTTTACGTCGTTACCCCGTTGCTATCCTGAGGGTCCAGACCCTTCCCGTGCCTCAGACACCTCTCTTAGGATTTTAAATAAGAACCGTCTCTCGAAACGTGGGTACTGAATGTCAAGTCGCCCCGACCCTACTGAGCGCTACGGAGGTTCCCCCGTGTCCCCGAGGCAGAAGCGAGGTAGGGGGAAGGGCCGAGAGGACGAGACAGGCAGACTTGGAGGGGGGATGTGCACTGTGTGGGACCCACCCTACCCGCCCTGGGAATAGAGCGGACCTTTCTTAAATTACCGAACCTTTGTTGACCTTTACCTTGACTCTCCTTGATGACCCTTCGTTGAGCCTTTGTGCCTTTGTGGCGTCGACGACAGCTAGGCGAAGGTTAGGGGCGGGTGAAGGGTCTAGGAGTCGGGGCGAGGGGAGAAAGGGACCGGGACGGAGGTCTGGGGGCCCCTGGGTCGTGGAGTCAAAGAGTTGAAAGAAAGGGAACTCAGGACCAGTAAGTCACGAGGAGGGGTCCTGAGAAACGGTGACTCCCAGGTCTTTAGGAAAGAAAATCAAAAGGCTGCAGAGACCGGGTACTTGAAGGGTCTTATTCCCCACAGAATCTAGAAGGCTGACGGGGTAGAGGGCCAACGGAGGAACGGTGGACGAAGGTTTGGGTCGGGTCGGGAGTGGAGGGAGGAACAGGAGCGACGGGATCTTAGGAGGATGGAAGTGAGAAGAACACCGTGCTCCCTGTCTCTCCTCGTACCCCCACCCCGGTTTTAGGGGGTGGAGAACTTGTAGGGACGTCCTCCGGTCGGGGAGAGGGGTCGAGGACCCTGGATGTCAGGGACTACTCGCTTCACAGTTTGAACCGGTGGTGTACTTATGGGACGCGCGACTCAGTGGCGAACCCTGCTACGGGGTAGGGACGGTCGGGAGGCTGATACCCTTCCCACGGTTCTCCCCCTCCGGGCACGAGGGGAGGAAAGGAGCGACGCGTTTCCGTGGGGGCTACGGCGCCCTCCCGCCCGCCACTCTCCCTTTGTATTCCCTGTGGATTCATAAACGAAAGGACCACGACTCTCTTCTCGCGCTAAGAAAGTTCTTTACCCTTACTCCTCGATCCGCCCGCCACCTCTGCGCTCCCTCTCCCCGAACCCTGCCTCCGAGACCCCCACACCGGACACGCCCGGAGAGGAGAGTCTGGTCGAAGTGATGAAAGGGCGAAGAAGGGCGACGTCTCTGGGAGGGGGACGCGGGTGGTTCACCCCTTCTCCACGTCCTAAGCTAACAACACCCTCCCCCTGACCGTCGACGGGGTTTGGGAGTCACCACACCTCGTGGGACATTGGAGACGGAGGAGACTTCTTCCCAGAGGACACACCAAGGGGAGTGAGGTTGATTCAAGAAACTGTATGGGTTGACGGGAGACTCGGTTACTCTTTAGTCGAAAAAATCTGTAGCGAGTTACTGACCTACACCTCCTTTACACTTCTCCTCAAACACACACATACGGGAACAACAACAACAAATCATGAATTCAGCACAGAGAAAACACTGGGGTACCTGACATCGGGCGGTCCGAAGAGGTAGCCTAAAGGGTCTGTTCTTATGATCTCACCCAATGGTAAAGGATGAGGTCCCCGAGAAGAGCTGGGTCCGTCCCAAGCTGAGCTCAAAGGACGTAACCGTCCACCCAAGAAATGACGACCCTTTGGGGACGTGTATGAGTTTACACACACGGGTGTTTCTACGTTCGAAGAAACCTACTTATATTCATACACATATCAAGGGTCCACCACGATCACCATTTTTTGGGTAGACGGTTACATTCTCTGTGCCTAAGTTAGGGACCCAACCCTTCTAGGGGACCTCCTCTCGTACCGTCGGGTGAGATCATAAGAACGGACCTCTTAGGGTTCCTGTCTCCTCGGACTGCCCGATATCATGTATCCCAACGTTTCTCAGCCTGTCCCGACTTCGCTGAATCTTACCTGTCTATGTTCTTCACACAAGTATAAACACCTATTCGTGTACACTCATGTAAAGATACACATACACATAAACACACACACGTGGACCTCTCCACACGTTGTAATCTGTGTCCCGTTGTCTTAAACTTCCATTCAGTCTCGGGTCGAGTGTGGGTCCTGATGTGAGGTTCGACTCTCTCCCCGACTACCCGACTCCCTTCCCGTCGAGAGACGAACGGTCCGAGAGACGACCCGAAACACCCCGTCCCACGGAGAGTCACACCTTTGTGAGACGAGGACAACGGGTGAGGAGAAGGTAGAGACCACCCTACCACCACCTCACACTACCGACCATCGGGACCTTTGAGGAAAAAGAGTCTGAGTCTCCTCTTAAAATTCGCATCCTTCGGTCCTTTATTTACACACACACAACACCCTCCGTGACCAGTGTCGGGGACTGGGAGGAGGAGTCAGTCATAAGGGTGGTGAGTGGGACGAGAGGAAGGGAGAGGTCCGAGAGACCAGACCTTCTTGACCCACGGACGATTGTGGCGAGGAATTGGGAAGCGGACTTGGGGGGTGCGTAGAGACAATGACTCCGGAGGAGAGGACCAAAGGGGGTAGTGGGGTAATGGAACGAAGAGATTAGGAGTAGAGGGACACGGAGGGTCAAGAACGGAGTCACCTAAGGTGTTTATGTTGACCCACTGGTCGTGAGTCTAGTTCTTTGTCCCACAAGAATCGTGGGGTCTTAAAGGGGTGTTACGGGGAAGAACCAGGGGTAAGGGGGTTCTCACGGTGTAAAGACTGAACGGGGAGATGACTAACTGTCAATTGTACCAGATCTGAGTTTGTAGTGTATTTGTCTTACAAAGTCGTTCAAGAAGAAACACAGACTGAGGAAAACGAGGTGGGATATAGTCACTCTGGGTAAGTACAATAACGTATATCAATATGAAACAAGAATAACGAAATAAAATAAGGTGACACACTTGTTTGGTGCACAATGAATTAGGTAAGATGAGCACACTCTGTACACCCATCAAGGGTCAGACGCCGATAATACTCTTCATGACAACACCACCCATCTGGGGAGTCTCATCTCGACGGTCCAGCATCCCAAACTTGTGTCGAGATCACCTAAACCCACCGACACGGTTTACCAAAAGGTTACCCGAACAAGGTACGTCGGGACGGTCCTAGATGTGTACCGGACGAGGGACCGGCTGTCGACGGGGTCGACGACAAAGATTGGTTGAAAGTCGGGGTCTGTGACAGGCACCAGGATCGGGACTGGAACCAGGACAGGAACCAAGGTCGGGACACGATCGGGACCCGAACTGAACTTGATACATTTAACTGATTTATAGATATATCAGTTATTTATAAAAAAACTCGTGAATGATACACGGTCTACATTCCGATATCGTCGGTTTTGTTTTCTTTTTTGGTCCACGATACAGACGGAGGTACCTGGAATGTCAAATCGCCCGTTCCGACTCACACCCGTTCTTTCATTATTTTATTAGGGTGTTTATTTATACACTCATATTTAATAATATTTACGACGTTTACCCTCAATGTACTAGGACATTATAGTGTACTATCCCTTCGACTGGACATGTCCTTTCCAAAGGACTCCTTCTCTACACCCCAACTCTGGACTTACTACTCCTTCGGTTCTCTTTTTCCTTCTTGTAAGGTATCTCCCTTGGTGTCTATGTTTCCAGACCCCGACCCTTCTTACACCCCCTGTATTTCGGTCACCCTGACCTCACCTCTCTCCCTCCCTTCAGAATACTCCCTACTCCACCCTCTCCAGTCGTCCCCGGTCTACCACGTCCTGACAGACAGTCATAAACTTCTGATAAGTCTCCCTTTGGTGACTTTTCAAAAAACTCCCTCTCCCTGTAAGATAAACGGAAACGTTCTAAAAATTCTTCGTTCTTATCTTCGTCTCCTTGGTCCATCCTCCGTTAGTGTCAATAATTCGTTTTCCATCTATCATCGAATCTGACATTACTACGAATCTCCCTCTTTGTATTCATTTAATTTCTCTGTAAATGTTATTTTATACCCAACTATACTACTTTATACCACCACAACTTACTCGACAACCCAAAGACCGAACACTTCGACTCATTGATACCCTGGCACTTGACGCCATCTCTTGTGACTCTTCCCTACCCATGTCCTCCCTACTTGCAACTCAACAAAATCTACACAACTTAGACTCCACGGGTTCTCCTCTACGGTTTATCCTATCGATATAACGAACCTCAATTCTCCTCTATCAAATATGAAGCCCCATGTCAAACCTTTAATTTGAGAACCTAGACCTACTTCCATGGACTCACCTACTGATGGGGTTCATCCAGAGTCGAGACCGATGTGTGACGTTAGGGGACCTCTCGACAATTTTCATGATTTCTTTCAAGCCACGAAGTCAGGGAGATCGGTGTAAAATTCACAATTCTCGGTCACTAGAGAGGGTAGATGGAATAGTGGTTGTGTCTATATCTTACGAGATTTTACCTTCTGCACCAGCAGTCACAGGTCACTAAAACTCTCTCTAGTTCCACTTCTGTTTGCAGAAAATCTAAAACACTGTGTCTAGTAACCCTCTGGAAGTCAAGTCAGTGAGTCAGTACAGGCTGATGAACGTTGGGGTACCTGGCATCGGACGGTCCGAGGAGGAAGGTACCCTAAAAGGTCCGTTCTTGTGACCTCACCCAACGGTAAAGGAAGAGGTTCCCTAGAAGGACTGGGCTTGGGTTCAGAGGGAGTAATACCCGTCTGCGAAATGGTAGACTCGGTGGTCCCTTCGACCCTCTGGTATCCCTCCCGATAAACCATCTGACTTTCTTCCACTTCAGTCTACCCTCGACCAACTCTTTACGTACCCTATACACTCTATCTTTGTTGTTTAGGTCTATTTAGAAAACTGTTGATACCGGTACTTCATCTCTTCTCTTTATACACCACCGACCTCCCTCACACTCCAACCCCTTAAAAAAATTCCATATAAAAACATATAATTCATATAAAACACGTATATCACTTTACGTCTATTCACACATCGAGTTAATTAAAAACTAATATGTATGAAAACAAATTGGTGGGTCAATTTCCACGTTTTATAAAGATCATTAAGATAGAAGATAAGTCAAGTCAAGTACTTGGAGTATACTTATCGTAGTAAATGTTACAAAAAAAACACAGAACAAAGAAAACGAATCGTAATCCACACAGTTTAAAACAGGTACAACGACACACATTGTTCCACCCCGGCCGCCCCGACAGAGAATATNCCCCCCCCACCAAACCCCCCTCAAACAAAGAAATGAAAAACCGATGTGACGGGTCGAACGTTTGGAGGGGGATGGACCCGGACCGTCACTTTTGTGACTCAGGACTCGTGACCTAGTGGGTCGTTCAGGGTCCTCCCACAAAAAAGTAACGACCTCTCATAGGGTAACATACTGATACGGGGTTAAATAAATAGGTAAGACGATAATTACCTGTGAACTCCACGAAGGTCAAGTCCGAGTATACTTTTCTTAGGGTACTTGTAAGAACATGAGCAGAAAATCTCCTATGTACGTCAGTACAGAAAACCTCCTATGCAGGTCAGCAAAGACAACCCATAAATGGTTCTTCACATTAACGGTTCAATATCCAACATACGGAATCATCGTTGACGGATAGTCAAAAGGTTTCACCGACGTGATTAAAGACGGGGATGAACGCTATTTACTCTTAAGGTCATCGGAGTGTAAGAACAGTTATAACTCGTAGTTGTCGGGAAAATCAAAATCGGTAAGACCACCTATAAACTACCGTAGGAGAACACCAAAATTAAAAGTAAAGGGACTAATGATCAAAACAAGATGTGTACGTATACAAATAAAAAGTAGATAAATAACCTTGAAACCTATATAAGAAACGATCTCTCTGAAAAAAAAACGTTTAATTTTTTTTTTTTTTGACCAACGGACGGAAAACAAACAAAAACAAGACTTCCTTAAGAAATCTAAAAATTAGGGGAGAGAGTTGAGAGTTCGTGACAGAGGGTTAGAGGGGTGGTATATATTATGGATATATACATCAGACTGTAAAGGGTGTACAAAAGAGGGTGAGACATCGAACGGAAGAAAACGAGAAGTAACATAGAAAAAAATATTAATATAGATAAAAACCGTCACGACCCAGAAGCAACGACACACCCGAAAGGAGACCAACGTCGTGCACCCCCGATGAGAGGTCAACACCGCACACCCAAAGAGTGAAGCCATCGAAGAGAACAACCTCTTGTGTCCGAGGTCCCGTGCCCGAGTCATCAACACCACGTCCCCGAATCAACGGGACTCCGTACACCCTAGAAGGACCTGGTCCCGCGCTTCAGTCCAGAGGACGTAACCGTCCACCTAAGAAATAATGACTCGGTGGTCCCTTCGGGACTCGCCACAGGAAACTACTGGTCTTCAATAGCTAAATTACACCAGGTTCTACGACTTCGACTCTGAGGGTATGAAACCGGTGGACTACTCTTCTCGACTGAGTAACCTTTTCTGGGACTACGACCCTTTCTAACTCCCGTCCTCCTCTTCCCCTACTGTGTCCTACTCTACCAACCTACCATAGTGGCTGAGCTACCTGTACCCAAACCCACCTGGGGTCCACAACCACTACCTGTCCCTCCGGACCGTACGACGTCAAGTACCCCAGTGTTTCTCAGCCTGTGCTGACTCGCTGACTTGACTTGACTTACATAGTCATAGAAAAAAACACCAAATCAAAACACACTTTAAAAAATACCATTTAAAACACCAATCCAAAATTCTTTAGAAACAAATAAAGTACCAGTATTTCTAAAAGAGGATATCAAAAAAGGAGATTCTGTAAAACACTTTCCATAACGAAATGGAAAGTGCTAATCTAGATATATGAGTAAGGTTTAATTAAAGACATACACCTGTATCCCATCTCTATCTAAAAAGGGTACACCTAGAAGTTGACTAGGTCCTGGTAAATAGTGTTAAATAAGAGGAAAATTAACATCCCCCGGAGAAAAAGTAATTAGTCCACTGGTGTATACACACCCAGACAAAGACAAGACACGAGATACGAACGTGGAAGTATTATTTAAAACTATAAACCATTACATTCAGGACTCCTTCTCCTAATTTTTTTTTTTCTTTTGTCTTCGAAAAACTCGAATATACTTTTCTACTACCCTTCTTAGATCAACTCACTCCCCGATTTACTTTCCTCTCCTATTAGATGTGGAATTTCAAAGATTTTTCTATGATCCTCGACCCTAGGTCAACGAATACCTTCCTAATCAGAAAATATAAGTAGACGACTGGGTAAGTTGTTTTTACACAACCTATCCCTTAAGGGGCCACCAAGTCACAATCCTGAGACGTGAAAGTGACGACTCCCGGACCCAAGTTAGGGACTAGCCCCTTAATTTTAGGGTATTTAACACGTGTTACCGGTGGTTTTTTTTTTTTTTTTGGACACAACATATCACGAGTAGGGTACACGGTCCATGTTCGTACGTCGTTATGGTCCTGTCTGCTTCAGGGACAAGAACACCTTAAGTGCAAGACCATCACCCCCTTTCTATTGTTTCTTCACCGTGTGTTTGTCTATTAAGTCCGTCGTCATTACCGTACTTCTTGTATTCGTCCTGTGACACTACTTCACACTACTTTCTGACGAGGTTGGCCCGTGGTTCCTTCTGGAGACCCTCAGCTGCTGTACACTCAATTCTAAACTTGTCCTTCCTCGGTTGGAGATTCTCGACTCACTTCTCGTAGGGTCTGTCTCTTTTGTACATCACGTTTCCGGGAATCCGATTACCTTCGAACATCGCAGACACCTTGTTTGTTTTTTCTGGTCACACCTACCTTGTCATTTTTTTATTTGTTTTATTCCTCACCTCCTCGTCCCACTGGTTTACTGTATTCTTTCGTTCCATCTCTGTCTAGACGGGTCCCTCCCACACACCATCCTAGTTCGACTTACACCTAAAAACGGTTATACACTCAGCCCACCTACTCGACACCCACCACCCTGACACCCGCACACACAACCCCTTCCCCTGTAAGTAGAACAGACGAGACACTCAGACGAGAGTATACACGGGAGAAAGGGGTGTCGGAGGCCTTTCTACGGGTGGGTTACAAGGGATTGGAGGTTGGACCGGGAAGACTACGACGACCCGTGACAGTGTCGTCCGGGAAAGAGAGGTGCAAGGTTGCACTGTGAGGGTCGGGGTGCCGGGGGAGGGGTCGGCCCCCCGGCATGTCACGTCGGTCTTCCCCCTCCGGGAAGAAGAGCCGAGATGCTCGTGTGGCACCTTCCTCCCCTCTTCGTCCACCACAAGTGGGTGGCGTAATTGGACGGGGGAAGTCGACCGACACCGACAGGGGGTCCGTGACTCGGGGGACAGGGACGAAGTCTCCACGTCCGGGACTCCCAGGCTAACCTCTAGGACCTCCTCGACCACTTCCCCGAGTTCCTTGTCACGTGACCCCCCACAACAGGAGGCCGACGGGTCCGACCGTGTCCACTCGGCTTCTAGTGTCCCTCCTCGTGCCTTTTCTTCCCTTCACCAATCCTAACCCACCCGTAGTGATCTCCTGGAACCACACTTAATCTTTTTCCGTGGGCGGAGGAGAAACGTCCACCACTCACGTCGGGTCCCGTGCCGAGACTCTCTCCTCGGGACACTGATCTACAGTCGGGAGGGGTCGCTTACAATCCCGGGACCCACTATTCAACGTCGACCTTTGACTCTACCGGAATCCTTTACTCCGAAGGGACTACCTCTTCGATTGAGTCCCGTCGTGATGTGTTCGAGTCGGAGAGGAGGGATCTCTCTGACTCTGGGTTGAGAGTGAGGATGAGGTCCGGTCTGGCTGTAAGCTTCGGAGACGTCAGAGGTACCACACAAACTGGACTCGGCGACACGGACGAGGACGCTCGGTCCGACCCCACCCGGGTGGACGAGCCTAGGGCGTCTACGCCTCCCTGGGGGGAGGAGTGGTGGGAGACGGGGGCCAAGGACGGGCCTACTGACGTTACTAGTCCCAGCGACGCAGGCACCAGCGACGCACACGAAGGGACCGATGTGGCCCGGGTCAACATCGACCGGGAGGACGGGGCCCCTGACGGTGCCGGCGCCCGCGACGCACGTCCCGCACACGCACACGGCGAGCCCGAAGAGGCCCCTGCTGACGTCACACGCGAGGACGGGAGCGCCGACGTCGGTTTCCCCTGCGACGCTCCTGCCCGCGACGCACACGTTAGGTCCGATGTCACCGCTCCTGACACCCCACTCCTCGACGGGGGCTCTGACATCGGTCTCTCCTGCGACGCTCTTACCCGCGACGCACACGTTGGGGCCAATGTGACCACTGCTGACACCCCACTCCTCGACAGGGGCTCCGACGTCGGTCTTCCCCGCGACGCTCCTGCCCGCGACGCAGACACTGGGCCCGATGCGACCACTGCTGACGCCGAGCGCCTGGACGGGCACCCTGACACCGCTCCCGCCCGCGACACACCTGCCGGCGACGCACACGACCGGGCCCATGCGCCCGCTCCTGACGTCGTGCGCCTGGACAGGGGCGCTGACAGCCCCGGCTCCCGCAACGCTCCTACCGCTTACGTAGACGCTAGGGCCCATGTCACCCCTGCTGACGCCGCACGCGTCGACGGGCCCGCTGACGTTGGTTTCCCCGGCGACGCTCCTGCCGGCGACGCACACGACCGGGCCCATGAGCCCCGGGCTGACGCCGCGCGCGCGGACGGGCGCGCTGACAGCCCCGGCACCCGCGACGCTCTTGCCGCATACGCACACGGTGCGCCCGATGTCACCGCTCCTGACGCCGCACGCGTCGACAGGGCCCCTGACAGCGCCGGCCCCGGCAACGCTCTCACCGGCGACGCACACAACCGGGCCCATGTGTCCGGCCCTGACGCCATGCGCGCGGACGGGACCGCTGACAGCGCCCGCGCCCGCGACGCATCTGCCGGCGACGCACACGTTGGGCCCGAAGCGTCCTCTACTGACGCCCTCGGCAGCCACAGGGCCCCTGACAGCGCCAGCGCCGGCGACGCTTCTACCGCACACGAGCACGCTGCACCCGATGCTCCCGCTTCTGACGCCGTGCGCGTCGACGGGGTCCCCAACGGTTCCGGCGCCGGTCACGGACCTCCCCGCGACGCACACGCTGCTGCCGATGCTCCCACTCCTGACGCCGCACTCTGCCACGGGCGCGCTGACGTTGGTCGCCCCGCACACGGTCCTGCCACACACGTGGACAACCCTCCCGAAGCGCCCGCTCCTGACGCCGGAGGCACAGACGGGGAGGTTGACAGTGGCCGCGCCGGCGACGCTCTTGCCCGCGACGCACACGCTGAGGCCGATGTGTCCGGGGAGGACGCGGTGGGCGTGGACGGGCCGGCTGACGGCCCCGGCACCAGCGACACACGTCCCGCACACGCACACGGTGCACCCGATGTCGCCGCTCCTGACACCCGTCCTTCTCGGAGGACGGTCGCGGACGGGGCCCCCGACGCCCGATGCCCTTGACACGGCGCGTCCGGTCACACAGACGCAGCTCCCGAAGGCCCCGGGGCTGACGCGGTAGGTCTGCACGGGGCCCCTGACGGCGCCGGCCCCTCTCACAGTACTCCCGTCGACGCAGACGGTTCTGCCGATACGTCCCCTTCTGACGCCCCTTCCACTCGCCTGTCGGAAGGAGTCACACGACCCAGGCCCCGACCTTTTGACCTCGGGGTACTCTTTCGGACTCAGACTCCGCCTCCTCCGGGGTCTGAACCTCCGTCCCACTACCCCCACCAGTATATAACCCCACCCGCCACCCCGTCAGTCTCTTCGGTCTCCCGGTCCCAGGTGGTCCCGACGTCTTGGTGTCGTCCACCCCCCGGTACGGACATCCGTCCTGGACGACATTCTAGAGACTACTCGTCTAGGTCCCCGGGAGAAGTCCATAAAAAGCCCTCTAAAACCACGGACCTCTACCTCCCGTCACTTCCTTTGGGTTCCGAACAAGTCCGGTGACGACCGAAAAGGAGTGGTAAGGAGAGAGGGGGGTCTCTTCTGACCCTTGAACCGACCTAGAGAATTACACTGGGACTCATCCTTCTCGGACACTCTCACCCCCATCCCCACCCCTCGACGGAACCCGATTCGTCGAAGAGTATAGGGTGAGAGGACCCGTCTCCACGGCCGGTAGCTCCCGTACTCCTACGTGGACGACCTCCTCTGTTGTCAAGCCTGTCTCACCTGGGCCCGAGGGCCGTTACACCTACGGATACTTTAGGTCAAGTAGGGTTGCCACTCTCGGTTCGAGGTTCACCCCCGGCTCACTCACCCCGACCGCCACCCCCACGAGTGGAGTTTTCCTCAAGGTCCATTAGTCACCAACTCAGGTCCATCGGCCAAGGACTTCGACACGATTTCTGGAAGAGAAGACGGGTGTGACACACGTCTTCCGGAAACGTAGTAGTCGGGTGACGACGACCTTGAGGAGACCATTGGAACTCGAGTCATGAAGGATCCCGACGGACGACTGAGGTAAAAAAGACTTCAGTGAAGAAAGACACCAACGACTTAGGTTTTAACGGGGTAAGTATGTAGGTAAGTCACCGGGGTCGACCCGGAAGTGGTCGTAACCTCAAAAAAGGAAAGGGAAGTAGAATGTGGTACGTGAAAGTCTATAAACCTCTGTAGTCGGTAGTGTAACCCGAACGGACCACCGAGTTACCATTTCTTTTGCGGACGGTTACGTCCTCTACGCCCAAAGTACAGACTCAGTCCTTCTAGGGAACCTCTTCCCGTACCGTTGGGTGAGGTCTTAAGACCGGACCTTTTAAGGTACCTGTCTTCTCGGACCGTCCGATACCAGGTACTCCAACGTTTCTCAGCCTGTGGTGACTTCGTTTACTTGTGTGGTAGTGTAGTGGTAAGTAAGGGAGGTCCGGTTTGGGTGACCAAAGAACAGGGGTAAAGGAACTCCGAAACAAGAGACTTAGGAAGTGAAGAACCAAAAGAAGGAGATTACGGAGGACGAAAAACGTACACGGAGAAGGGGGGTCAATGTCCCCGTCTTACCTCAGGTCAGAGAGTGGACCGACTGAGACCTATAGGCCGATGAAAAGAGTCTCAACTGTATATACTTGAACACCAGTGTCTTTGACAGTCAATAAAACTAGTATAAACTAAAAATTTCATTGAAAAATAATATTTTCAGCATATCCAAGTCACATCTCTGAAATCTTCTACATTTGTTCCTTTTTTCTTACTTCCTTCCTTTTTTCTTCTGTAAGTTGATGTATGGGGGAAAATTTGGATTTATATTCGCAAACATAAACCGAGACAAGTCACAATAGTAAAAAACCAAACCCGGTTCGACAGATCCGACAACGTTATTAAAACTCAGACACTTGATCAAGGATCGGAGGTACAGTAGTCACGTAACGTTTCGGAGGAAAAAGATAGAGGAAGGTTGAGTGAGAATTTTATAAACCCCCGTGGGACTCCTGTTTCAAACACCGGAGAGTAATCGCTAGAGGGAAGTACGTCTAACTTAAAAATACTACACAAACCAGAAGATCAACGTTTAGTAGACTGTAAAGAGGATAAGTTTATACAAAAGGACGTAGTAAGGTGTTTACGGTATCCACCTATCCGGTACAATGAATGAGATTAGAGATGGGTCAGTCCTGAGACCTTTTTATTTATTCAAGGTCCCGAATTTGAATCCTTCGGAGATCCTGTCTTCCCTATCGAGACTCCACGACCAACAGTAGGGGTGGGGTTGACCGGATCAGTAAGATTCAGAGGAATAGTTATAATAGTGGAGTTTGGGTCCGGGGATAGTACAAAATAGAGAGGAATGGGAGACCATCTTCGTCTCCGTCTTTAGGGATGAAACGACGTGTTGGTTCCCTCGGACCTAAAAAAAGAAGGTAATTTTAAAAAAAAAAGTCAATATTTTTATTAAATTAGTGTTCTGTTCTTAAACCGCTGATCCCCTTTTTTTGTTTATTAAGAACCGACAAAGTGTGACTTTGTTCATGACAATTGTAAAATTTCACAAAGAGGGTGAGAGAAGACGCACATACAATAAATGTATCAAGGTTAGAACTCTCCCATCCTGAAAATTCTCCTTAAAAGGATTCTCTGAAATCCCTTTCTTAACTTTATTTGTAAACTCGATCTTACTCGAATTTCCCGTTGTCGTAGAGGACGAGAATCATTTATACTGGAGTAGGAACCACAAGAGGTCTCCGTGTTAGAGGGTCCTCCTCAGGACCCGAAAGAGGGAGAAGCACCCCGGTCCCCCCTAGGTTGATCGGACACAGGTCGAACCGGTACGAGAGTCGAGTAGACGAAACGTGACCCATACCCGGAGGTAGTGTAAAATCCAAGAGGGACTCGGACCCACACCTTTTACGAGGGCATTTTAACCAGGGGTCTGTGGAGGGAACCTGAGGTGTAGTCGGACACGGCGACCGGGCGACTGATACAAAAGATGCGAAAAAACACCGACCGGAGACCCGAACACGGAGAACGGAAACCGGTCGTGAGAGATAGGTAAAGACAACCGTGTCTCACGTAAGTCATCGACCGATAGGGAGACCGGTGACGGTAGAAGGATCTTCGGAGAGAGAGATGGAATAGGAAAAGGGAAAAGGTCTTTGTGAAAAGAGAGTTTCGAGTTTGAGACGATAAGGACCGGTTCCCTGTGTGGATCAATAACCTCACTAAAAGTCTTGTGTCTTCTCCTTGTAAGGAGAAAAGGGACGTATGCACCGTGTCGATGCGAGTCACCAAGATTCTCACACGAAGGACCTGGACGTCGGAATCGTAGTCGACCTCGTAATCGGTACGTTTGACAGTCTGAGACGGGGGGTTAGACGACTTACTCTTCGACATCCCCTTCTCGGGTCATTGGACGTAGTATTGTATGGGGGTCCACTAAGAGTGCATGGGGTTCAGGTTCCTGGTGACGAGAAAACAGGTTCCTTACGACGACAAAACGTTTTCCGTTCTAGAAGATACTTACACTCTGTTTCGAACTTCTTTGACTCCCTCCACTTGGGGGCTTGTCTTTCTGTACGTCCACAAAGGTCAAACTTACATAAGGTGTCTGACCTTTGACCCCGATACAGTGTAAAAGTGACCCTGTGTCCTTGAACGTCGGAGTCTTTTCAAACACAAGCCCAGACCAGACTTTTTCTCCTACTCCCACTCCACTCGAGGTCCCCGGTCGGTTCCACCTCGGGAGGTGGACCCCGGTACTCCAATTATAGCTCTTATCTCAATCTTTGAACGGTTCGTGTAGTCACTTCGTCGGTTTGGTAGTACTTCCCCGGCTTAGTCGACGATCGGAGACCAATCTCTCGGTCGGAGTCTGGTCTGTCCACCACGACTCTCTACACCCAATCTGACCGTCATGTTGAAGAGTCCCCTAACAAGGGTCTACCTAGAGTTTCACAGATTTTCCAAGTACATCCACTGGACTTCCCTCTTCCACTTGGGACCCCTACCCGACAGAGGGACCCTGATCTGTAGTAGTCCTTCGTGAGTTCCCCCCACACACACACAACCACCACCACCCAACCCCCTCATTTCCCTCTCCCTCTCTTCCAAACCCCTTCCTATTTCGGGAGTATCCAGAACTCATCTGTGGGTAGGTTCCGGAGGGTCCGGCCCTATAAGATCCCGTCACTCATTCTCTCCCTACTTCTAGGACGTACGGGTCTTTTGGAAAAGTCGGTTCTTTTGAGATTGTTTCGAAGTGAAGTAGGAGTTGGGTCTTCAGAGATGCACCGGAAAGTAGACCAAAATATGAAACCATAAATGACACAACTAAAGAAGCGTCAAGAGAACCAAATCCTCTCATGGAAAACTTTAAAGGTTAGGATGAACCGACTTACCTCCACAGGGGTAGTGTCGGTTGTATCGTTTCGTCTTGTCTCGCAGGAATAATCGACAAGATCGATCTGCCGGGTCGCTTTACGGCGCGACAAGGGTCTACAGGTAAGGAGAGCAAAGGGGTCTCCGACCGTGAGGTCCTCTGGGACGGACCTCGTCTCCGACCGTCTAAAAGACACCCCAAGGACGTTTATTAGTATTGTGAAATGTGCATATGAACTTACCCCAAACAAGAGAGTGTCCGTACCTGATGTGTATCTCTAAACCCAATTCCTAGATTATTTTACATTTTACACCGGTGTGTAAATCGATGATCTCGTACTCGAGAGACTTCTCTGTCCCTAGTATATAGAATAAAAACACAGAGGTCCCGGGTCTTACTACGGTCCATGTTTAAGTCTTTTGTATAAACACCTTGAAACTCGTCCACCCGGAACAAAAACTCCCCGGATGTTGGGACGACTTTTCTGTTCTTTTTATGGGTTTTCCTTTACAGTGCTACACCCAGTGTGGGTTCAATGTGTCGGTCCCCGTCCACAAAGATCCCCTTCCGAGTCCGACGCCGTCGACGGAGTTCCTCCTTCACTCTGAACTTCACCATAGTGAGTAGACGAAGTGGACAATACCGTCCTTGTCCAAATACTCTTCAGAGGAGTACGGGTCTCCCAGTCCTAACGGTCCCTTTTCGGTCTTTCTCTCAGGACCGTACACAGTCCATCTTAAGACCGTCTGTCGACTACTTGTCCGAGTTTTCCATTACGGGTCCCTGAAGGGACCAGTAGGTCACTAATCCTTGGACGGAAGGTTACGTCCCCTGAACCCAAGTTAGGGACCAGTCCCTTGATTCTAGGGTGTACAGAGTTCCGATCCAGGAGTAAGGTGTTGATTCTCGGTTTCGTCAGTTTATTCATTAAAAAAAAAAAAATTACATCAGGGGTATTCTCTCCTGAGACTTAAGTGTGACGGACCCAAATTTAGGGACGGAGGAACCCGTTCGGTGAATTAGGAAAACATGTAGTCAAAGGAGTAGACAGGTTACCCTTATTAGACTGGATGGAGTAATCTAAGAATTCTCTTAATTCACTCAAGTGTATACATTTAACGGAACTTGCCCTCGACCGTACCTCTTCCACAAGATCTACACAAACGACTACGGTGGGTACGAGGGGTCGACATATCCCGGTTCAAGATATGTCAGAATACGACTAAGACGGATCTGGAATCTCTTTCTTCCCTAGTCCCCGTAACTCGTCGTCCCCACTCACCGTCGGGACTAGGTGGGTTATGAAAGAGAGAACGTCTGTCTCCCCCGCTCGGGGGGTAAGTGTCGTGCCCACGGGTCGAGAAGGAGTCGGATACTGGTCTCTCCTAATCGGGGACCAGTCCTCATGGTCCAGTGACAGGCACGGGAAGCTCCCTGATCGACCCCGGGAGGACGGAGGTTCTGGTAGTGGTGGTCACTCTCGACCCCGACAACGACCCCCACCCCCCAGTACCCATCTTTTATCTGAACTTTTCCCCCCCGACCCTATACGGGAGGTCCTCCCGTCCCCCCTCCCTGACCGACCCCCGTTCCGAGAATCGTCCTGTCGACCACTGGCTTCTGGTCTGAGGACGGACTTAGGAGGAGAGAGACTGGACCGATCACTAACTGCCGGGGGTCCTGGAAGCGCACCACCGACACTGTGGTTGGTGTGACCTCGAGTTGACCGACGCGGGGGTCCGACTTCACCTGGCCAAACACCACAGGATGCAGTCACGACCGTTGGTCTCCCACGCCGACCTTCACGGGAGGCTCCGTCTGGCCTGCGACGACTGGCCGGACTACGGTCCGCATCTTATACACCACTGGCAGTGACGGCTCGCCCCGGCCCGTCATTCGATGGGTCGAAGGTAGTCCCGGTTGTGTCCATGTCGACCGGTTCCCGACCCCTTCAAAGACTCGGATCCTCGGCGAAGGAACCCTTCGGTACACAGCCCGAGTGCCCGAGGAGACTTACGTGACGTGTCCCACACACCGTCAGGGTTTCGTGGACGACCCCTGGGAGGAGACATGGTCCCAGAGACTCCTCTTCCTCAAGAGTCCACGGACTTCAGGACATCCTTCCGCCACCCAACCTCAAACCCTTCTCGCCGGAGTACCTCTCTACATCATTTATTTTCTACGACAGGCCGGGTTGGTCTATCCTCACCAAGACTAGACTGGAACCCGTGTCCCTGGGGGTGGGGGTGGGGACACGAGGTAGAGTCACCAGTCCAGAGGACCCTGACCTCGACTCTAATCTCTAGTTCCGCGGACAACTGAAATCTTAGCCCCAAACCCCCTCAATCCAGAGTCGTCATTAAAAGGTGATTGGGAGGTTCAGAGAATTGTCTACGGACCTAGAAAGAAAGGGAAAGGACACTGTCTCCCTGCGGGTGGAGTGACAGCGAGCGCAAGAGAGGAGGGTGCGGGGAAAGAGAGGAAGTCTGCGTGCCGGGGTGGGGAGCAAAGAAGAAAGATCCCGTGGTTGTCACCGCCCGAACCTCCCGCTTCGCCCTCCCGCAGGACCCCGTGATTGAAGAGAGCCAAGAGAAACGTCCACCCCGACCCCGGGTCCCTTCTCCGGAGTCCGAGCCCACCCTCCCTGCGCCCCGACGGAACCCCCCTCACGTCCCCAACCGCCACCCCCAACGACGGTGACTGGCCGAGAGAGGAGGGGGAAAGAGGCGGGGCCGTCGTGGTCCGGTGATGTCAATGGGCCTCCGCGTGGGGGGTCGCGGCGGGGGGTTCGGGGCCGGGGCCGGCCGGGGCCGGGGCGCCGGGGGCGCCGGGCTCGCGGGTCGCGGCGGGGGAGCCGGGAGCGCCGGGCGCCTTGTCCCCCTCCGCCTCAGAGGCGGCGCCGGCTCGGGCGGGGTCCGGGGAGCCGCCCGCACCCCGTTGGACTGGCGGCTCGACCCGGCGAAGGCGCCGTGCCACGTCCTGGACCTCGCAGTGGACGCCCGAGTGCCGATGGGTGACGCTCGGTTGGTCTGGATGTGCAGCCACCGCGTGGTGTAGGTGCTTATGAACGTCGCCGCAGCGAGGGGACGTGGGGGCGGGCCAGCGGGGGTGGGGTGGCGGTCGGGGCTGAGCCCGTGGACCTTCGCCCTGAGGTTGGTCCCGTAGATGCCGGAGAGCGGGCTTCCGCAGCTGGCCCACCGCCGCGGGGCGGTGGGGTTCGGGCTCCACGACCCGTGAAGGCGGCTGCCGCGCGAGGAGCACAGCGAGCTGCCCGAGGCGCCGGTGAAGCTCGCGCACCACGACGCGACCGCCGGCGTCGGCGGGCGCCTCCCCGGGCGGCCCCTCAACTGACACGGCCCGTGGCGCGCGTGGCAGTCAAACGGGCTAGAGTTCGGGCCGTGGTGGATGGTGCACCTCCAGGTGCCCCACGCCAGTCCCGTCTGGAGGTTCAGGATGCGGAAGTAGTGGTGGTGTCCATCGCACCCACCCCGGCGCGCTGGGGGTGGGGGACGGGTCAGAGTGGACGGTGGCCTCCGACTCGCGGAGGGTGACGGAGTGACGAGTCCGACGGTGATGGGGAGACTAAACGGGAAGACGGAAGGACGGGAAGGACCACGTCCGAGACCCCTAGGGGTGTGGAAGGACACAGGGACCTTTGGGGGAGGTGGGTGTCCTAGGACCACCTATGGGGTCCGGTTCCTCTGGACCAGAAACCTTAAAAGACTAAAAGTGAACCCAAGGATCCTGCGAAGACGGTCCTTAGGACAAGATCCGTTATCTTCCCAGTAAACTACCCTCCCGGTCACAGACGTTTCTAAGAGACCTCGTCAAACCCACCCCATCCCTCACTTTGGTCACCAAAGGGTGAGACTGAGTGACACCACTCCCATCGACTGTTGACACCAGTCACCAATGATAAAAGGTGTGAAACCGGGATTGGAGTTTCCCTGGTAGCCTTGACGAACCCCCACCGGAACTTTGGCAATCCGTCGTACCCATCCACTCTCCACTTCGGTGACGAAGAACCCGACCGAAAGGTCTGGAGGACCGAGTCAAGTGCGAACAGAGAGGGTGTCCTTGCCGTAGGACCGAGTCCCTCCCCGCGGGACACCGATACCCCCCTCCCCAATACCTGGAGAAGAAGGGGGTATCCCGAGTCTACAGTGGCCTCGACCTACAGGTGAGGAGAGAGAAGACTGACGGGTGACAGAGAACTCAGAAGGAATTGTGGTGGCAGAAGAGGAAAGAAGGTCCGAAGAGTGACGTCGTGATTACCTCCGGTCCTGGTGGCGGGTCACCCCTCCCAAAGGGTACCCTTCCCTCGATCCTCGGAACACCCTCCTCCCTACCGTCTGAATGAAGATAGACACTGGACGTCCGGGCAGACACGTCCCGATATCACCTACAAACCCTGTTACTCCACTGGGTCCCCCACTAGGTCCTCACTGTTTCCCTTTCAGACTTCTGAGAATCTTCGGTCTCTCGTTTTGGACCCCTGACGTCAGAGGAACGACCGAGAGTATGAGCTGAGAGGACAAAAAGAGCGGGACGGAGAAGGGTCCCAGGAGGGAGAGTCCGGAGTACCCCCGGTGACTACTCGGAGGAGGGAGTCCGGGAAGTTGCTGAGTTCCCCGAGTCCGGGGACAGGACGTCGTCGCGGGGGTCCTCGACCGGCTCAACTCCCACGACCCGTTTCTGTTCTGTCCCGCGGAGGCTCACCGGACCTGGCGGGTCGGACTGTGGAAATGGGTGAAGGTCGACGCGGATGCCCACGGGCTTCCCGGTCCCCGGGTACTCCTCGATTACGGTCCCCTACAGGCAGTCCGAGACCACGGGAGTGGGGGAGGGCTTAGGGGGATGCTCGACAGTGAAGCACCCTAGGGAGGGCTACCGCTCGGGAGACGGGGAGAGTAGATGGTTCCGTAATACCCATGTAGGACCTGAGACGAGTTCAGGTCACAGGACTCCGACCCCCTCCCCGACCCGGTAATCCTGAAGTCCCCACCCCACTTCTGGTCTCCCGTCCCGACCACAAACCCATCTCCACCATCCTCTTTGTTTCTCTCTTTCCCTCAACTCCCGAGTCTCTGTTCTCCCTATCCCTTTCAGAATCATGTTGCTTTCCCACCTAGTCTCTCCCCTCAGGAAGGTCTATTTATCTACTCTCCTCTTTTCAGTTTTGTACCCTGTTTCTAAGTCCTTCTCTCTGACAACCAGGGACCGAGAGGTGAACGTCGAAAGAAACACATCTTCACAGGGCGGGGGTGAAGGACCAGTGAGGAGACGGGGAGAGGCGGGGGACGCAGAGAGTCCCACCCACATCCTTTCGGAGACCGGGGCTCCTATAACTAGGAGTCGGGGGAGGAGGGAAAGGGAAGAGAGTTCGGGGACTGTAGGGGAGTGACCTGTCTGATCCTGTGGAACAGGGGGATGGTACGTTCGGTCCCGACGTCACGGGGTACCAGGGTAGTCGGTCAAGGGCGATCCCCACCTCCAAGGGACCCCTCCCGCGAGGTACCGGTAACCCTGACGTGTCTACCTACTCCAAACACCTTGGGCCCGTCCTCTGACCCCGAGGACCGTAAGTGTCAAAGAGGACCAGAGGAAAATGCTCTGAGCCCATCGGTCGAGAGGGACGTTGAGGTCTAGAGAGTGGTCCCTCTCTCACCGTTCCCTCTCTCTGGAAGTCCACCTGATTCCGTAGAGGTCCGACGAGACTTCGTCGTTATCAAGGCTTGAGAGTCCTTCTTGGAGTCCCCTGGGCTTTGAGGGAGTCTCACAACTACACATCTCCCGGACCCTGGAAACACTCACCCCTCCTTCAATAGTGTCCGTTCTCGCCTTCGAGAAAGAGAGGTCTTATCTGTGACACCTCTTTACGGGGGGAAGAATCTTTCCGACCAGGGTCTCTTGACTCCCGTCCCTTACCTCGTAGTTCCCTCCCTCGGCAGGTCGTACCTCCCTCGGTCACCCGTCTCCTCGCCCTGCCTCTCGTCCCTGTTCTGTCACGAACTCGGGTGTACGAAACAAAAACGGCGGGGGGGGGGTTGAGGTCTGTTCCTACCCCTCTTTGGACCCTTCGGGAACCGGGGTGGAACGGACCCGTTCGACTGTCACTGTCTACACTGGAGCCTGAGGGACGAAGACGTGACCTGTCAGGGACTCCCGCTCAAGCTAAGGAAGCAGTAGGTCATGTTTCTGTCCCTGTCCGGGGTCCACCACGGACATCTCCCCGGGGTCGCGAGACGGGAGTAGAGGTTGGACCTGCAGCCGGCGTTCATGTTTAAACAGGACATGCCCGAGCACCCGTTCTTCTCCGTGCCGGGGGACCACCGACTTCGGTTCTAGACACTCACTGTCCCCAGTGGGTCCGGGACGGGGACGGGAGACGCGTCAGGACTACCTCCAGAGGGGTCACGAAACCCTTGAGGGCCTTCAGAAGGACCCCCGTCACCACGGACTCGACTTAGGATTTCCCTTTTACCACCACCCAGTCCGTCCCTCCAACTCCTCCCGTCACGGTTGTCTCCCTCGACACCTCTCGCTCCGTCCTCACTCTCACCGGGACATTCTCTTTCAGAGAGGAGGCCTACGGTCCCCTCCCTCGTGGTCCTACGGTCGTGGACCTCCGACTCCTGTGACCAGAGTGACTAGAGGTAACAGACTCACTCAGTGAGTCCGGAGTACACTCCTGGGATCCCACGGAGGCTTCACGGAATTCACTCTCGTACTGGGCTAAGTTATAAATAGAATGTTTATCGAGACTCCGACGACGTTTCCTGTCGACCTCTTCACTCGATCCTTAGCCGTTCGCTCCTACGACCGGACCGCCCCTACCACCGTCACTCCGACCCCAACCCACCCCACTTCCTCTCACTCCTCCGGGTCCGTGGGGTGCGAAGACCTAGGCCGTCAGGACAAGGGACTCCGTTCCTCGTCGCCTACACTCCTTGCCACCTTGTCACGTCGTTGAATCAGTCTGTAGAAAGCTCGTAAATTCACAGTCTACACAAGTTCTACAAGATTCTCTTACTAGTGTGAATTAGGAGTGTTCGTCGGGACACTCCGTATGAGTAAAGTGTCTACTCCTCTCCCCGCCGTGTCTCTCCCGTTCCGGTGAGCCCGTCTTACACTCCCCGGGTCTCGCGAGAGGGCGACGGGAGGACCCTGACCTCTCGTTTCCTTTCGGGACTCGTACCTCGTACAGGGTCACCCGTCTTCGGTCCCACCCCTCCGTCCCTCTTCTCTGTACCGGGGACCCTGGAACCTCCACCGGTAGTGAGTACCGTACTTGTCTCCTAGCCCTCAGACGTCCCGTCGGACTCCCCCCTTGACCCCTCTCCTTACGGTTTTACTTCCCGCGCCAGTCTGTACAGTCTAAGGCATTCTCACTGAGTCCCGACGTCTCACAGGTGTCCTAAATCGTTGCCGCTCCAGTGGTGACTGGGACCACCCTCGACGGCCACCTCCCGTCCCGACCCAACCGTCCCGCTACTTCCACTCCTGTACTCATGTTCGTAGAGACAGACCTTAGACCCGACCTCGCCTCTCGCTTCTGCCTCCCGCCTCCGACCTCCCGCTACGTCGGCTCACCTCCGCAAGCGCATTTAGGACTCCCGTATAGACTACCTCACTCTCACCCTCGCCTATTTCACCCCGGGTCTCGCGTCAACACCCCCCGAGAGGGTGTACTTTTACGAGGTTCCTGGTTCGCAGGGAGAGAACCTCTCCTTTAGTCGATCAGCAATCCAGACCTTCGTCACCTCCGACAGGACCTTCTGAAGGGACCGACACCTCTACACCTTCTCCGAGTGACGTGAAGGATGAGAAACTTCGGGGAGAGGTCCGACGTGTTATTCACTCCCGGTGTGATTAGGTATGTCGCCCGAAGGGACCACTGAGTCGCCATTTCTTAGAGGGACGGTTACGTCCTCCAAGTCCAAGCTAAGAACCCAACCCTTCTAGGGGACCTCCTCCCGTACCGTTGGGTGATGTCATAAGAACGGATCTCTTAAGGTACCTGTCCCCTCGGACCGTCCGATGTCAGGCGCCCCACCGTTTCTCAGTCTGTGCCGAATCGTTGATTTGTTGTTGTCAATTCTGTCACGAAAGTACGGTGCAGTCTACTCGGCGGACAGGAAAATCCACCCGTATCGGCGAACGGTCCCGCGTGTCGAACCGTTCGTCTCACGACCGACCTAAAGTCACGCAGGCACGACAGAAGTGGTACGTGGAAACACGTCTCTTGTCGGACGCATCAGAGTGTGCCGTAAGGGTCCCTCCTCTGCCTAAAGAAGAAGAGAAAACTGGGCACAGGGAGGGAAGAGAGGGTGGAGGAGAAGGATCACAGAGTCTGACTAGGGTTGGGTCACTGAGGTGGGGCGGACCCCTTCGACACCCACTGACTAGGGTGGGGTCTGAGTGACGTGGAGAGGACCTGACAGGGACTCCCGGTCAAACTGAGGAAGCACCAGGTCATGTCCCTGTCCCTGCCGGCCGGTGTCCACCACGGGCACCTTCCTGGGCTCGCGAGGTAGTAATAGAGGGGTGACCTGGGACTGGTGTTCATGTCTAAGTGAGACAAACCCTAACGGTTGTTCTTCGCCGTGCCGGGGGAGTGCCGGCTACCGTGGTGGCCACTCACCGTCGGAGGATTCGGGGGTCGGAATGTCCCCCCGACTGGGGATTCCGACTGACGAGGGTCGGAAGGTGTACGGACGGGAGTCGGTCCTCGACCGACCCCGGAGGGTCGCTCTACCGACTGAACCTTAGGACCGGGGTGAAAACCCGAGTCCCGGTCGGTCGGAGGGGGTGTGACGACCCGGGGAAAGTAGGACAAGTCGACGAGGGGCTCCGGGTCTTCCACACAGTATGAGACCGACACGGTCCGAAGAGTCTCAAGTCACGAGTACGATTAGTTCATCTCTGGGGGTGTCCACACTGTTCGGAAGGTTTGGGGTCCGGGGTTACGACCCCAAGACGGTCAAGTCGGGGCGGACCCGGAGGAATAAATGTCGGGGTCTCTTCTTTCTCCTCAGGGCGGTGGGTCTCGGGGGTCTCGCCGGGGACGACCCCCTCGACTGTCACCGACCGCGGTGACGTCTGAGGGACGCGGAGAGGACCTGCCACCGGGTCCCGAGAAAGCTGAGGAAGCACCAGGTCATGTTCCTACGGGTCCCCGCCGGGGTTCGTCACGGGCAGTCCCCACTACTCTTACTCCAGCGGTAGGGACCGGACCTCGGGCTGGCCTTCATATTCTACTTGGAGATGCCCGAAGTACCGTCCGTCGCGTACCCCGGGCACAGGCACCACCGGTGGTGTCCACTCAGTCCGGAGGGAGCGGGTGGTTGGGGGTCGGCAGACTCACCCTGGACCGGGGTCTGGGAACCGCGGAGAGAGGTGGAAGAGAAGGAGCCAAGGTTAAGACGGTTTCGGAGGTGGCAGAGGAAGGGGTGTAGGGTCCTAAAGTGTAGGTCGACGGTCGGGGACTGTAGAAAGAACCGAGACGGAGAGGTGGAGGTTCCTGTCCGGGGAAAAGGTGGTAAGACTCGTGGCTCTTAGCAGGCAGGGGCGGCCCGACACGATGGGGACCTACGGGAGTCGGTGACCCAAGAAAGGAACGTCGGAAACGACCGGTGGAAGAGGACCGACTCCGACACCAGAAAAGACTCGAAGAAAATGGACGACGCGTGTGGGAGGGAGGTGACTACGAGACAAGTCTTGACCGTTTAGGTTCCCGGTGCTTGAGGTGTAAAGGGGTCGGGGGGACTGAGCGACTCAGGGTCGGTCTCATTTCGTCCCGTTTCCCGAGCGAAAGTCGGGGGTCGGGACGTCAGGAGGACCCCGGGTTGGAGGGGGTAGGTCGTGTAAAAGGACTGACACATCGTAACACCGACCCTCATACCCGAGATCCCGGTGGACGGACATACAATTAGGATCGGAACCCTAAAACCCGTTGAATTACTCAGAGAGGTCCGGAGTCGAAAGAGTGGACAGTTTGCCCCTATTGTTCCCATTACCGAAGTGTCTCGATGATCTTAATTTTCTCAATTATGTGTGGACCGTGAATCACGGTTCGTGTAGTTTTGACGATAACTTCTCATTCGGTAGTAAAGAGGGACTGAGAGAGGGAAGGGTCATAGGAGAAGAGAGGTGGAAAGGTGGAAGGGGAAGGGACAGACCCAGTAGTAAGAACGAACGACGAAGGAGTGACTTCCTTTTTCTATCCCCTTCGGGGATAGAAGACACGGGTTTCACCAGGGGGTACCCGGCCCCTCACCCAGTGTCTTCCCGACCGAAGGGAAGGGGTGGAGTACCTCGGAGTCGTCTCTTGACCGATGACGTCTGCCACCCACCTACGGGAGCACCGACACTAAGATCGGGCTTGGTCCCTTCTCGTGCCGAGAGGGGTCGGGGGTCGGAGTAAGGGTATGGGAAAGGGGATGAGAACAGACTTCATCTCCTTCTCTGTCCTGACGGGTCCCTCCAGAATCGGTCTCGTGTAGGGTAAAAGACAGGACCAGTCACCCCACTCCCCTCGACCCGTTGGGACCCCTCCCCGTCCTTGACTGTCCCTCTTGACGTTCACCCTGTTCAGGAACGACGGGGGAGCAAAAGGACACCAGTCGTGTCAGGTACTTGTGTCATACCTTCTTAAGGAGTCAAAGGAGAGTGTGACGGAGTGGAGGAAAGAGTCTGTGTTCTCGGGTCGGTCACGTTAACCGGTCGTCATGTGCCACCCCAAATCCCTGGACAGAGTCTCGACAGAGGAAGTTACTCAGTGACTTGCCGATTATGTTTCCGATGTCCTTGGGGATTCGGTTGTCGAACTTCTCATATGAACGGTTTACATGAAATACAGTCCTAATTACAGTGGTCGTTTCGTACAGTGGACTCTCGGATAGAGAAGGGAGTCGGGGGGTCCTTCAGGACCTACTCTGGGGGTCACGGTGTCTCTACCTCCTCTGGGGGTCGGGGTGTCTTGGGTCGTGTCTCCGGGGTCTCGGGGGGTTCTTCGGGGAGGACCCCCTCGACTACCACTGCCCTAGGAGGGGCCTGAGCGACTCGGAGAGGACCTGGCAGGGGGTCCCGGTGAAGCTGAGGAAGTGACAGGTCATGTCTCTGCCCCTGCCCGTTGGGTCCCACCACTCCCAGGGGCCCTTGCTCCTACCCCAGTGGTAGAGCCCAGACCTCGGTCTGGTGTTCATGTTCTACTTGGACATGCCGAAGGTACTGGCGGTCGCACACCCGGGGCAGAGACAGTAGCCCCACTGGTCACTCATCTGCCACCTTCGGGGTCCTACCCTGGATCACCCCTCCTAGTGGGGGAGTCCACTACCCCCTCACCCCACACCCTCCGGGGAGAGGAGCTCCGACTCGGTACCACTGGAAACACCCAGAAGGACCCGTCTCTTCCCGGAGACACTCGACACGACCACTGTCCCGGTTAGGGGTCTCGACTGTGGCCCCTGAGGTCCGTACAGACACTCCACACCTGGCTCGTCCTGGTGGTCGGAGGAATCCGAAGAGACTTGACTGGAGTCCCAGGGGTCACCCTTGGTACCGAATCCTCCTCTAGGTTCCTGTAGAGGACCCCTGGGACTGAGTGGGAGACACATAGGAAAGAAGAGTCGATGTCTCCTTCTCTGGGGGTCGGGGTGTCTCTACCTCCTCTGGGGGTCGGGGTGTCTCCACCTTCTCTGGGGGTCGGGGTGTCTTGGGTCGTGTCTCCGGGGGCTCGGGGGGCTCCTCGGGGAGGACCCCCTCGACTGCCACTGCCCTAGGAGGGGCCTGAGCGACTCGGAGAGGACCTGGCAGGGGGTCCCAGTGAAGTTGAGGAAGTGGCAGGTCATGTTCCCGCCCCTGCCCGGGGTCCACCACGCACAGTCCCCGCTCCTCTGACTCCACTGGCAACCCCCGGACCTCGGGCCTGCGTTCATGTTCTACTTGGACATGCCGGANATGTTCCCGCCCCTGCCCGGGGTCCACCACGCACAGCCCCCGCTCCTCTGACTCCACTGGCAGCCCCCGGACCTCGGGCCTGCGTTCATGTTCTACTTGGACATGCCGGACGTGCCCCCCGCTGCGCACCCGGGGCGCAGGTGGCATCCGCACTGGCCACTCACTCCCGTCCCGGGAACAGACGAAAGGAGGGCAGGCCCCGGGGGTCGGAGGGACACCACAGCGGGAGGGAACAACGGTACCTTGGGGGACGAACCCCTGCTGGATCTTTCTTGTCGAGTGACCCCTGACCCGATGTTGGTCGAAGTGGTGGAACTCACTCAAAAGTTGAATGATACAAACAAAGAAGTCGTCATTTTACCCCTATTATTACGGGTGGAGTGTCTTGACAACACTCTGACTCAATCGCGTCCGGACCGAGTCTCATTCGTACGACCGCCACAACCGGTGATGCTACTAATGCAAACCGGAATGGGACCCCAGACGAGACAGGGGAAACCGACCAAGTCGAAAAAATCTTACACGTACTCTGTAACCGGAGAAGTGGTCCCGGCGACCTTTGAAGGAAATACTGAGTAGGCCACTCACTAATGTCGTTCCTTCTGACAGGGAGGTGGGTCCGTGTCCCGGGGAGTCGGTGGTGTCTCCTGGGGGGACCCGTGAGTGAGACGTCTCGGGGTCCCGGTCCGGGTCCGGGGTCTGTCCGGAGACACTGGGAGGACGACCAGACGGGTCGAACCGGGGTCCCTGTTCCGTAAAGAAAAGAGGAAACAAGTGACTTTGTTTCTGTGTCTAAAAAGTTTTCGTTGAAAATAAGATTTCCCTTTCTAAAAATTTTCGTCTCTTTGTACAAAGGCCTTGTACCAAAGACATAAAGAGTTTCCCTGAACCAACCGAATCACAGGTCTCAGAAAGTGGGGACTAAAGAAAAGAAAGAAGTCAGTCATGTCTCTCATCCCTCTCCCCATTCGGAGTCACCCAATGACAGGACACCCGGACTTCATCTTTCCACCTCCGAACACAGTCCGGATCCTGTACACCGGCTCCAAAGAGGACCCCAGTGGGATACAGGTAAACAGACAGACCCCGTCGGTGTGACCAGGGACCCGTGCACCCACGTACGAGAGGAGACAGGTACCCTAAGAGGTCTGTTCTTATAACCTCACCCAACGGTACGGGAGGAAGTCCCTTAGAAGAGGTGGGTCCCTAGTTTGGACGCAGAGAATACGGTGGACGTAGAGAATACGGTGGACGTAACGTCCGCCCAAGAAATGGTGATCGAGGTGAACCCTTCGGGCCAAGGGTCCATTCCTGCCTGATACAGCCCGTGACTGACTCCGTCACGTCACCTCCTGTCAACTCAGAACCTTAGTTTCTTTGACGAAAGGTAAGGACCGAAGAGTCAAGATTTGACACGCTACCTCGAGTAATAGGTTCGTCCTTCCGTTACCCGTCGACCTCGGGCGACTCGACTGGCTCCCTGATACGGACCGTGTGTCGTGCACGACTCGGCAACGATCCTCTTCTTGATTGCACGTCGAAATCTTTGTAATGATTTAACCCTTTCCTAAAATGGTTTACGTCGTACCCCAGACGCCATAAGTGCTCATCAACAGTAAGGTGGAGGGGGTCAACTCGGTCTCGTGGTTCCTATTCCGAACTACCACTCCTGTCAAAGAGAGAGCACCTTTCTTCACGTCTCTCCCACTTTCGTTCGTCCTTTACCTTCGATGTCCTTGTCGTCTCAACCCTGCGTTTAATTTACTTTGTGTTACGGACCGGACCGAGGACCTGGACCCTCTTCGAGTCATGTACCACCAATGAGGGAGGGCGGAAGTCGACGGAGGTAGGGACGGGAAGGGTGAGTCTGAACGAAGACAGGAGGACTCCGGAGTAGTGGTCGGGTAAAAATGAAAAATGAAATTAATTTTTTTTAAAAAAAAAACCAGTTCGACGTACCGAATATCCTAAAATCCTAGTCCCTAACTTGGGTACGGGGGATGTCACCTTCGTAGTTCGGGATTGGTTCTTGGTGGTCCCCTAAGGGTACGGTCGGCGGGAGGGGGAAAGTTCAGATAAATGAATAAAAATTGACGAGACCCAGAAGTAACGAAGTGTCCGAAAAGAGACCAACGCCACGAACCCGAAGGGTAACGCCACCGAAGAGAACAACTCCTCGTGCCCGAGATCCGTACGGCCGAAGTCCTCGACACCGAGCTCCCGAGTCACGAACACAGAGGTCCCGAGATCTGTGTCCGAGGTATGAACACCACGTAACCGGATCGACGAGACGTCGTACGTGCTAGGAGGTCGTGACCGTTCACCTAAGAAATGGTGACTCGGTGGTCCCTTCGGGTGGTCGGGTAAGACTTTCGTCCAAAACACTCATGTCTCGGATTAGAATAGGAGGGTGTCCTTGGACTCTTTGTCCTAGAACCCTTGGGTGGGTGGATCGGTGGGGAGACGATGAACGGAGAACCCTGGTGAAAGGTCCGACCAGGATTATTCGTCACGGAGGGTGTGAGTCGAGTGAGACCCCGTTACCCCTGATCGTCCAGGACTCGAGTCGGAGAGGGTCTACACGTATGGTGAGTAATTAAATTGTCTGGAAACACCTCGTGGGTGCCCCACGACCACGACCCTTGTGTCATCCCTTGTTCCGTTCCGAGGAGGACCCTCGAGTGTAAGATAGTCTCCTCTGTCCGCGGTTTAAAGTGTTTATACAGACATCCTGACACACACTCGGTCACTGTTCTCGACCCCTCTTTTCGTTTCGGGTCATCCGCTCTACCACTCACCCACCCTTCGCCCGACCTTTCCCTGAGAGACTTCTTCCTGGACGGCCTCCCTCTCCTGTTCGGTGCATCCGGAGACCCCTTCTCGAAGGCCCGTCTCCCTTACAGACTCCTGGTCGCTCCTAACAAAACCTTACTCCTCCCACCACACTCTCCATTTGTACACCCCGGAGCCTCCCTCCAGTGACATTCCTGAACCGAAAAACGAGATTCACTCTACCTTCGGTACCACCCTTGTCCGAAACTGATTACACGATTGTCACCCCTTGTGTCACTTCTCCCCTCTTCCCCCCCTAAATCCTCTGACACGATATTAGGTCATTCTCGGCACACGAATTTCCTCCACTCACCATCAGCGAGTCAGGACAGGCTGAGAAACGTTGGGGTACCTGACATAGGACGGTCCAAGGAGACAGGTACTCTAAGAGGTCCGTTCTTATGACCTCCTCCAACGGTAAAGGAAAAGGTTGAATCTCCCCCACCGCCACCTGAATTCTTCATCCCCTCAGTCGAAGACTCTCGTCACGCCTGTCCTGAATGAGCGTCCGGCCGGTACTCCACCTCTTCTCCTGAGTCCCTACTGAGACTGTCACTTCGCCACCAAAACTACTCCACCCTTCCGACACCTTCCTTGTCCTCAACGTCCCCTTTCGGGGACTTGAGCCGAAACCTGACCTTAACCCCTAGTCAATCCGTGGGTTCCGTCTACGACTCGTGTGGGTTCAGACCCCCAGTCGACCCTCCAGACCGACCTCCTGAACCTCGGTCTCTACCCGTCTACCCGGAAGTCGGTGAAAGGGTCCCAGAGCCACCACTGACTGTGGGGAGGGGTGGCTTGTGTCGGGGTCTAAGACCGTCCGTGAATCACTTCGGAACAGCCGGTCTGTCTGCAACGGTTAGTCACATCAGAATGTAGTCTTGGTGGGGTACCCGTGGTGGTGTTGTTGCGTCTATTAACGATGGTTTCCCTTCTCCCCGAAAAGGACTGTCGGAGGGGGTAAAAACAGAGTCGAGGTGTTCGTCTTCTCTGAGGAGGCCGATGGCTCGCGGGGTTCCTTGGCGCAGAGCCCCTCGACTGTCACTGTCTACACTGGGGGTTGAGGCACCCGGAGCACACCTGTCAGGGCCTCCCGGTCAAACTGAGAAAGCACTAGGTCATATTCCTGTCCCTGCCCGTTGGGGTGCACCAGGGACACCGGCGTCTGGTCGCTCTCCGGTGACAGAGGCCCGATCTCGGACTCGTGTTTATGTCCTACTTATACATGCCCGATGTACCACCCGTCGCGCACCCGGGGGAGAGGCACCACCGGGACTGGCCACTCACTCCCGCCCAGTTCCGTCAGGGGTAGGGACCAGTGGGCCCCGGTGGAGTGGAGGGGTCGCAGAGCGAGTCTAGGAGGGGTCAGTGTCCGTACACCAGACAAGGGACTGGGGTCCCTAGGAGAACCCTCGCCCTTGGAAGGGACAGAAGGTCAGAGATAGAGACGAGACGGAGGAGGGGGTCCGTCCTAACAGAAGGAGGGGAGGCTGGTCCAGGTCGGTCTGCGATAGAGAGACTAGTAGGTGTCGACAAAGGAGGGGAGAGAAGTGTTAGGGCGACACTGAACCTGGTCGATGGTGGAGGGGGACGACGGGAAAAAGTGACCCCAATTTGTTGTGTGTAGGGAGCTTAGAAAAGAGTCTCCGGGAGCTGGGGGGACCGGACTCGACACAAGGGAAGACCGGTTGGGTCTCAGAAGGAAGGAGTCCCTCCACCGGGAACGAGAGGCGAGGGTCGTAGAGGACGAGGACCGCACAGGGCGACGAGTACGGAAGACCCCTGTCCGGTGATGGTAAAGAGACGACACCACAGATACTTTGGTCACTTGGGGAAAGTCTCGTTACAGAATTTTAGATATTTCATCTTACGTATCCTAAAATGGTATGGTATGGCTAAGATAACTATAGGTTAATAGTTTCCATAAAATTTTAAGCTTAAATACTAAATCGTTATGTCCTTGAAGTGACAATCAAGTAATCGTTCTTTGAACACCGGACAAATTATTGGATAAATCTTCGTCACTACTCACATCTCACAAAACCTCAAAGACGTCATTAAGATTCGACTACACTGTCGTAGACACTAAGGATAACCACTGTCAGTACTCGTGACCATCATGGTGGCATAACCAAAGGATATACGTAGTAACTTCCTTCACTCCGGTCACTTTTATCTCTACATTGACGAGGGACAGAGTCAAGTTGTGGGGGACCTCCGGGAGCCTCGGGTCCTCGGGACGCTCCCCCCTCAAGAGGGCGGTCTCTAGAGTCGGTACAAGAGACAGAGGGACCTAGGATCGAGGGCAGGGAGGTCGGGGTCAGTGTCTCGGGGGGCACCTCGGTGCGGACCCCCTCGACTGCCACTGCCTGCACTGGGGCCTGAGACACCCGGAGAGGACCTGACAGGGGCTCCCGCTTAAGCTGAGGAAGAACCAGGTCATGTTCCTGTCCCTGCCCGTCGGGGTCCACCACGGACACCGGCGACTGGTCGCGCTCCAGTGGCAGGGGCCGGACCTCGGGTCATCCTTTATGTTCAAGGACGAGAAGCCCTAGGTTCTACCCTTTGCGGCGTCGCGTCAGAGACACCTCCGTTTCTGTCCACTCGCCCTGGGGGTACTTCGGCTCCAGGGTCGGGGCGGCAGGAAGAAGGGCGACGGACTTGTGGAGAGGAAAGGCGGACAGAGGGAAAGTAGGTGGAGAAGGAAAATAAACTTTTCGGGACGACGGAAGAGGGAAGGGTCAGTCTACCCTTGGTTCTTTTACCTCACCCAAGGACCTAGTCAAGGGGGACGACTGAAAGTGGAGAAGAGTATTAAGAATGAAGGCAAGTTACTCCCTCCGAGGAGGTCCTGGGAAGGACCTTCCACCTTCGTCCTGACCCTTCGTTCCCGCCCTCCGGTCTCGACAAGGTGTAGGTTCAGAGTCGGAACACATCGGTAGTGGAGGACTCTCTCGCGAAAGGTGACTGGGAGTTGGGACCAAAGGGCGGGATGGCCGGGTCCGTGCGACCCAGGGAATAGACGGAGAGGTCTCCCTGGTGAAAGGCGGGGACGGGAGAAGGACCTCGAGTCTTTGTGGTCTTCTTGGGTTCTGACCGACGGGTCAGGTCGGGTCAGCCCGGGTCGGGTCGATACGGGGAAAGGACCTAAAACTAGGTCCGGGAGGGGACGGGGACCCCCAAGGGTCAACGGTCTCTTGAGAGTGTTATTGTTACGGCAGTCGCAGGAGCGACAGGTCCTTCCGTCTTCCGGTCGAGGAAGAGTCCGGGGCCCTACCGAAGAACCCGTCTGTGGTCTAGGAAGAGGACAGACTCGTAAGAAGAAGAGGAACATGGAGAGGAGTGTGTTTTCGTCAGGGTTGAGGAGGTAGTCCAGGATCCTCCCAGTGGCAGCAGTATTATAGGATGGAGGGGTTGGTCGACAGACGGGGATCCCTGGACATGGGGGGAGACTACAGGGGTCCTGGGAACCTAAAAGGGTTTCTTGTCAGTTTAGTGTTTGTCACCTAAGGAACCAATTTCTTTGTTCGTCTACTTCGGACACTATTCGACGTGGGACGGTTCCTTTACCAGAGATAGTCTCAGGCCTATTGTTCACCTTATTCTATTTATCCTTTGATCCCTTAGTGGAGAGGGTCCTGTCTTCGACGAGGGACGCGACCAATTTCTTGTCTCCGTACCGGTCTACTCCTACGACCGCCCGTACACTACCACTACCTTTATAGACCCCCGTCGTGACTAGTAAACCCGTCAAGATCTAAAAAGGTTGAGGTCTCCCTCCGTCAGTTCCTCAGTAAAACCTTTTTTTTTATTTGTGGTCTTTGAAAGGAGAGACAGTCAGCCGGCTCCACTGCGGTCGGGTCCTCGGGGTGGGGCGGAACCCCTCGACACCCACTGTCTGGGGTGGGGTCTGAGTGACGTGGAGAGGACCTGCCAGGGACTCCCGGTGAAGCTGAGGAAACACCAGGTCAAGTTCCTGTCCCTACCCGGAGTGCACCACAGGCACCTCCCGGTGCTTGCGAGCCAGTGGTAGTCGGGAGACCTGAGGCCGGCGTTCATGTCTAAGGATCAGATGCCGGAGGACCCGTTCTCCGCGGTACCGGGGGAGTGACGGCTCCCGTGGTGTCCACTCCCGTCGGGGAAGCCCTCCACAGAGACTAGACCTCCCGGGGACCCCTCTCAGTGACACCGGTGAACACCACCGACAGGTTGTACCAACGACAAACCGAGACCAACAGACCGACCTTAGGCCGGGTAGAGGAACGTGTTCGGACTTCTGGGTCGGGACGTCCCGTGTCGGTGTCGAGTTAGGACAGAAACCTAGAGAGTCAGGAAGGAACGTCCCAGTGGGTCGGAAGGTCTTTGTTGGTAAAGGGGAGACACAAAGGTAGAGTCTCTGGGCGTCTCGACACCGACTCCGACCTTGTTTCTCAGGAAGTTTTGGTGCAGACCCCCTCCTCGACGTCCACTGGTCACACTGTAGTCTAAGGCACCCGGAGAGTACCTGCCAGGGGCTCCCGGTGAAGCTGAGGAAACACTAGGTCATGTCCCTGTCTCTGCCCGTTGGGGTCCACCACGGGCACCTCCCGTCGGTGTCCCTCCAGTTACAGAGCCCGGACCTAGGACGGGCGTCCATGTTCGACGACGAGATGCCCGACAGGTCCCTGTTCGCTCACCCAGGGTAGAGGCGGTAGCGGCACTGGCCACTCAAGTCGACCCCCTTAAGCGACAGGGAGGAAGGGTGGACCGAGACGACCAGACTACCTCAGTCCTAAAGACTCGAAGGACATGGGGAAGAAAACCCCCCTCTCCAGTCGAAGTATCTCCGTATTAAATGTATGCTATTTTAAGTGGGTAAAATTCTCGTATTAACTCACTCAAACCCACCTACCAGTACTGACAACCAGATTCAGTACTGGTAATGGTGTTGTTTCTATCTCTTGTAACTGAGATCTCCAAAGGGGCACGAGGAACCGACAGTCAAAGGGGCTAGGGGCGAAGACCGTTGGTGATTAACGAAAGACAGTAATATCAAAACGGAAAAATTCACAAACCGAATTGTCTGAGTATGTCATGTATCAAAAAACACACAAAAAGGACTTGAATCGTGCTACGAAAACTTCAAGCAGAGACCCATAGTCATCAACCAGGAAAAATAATGACTAGAGAACAGGAAAGGAGGAAGGGAGGTAGGTAGGAGAACCTCTCAGAACCACGTCGGTGTCTGGTGAGTGGGGAGAGATGGACAGAGAGTCTTGGTCGAGGGTCCCTTCTTTAGCTTCGTCTCGGACGTTGGAAATCAGGAGGTCGTAGACTCGGGGCAGACCCCCTCCACTGAGACCTCCTCCGGTGGGGTGTGTCGGACGTAGAGAGGACCTACCGTTGACTCCCTCTTAAACTGAGGAAGTTCCAGGTTATGTGTCTGCTCCTACCCGTTGAAGTTCTTCAATTACATCTCCCGTTGGTCGTACTGTAGTGGTAGAGGCTGGACCTTAGACTGGTGTCTATAGACCACTCGGACATGCCAAAGGTGCTGCCCGTTGGACAACCAGGACGGGTGTAGCTCCGGTACTGTCCACTCGTTTTCTCGAGACGGGTGAATCGAAGGATGGTCCCCCGGTACTCCCGGGTCTCCTCCGGCTCCGGGGTACCGGAGACACGGGAAGAGAGTCCGGGACAAGAGAGGTACAGACACAAGTCGGGGTTCTCTCCTCCTACTACTTGGAAGTCTTAGAGAGAGATGGTGGGTTTGGGGCAGGTGGCGCCAGGGACTCGGAGGGTAGTTCGGGGCGGAGCCCCTCGACCGCCACTTCCTACGGTGGGGGCTGAGGGACTCGGAGAGGACCTGGTAGGGGCTCCCGGTCAAACTGGTGAAGGACTAGGTCAAGTTCTTGCCCCTGCCCGTTGGGTTCCGTCACTCCCAGGGACCCCTACTCCTGCTCCAGTGGTAGAGCCCGGACCTCGGTCTGATGTTCATGTTCTACTTGGACATGCCGAAGGTGCTGGCGGTCGCGCACCCGGGGCAGAGACAGTAGCCCCACTGGTCACTCACCTGTCACCTTCGGGGTCCTACCCTGGATCACCCCTCTATGGGGGAGTCCACTACCCCCTCAGCCCATACCCTCCGGGGAGAGGAGCTCCGACTCGGCACCACTGGAAACACACAGGAGGACCCGTCTCTTCCCGGAGACACTCGGTACGACGGTCACCAGGACCAGGGGTGTTGACTGGGGTCTCTGAGGCCCGTACAGACACTCCACATCTGGTTCGTCCTGGTGGTCGGAGGAATCCGAAGAGACTTGACTGGAGTCCCGGACCTCAACTTCGGTTCCGAATCCTCCTCTTGGTTCTTGCAAAGGACCCCTGGGACGGAGTGGGAGACACACAGGGAGGAAGAGTCGACGTCTTCTCCTCTGGGGGTCGGGGTGTCTCTACCTCCTCTGGGGGTCGGGGTGTCTTGGGTCGTGTCTCCGGGGCCTCGGGGGGTTCCTCGGGGAGGACCTCCTCGATTGCCACTGTCCTAGGAGGGGCCTGAGCGACTCGGAGAGGACCTGGCACGGGGTCCCGGTAAAACTGAGGAAGTGGCAGGTCATGTTCTTGCCCCTGCCCGTCGGCTTCCACCACTCCCACGGCCCCGTACTGTTACTCCAGTGGTAGAGCCCGGACCTCGGTCTGGTGTTCATGTTCTACTTGGACATACCGAAGGTGCTGGCGGTCGCGCACCCGGGACAGAGACAGTAGCCCCACTGGTCACTCACCTGCCACCTTCGGGGTCCTACCCTGGATCACCCCTCTAGTGGGGGAGTCCACTACCCCCTCACCCCACGCCCTCCGGGGAGAGGAGTTCGGACTCGGTACCACTGGAAACACACAGGAGGACCCGTCTCTTCCCGGAGGCACTCGGTACGACCACCACCGGGACCAGGGGTGTCGACTGGGGTCTCTGAGGCCCGTACAGTCACTCCACACCTGGCTCGTCCTGGTGGTCGGAGGAATCCGAAGAGACTTGACTGGAGTCCCAGGGGTCACCCCTGGTACCGAATCCTCCTCTGGGTTCCTGTAGAGGACCCCTGGGACTGAGTGGGAGACACACAGGAAAGAAGAGTCGATGTCTCCTTCTCTGGGGGTCGGGGTGTCTCTACCTCCTCTGGGGGTCGGGGTGTCTCCACCTTCTCTGGGGGTCGGGGTGCCTCGGGTCGTGTCTCCGGGGTCTCTGGGGACTCCTCGGGGAGGACCCCCTCGACTGCCACTGCCCTAGGAGGGGTCTGAGCGACTCGGAGAGGACCTGGCAGGGGGTCCCGGTGAAGCTGAGGAAGTGGCAGGTCATGTTCCCGCCCCTGCCCGGGGTCCATCACGCACAGCCCCCGCTCCTCTGACTCCACTGGCAACCCCCGGACCTCGGGCCTGCGTTCATGTTCTACTTGGACATGCCGGACGTGCCCCCCGCTGCGCACCCGGGGCGCAGGTGGCACCCGCACTGGCCACTCATTCCCACCCCGAACCTCACTCCAGAGTCCTTTCCAGAGTATCATCTCGGAGAGCTCACAGAAGGTGACTTCTGGGATTTTGGGGGTTTAGAGATCAAGTAAGGAATAGGTAAGTCGTGAAGTCTTCACTAGATCCCCGTCCTTCTCCCTCAGGGTCCCTTCACGAACGGGAACTCTCCGACAACCCCTGACTCCGGAGGTTCGAAGTACTGGACAGACACCGAGAGACGGAACGTGCCTTTGAGACCTTTCTTGAGAAAACCCCACAACCCTGTTTACGGTACTTTATCATTTAGAGCTGTTCATAAATAATATATTTTAAAGTCTGTATATGGGTTTCCCTTTCTTATTGTATTACTTAAGGATACACAGTTAGTGGGACGAAGTTGGTTTTTCATGGAGAACCAGTCAGATCGAGTAGGTCTGGGGTAGTGTGAAGGGTGGGAGGAGTTGATCTTTTAGTAGAAAGAAGAAAAAAAAAAATTACATAAAATAAAAACCGTCACCACCCAGAAGTGACGATGTGTGTCCAAAACAGATCAACACCGCTCGTTCCCGATGAGAAACAACGCCATGTCCCCGAAGAACAACGTCGCCGAAGAGAACAACGTCTCGAGTCCGACATCCACGGCACCCCAAGTCATCAATACTGACCTTCCGAGATCTCACGTCCCCGTCATTAACACCGCGTTCTTCAAGTAACGAGACGCGGTACACCCTAGAAGGGCCTCGTCCCTAACTTGGGTACAGGGGACACACCCGTCCGTCTAAGAATTGGTGATCCTTCAGGATCTTACAAAAGAAATAATTGTCGAAGTAACTCCATATGAAATGTGTGGTATCTTAAGTGGACAAAATTCGTGTATCGTATAGTTAAAATCACATAAATGTCTCAACATGTTGGTAGTAGTGACGACGATGACGATTCAGTGAAGTCAGCACAGGTTGAGACACGTTGGGGTACCTAACGTCGGACGGTCCGAGGAGGCGGGTACCCTAAAAGGTCCGTTCTCATGACCTCACCCCACGGTAACGGAAGAGACTGGTACTAGTGATAGATAATTATTAAAACCTTGAAAAGGTGGTGTAACTCTACTTTAGACCACAGGTCTGGGTAAAAGTGCGGGTAAAGGCTAGGGGTGTTTAGATGAAAGACGGAGACATCTAAACGGAAAAGGCCTGTGTAGTATATTGACCTTAGTGTGTTATGGACGAGAAAGTACAGACTGAAGAAAATGGTGTAAAATCGTGCAAAAACACCAACTAGACACAACATCGTACATCGTCATGAAGTAAGGAAATATCAGTTCATTATGAGGTAATATACCTATGTGACGACATTATAAAATTTTGCATAAGATATGTGAGAAATGAAGTAGTAATGTATAAATTCACATGACGAGAAAAGTTTTTCTGGTGAATTTTCATTGGTACTGTGTCACTAACGCGGAAATTTTTGGTCTATAAGTCCATAATGATCAAAGGACTAAGGGACCACCGAGTCTACCATTTCTTAGGTGGACGTCACGTCTTCTAGATCCAAGCTAGGGACCCAATCCTTCTGGGGGACCTCCTCCCGTACCGTTGGATGAGGTCATAACAACGGACCTCTTAGGTGTGCCTGTCTCCTCGGACCGTCCGACGTAGTGTCAGGTACCCCAGTGTTTCTCAACTTGTGCTGACTCGTGAGTGGAAGGACTACCACAGGATTAATAAGAAAACGTTAAAAAAAACGACCTTAGTCTAGGTTAATTCTTTCTATCCGACGTTAACCCTCTTGACCCTAAAAATTATCCCACCCGTCCTTTTCGGGATCTCTCTTCAACTGCAAACTTACTTCTGCATTTCCTCCACACTTGTACTCAGTACGTCTGTAGACCCCTTTCTTGTAAGTCCGTAGCTCCGTTCTCCGGTGAACCGTGTAACCTACCTGGTATTCCTCCGGTGTTTCTCTAACACTACCGGTATCCATGTCGACCTAGACTTCAGTCCGGGTGTCTCGACCGGGTGAAAGACCGGACTTGGGTCCTCTCGTCCCGGAGTCGTCCTTGCTAAGACAAACGGAGAGAGAGGTCGGGGTCTTCTCCTCGGGGGACGATCGGGAGGAAACTTCGGTGTCGATCCCCTCGACTGACACTGTCTGCGGTGGGGGCTGAGGGACTCGGAGAGGACCTGGTAGGGGCTCCCGGTCAAGCTGGTGAAGAATCAGGTTATGTTCTTACCCCTGCCCGTCGGGTTCCGCCACTCCCACGGGCCCCTGCTCCTGCCCCAGTGGTAGAGCCCGGACCTCGGTCTGGTGTTCATGTTCTACTTAGACATGCCGAAGGTGCTAGCGGTCGCGCACCCGGGGTAGAGGTGACAGCCGAATTGACCACTCACACGTCATCCTGTGACCGGGACTCGACCCGAGTCAAAGGGAAATTGACGGTCATGAGTACAAAAAGAGGACGACGAGAACTCGGACTCGGAGGGTTCGAGGACCCTCACCAAGACACGGACAGAAGTGAGGTTCGGAATCACAGTGAAATCGACAGAGTGGGAAATGTGAAAAACTCAGGAACTTCTCCCTTCTATGGTTCCTTTATTATCTGAGTCCGTCTGGACTCCGACCGGATAAGAGCCGGGAAGTCTCGACACACTGAAGCTCTCTCAGTGAGTCGGAGAGACACGGAGGGAAAGCCGTAGGAACGTCTTTCTTATGGGATGGACAGACCGTCGCACCCGCACCGAACCGAGTGGGTGTCACAAACCATTGATGCCGAGGAGGAGAACTCCTTCTTTTAATCAATGATTTTTGGGAACCCACTTAAGAGTATTAATAATAACTAAAGTGACCCATTTTAACATAAACTATGACTATGTGTACCTAAGATACAGTTGTGCCTTGGGACGATAGTACCTATGACAATGAAGTCACCAATTGTGATCAGTACGACTGAATCACCGATTCAACACAGGCTGAGAACACTAGGGTACCCGACCTCGGGTGGTCCGAGGAGACAGGTACCCTAAGAGGTCCACTCTTATGACCTCACCCAACGGTAAAGGAAGAGGTCTCCTTCTAAGGACTGGATCCTTAGCTTGGGTCGAGAGGACGTAACGTCCGTCTAAGAAATGACTGACTTGATACTCCCTTCGGGAGTATAATCAGTATACACGTTGATTTGTTCTATAAAAGAGAAGTAATTAATGCGGAATAGAACCGTCAACCAACGAAAACAATTCAAGGAAATATCGATAATGGACGCTGCACGAATTTTGGACCAAGGGTTTGTGTTACCTCTAGACTTTGTGCTACTAAAGTATTAAGTCGATAATTCGGTCTTATTTTGAGATACGTCTTGTCCTTTCTGTTTTCTTTAGACACCCGCACTACCCAGCAGGGACGGTATTTGACCGTTCTCTTAATTATGCTCCGGGGGTTCGTTGGGTTTACGTTTCTACTAGACTAAAGGACACCAGAGTAGAGACGACAGTTGACACCTTAGATTTAATCTAAGAGTTCACGAGTCTTTTCGGAAGATTTGGCCTTCTCCATAATTTCCTTTTATGAATCCTTGGACTCGTGTCCGTGGAGGACTGCGCTGCACAGACGATCTGCACCACGACAATGTTTCGTACTCAGGACCGGGTGATTGACTTAAGCGAGTCGTCGAGGACGTCCAAGGTACGACGTGTACGACTCCAGTCGCCGTAGGGCGGCATGGTAAAACTGTAGAGGCGTCACACACGGGACGGGAACCTTCGACTTGTACATTTGATCCCTTTACTACAGAATTGGGACCCCGTGACCGCAGGGTCGAAGTCCCGGGACCACACAGCTTCTTTAGGGTCTTAGGTAGGACAATCCTCCCTCGAGTCCTTCGTACAGTGATAAGAGAAACAGAGGACTAGGTCGGAGTCTTTTTCTGGTTCTTTACTGGGGTCGGGGTTGTCTGGACGGGTGACATCGAGGACTCGGAGGCTAGTTCGGGGCGGACCCCCTCCACTGACACTGCCTGCGGTGGGGGCTGAGGGACTCGGAGAGGACCTGGCAGGGGCTCCCGGTTAAGCTGGTGAAGGACTAGGTCATGTTCTTACCCCTGCCCGTCGGGTTCCGCCACTCCCACGGGCCCCTGCTCCTGCCCCAGTGGTAGGGCCCGGACCTCGGTCTGGTGTTCATGTTCTACTTGGACATGCCGAAGGTGCTGGCGGTCGCACACCCGGGGCAGAGACAGTAGCCCCACTGGTCACTCACCTGCCACCTTCGGGGTCCTACCCTGGATCACCCCTCTAGTGGGGGAGTCCACTACCCCCTCACCCCACGCCCTCCGGTGGGAGGAACTCCGACTCGGCACCACTGGAAACACACAGGAGGACCCGTCTCTTCCCGAAGACACTCGGTACGACCACCGCCAGGACCAGGGGTGTCGACTGGGGTCTCTGAGGCCCGTACAGACACTCCACACCTGGTTCGTCCTGGTGGGTCGGGGTTCCTGGTCGAGGAGACTTGACTGAAGTCCCGGGCCTCAGTTTCGGTTCCGAATCCTCCTCTGATTCCTGCAGAGGACCCCTGGGACGGAGTGGGAGACACACAGGGAGGAAGAGTCGACGTCTCCTTCTCTGGGGGTCGGGGTGTCTCCACCTCCTCTGGGGGTCGGGGTGTCTTGGGTCGTGTCTCCGGGACCTCGGGGGGCTCCTCGGGGAGGACCCCCTCGACTGCCACTGCCCTAGGAGGGGCCTGAGCGACTCGGAGAGGACCTGGCAGGGGGTCCCGGTGAAGCTGAGGAAGTGGCAGGTCATGTTCCCGTCCCTGCCCGGGGTCCACCACGCACAGCCCCCGCTCCTCTGACTCCACTGGCAACCCCCGGACCTCGGGCCTGCGTTCATGTTCTACTTGGACATACCGGACGTGCCCCCCGCCGCGTACCCGGGGCGCAGGTGGCACCCGTACTGGCCACTCACTCCCGTCCCGAGTCCCCAGAGGCCCCACCTTTTTGGAAAAGGAGTACCACTGGACCAACTGACAAGACAATAAAGTGGTCTGGAACTTGGGAAAAATACGACAAGGAGGTGCCGGGACCCGGTACTGGGCACACATCGCCAGACCGGTAACAGTTAGGTGTCGGAGTAACAGGTGTCATCGTACTGGAGAAGACTACCAGTCAGTGACCGACGGAACTTCCCACTTTACACAGTCCGAGTCTGGTTCGAACTGAAGTGATCTTAAAAGAAGGGTAGGATTAGTGTTTAGTGTCGTGAGAAACAATGTCCCCCTTTCTTTTCTTACTTTCTTTGTTGGGTTGCAGATTGGTGTGACTCTACTAATTCATTAATCTGTTGTTAGACATTTTACTGGTTAATACCGTAGTAACTTTGCAAATTTGTATTCTGTTAATGAAATATGAAATGTTACTTTATTCTCAAATGTTACAAACATTCCTCCGATTAGTTTTGGTGAACTTTTATTGAACGTATCATTCTGTTGACCTTCCTTTGTAGGGCGCCCTACGTGCTGAACACCCTGTGTTATCTTATAAAAAGGGTAAAACGAAAATAAAAAGGGTAACACGAAAAGGGGGGTAAAACAAGACAAGACACAGTAAATGTAGAAGAATTCACTGTTCGTCAAAAAGAAAGTATTAGTCCTTTTAAAAAAAAGTTATGTAGCAGAGGAGAAAACATAAGGAAGGTAGAAAAGGCGAGTAGTAAGAACGTTAAATAAAGTAACTACTAATACTTTTTCAATGTTAAAGATCAGAAATTTTTTACTTCTTTTTTTTAGGGGTTCCCCTTAATTTAAGGGGTGAACATCAGTCCCACCGAAAAGATTCAGTGACAGTCGACCTCAGAATACGGACCACTGTGATACAGTGGTCCCAAGGAGACGTGCACCCTCTTGGGTCGAGGGCTCTCAGGTAGAAAACACCCCACTCAGTTGACAGAGACACTCCAAGTGAGAGGAGAGGACTTCTGTGAAGTCTGTCTCCCGGGGGATAGTACGTTTCGTGTTCGTATACGTTTTTCGTGTCTCCCTGGGTACAGGGATGAGGTGTAGGTGGTGGCCTGATGATTAAAAATATTAGGTCTCAAAGAAAAATTCAGACATAAAAAGAGACTTTTCGTATCTCGTTGTACTACCTTTCAAACCTTTCATCCCCTATGTTAGAGAGTAGCCTGGTGAAAGACTGGGTTCTTGGTGGTAAGTATTGTTACACACATTGTGAGACACCAAAGGTACGGACGTACAAAAGTCCAACGTCTCACCAGTACATTAAGAACCGAGAATTGAAGAAAACATGGATTCAATGTGAATCTCGAAAATAGGACGCCGATGTGTTGGTAGTAATTAGTAGTAAAATTACCAGTAAACTACGAAGTACCACTTTCACGGTATTGTTTTAATTAGAAGAAGACACCAAGGAAACCTCAGGACTGTGTAGAACGACAGTACTTATTAGGGTTTGAGGGCACTATGTTGAAAAGGACGAAAAATTATTAAAAGAATCCTATCGACGGGTCTTTACTCTAATAACCAAGTTTCCTTTACTCGTCATAAAACCGAGGGCTATACGTACAGGCTTAACGGAAGACTTCCAAGTACCACGGACGGTCGGTCATACAGTACCCCAGCCCGCACAGAGCCAGAGGGGACGCACCTCAGTGGCTTACGACGTGGGTCTCCGACGCACTCGGAGGTCCGGACGTCGAACTCCTCACAAAGTGACCTACAAAGCGACCAACAGAGACAACTATAGTCGTCTGCAGTTTCGTTCAGCGGTAGATTCGGAGACGGGGGTTAGAGAAAAGAGTCTGGGAGCCCTCCAACACCTTCTCTGGGGGTCGGGGTGCCTCGGGTCGTGTCTCCGGGGTCTCTGGGGGCTCCTCGGGGAGGACCCCCTCGACTGCCACTGCCCTAGGAGGGGTCTAAGCGACTCGGAGAGGACCTGGCAGGGGGTCCCGGTGAAGCTGAGGAAGTGACAGGTCAAGTTCCCGTCCCTGCCCGGAGTCCACCACGCACAACCCCCACTCGTCTGACTCCACTGGCAACCCCCGAACCTCGGGCCTGCGTTCATGTTCTACTTGGACATGCCGGACGTACCCCCCGTCGCGTACCCGGGGCACAGGTGGCACCCGCACTGGCCACTCACTCCCATCCCTCACTCCACCCCTCACACCCCACGTCCTACCCCTCCTGCCCAGGACCTTCTCAAAGGGAAATAAGGGTAGAATTACTTTTATATTTATAAGAGTCGTCGCACAGAAAAGGTCTTGTAGTCTACCAGCTCCGAAGAACAATTTTCCGTCTAAGTCTAAACCGTCCAAACCCGACCCCGACCTGTGTGACCTAAAGATTTCAGGAAGGGCTACGACTACGATAACCAGGTCCCTGGTGTGAGACGATTTCGAGGAGTGTTTCGTTAACCTGTGAAGGAATCTAAGATAGTCTGTCTTAGCACGAACGTACGGACTCAGGAGTGTCCTCGAGTCCGTTCGAGCCGGAGATACATCAACTGACCTCCGACACCGCCTTCCGTCCTCACACGAGTCTTAAATCACAGAACTGACTTTGCGGGGGATCGACGTGTCAAACCCACATTTGTCTGAACACTGTGGTCACCAAGTTCTTTCTACACCCACCGGGCTCTATTCGTGACTCCCTCAAGTGACTCCATTTGGAACTTGCACCGTCTCTTTGGTCAAGAATAGGATGCCCCGAGTGTCTGTCCGACACCTGGTCGTTTCCCCTTGCACATCCACTGCCCTTCGGGGTGCCGGTCCGGTTTTGACCCGTCACTCCGGTTGTGGTCGGACGGACGGGTGCCCACAGGTGCCCAAGGGTGGCCTGTCGACTCTGAACTGTTGGTCGTCCGAAATAGAACCACTGTGAATGTCTGTCCTACCTCCCAGAGTCATGATTCTTGTAGTACCGTGTTCTCTCCTAAAACATGTTTTAAGAACCTCACCCTCTCTCTCAGAACTCTACCCCCATCTCTCCAACCCCGACGAGTCCTTCGGTCCTTAAAGAGAGGGTCTTATCTCTCCTGACGAAGTGTCAAAAGACGGTTCTGACTCTGGGAGCCTACACGAAAATTTCTGAGTAAGACCGAGGGACACTTCTTGTCCACCTCCGCCCTCCGTCTCTCTCCGTATCCCTCCACCATTGGGTCCACTGTCCATTCCCGTAGGGTCTGTCCCACCGCCCCGACGTCCACACCCCTCACTCTTCTACGTCCTCCCTGAGGTCTCTCTGTTAGCCTGTCTCTCTCTTGAGGTCTCTCTCTTAGACTCAGAACACCGTCGACCACGCACGATTCAGCGACGTCAGCGCAGACTCGGGCGGTCCGAGGAGACAGGGACCCTGAGAGGTACGTCCTTATGACCTCACCCAACGGTACGGAGGAGGTCCCCCAGAAGGACTGGGTCCTCAACTTGGGCGTAGAGAATCAGAGGACGTAACCGTCCGCCCAAGAAATGGCGATCGTGGTGGACCCTTCTGTCGTCTACCGTTGTCCTTGTCTAGGTTCTTCTGAGGTCCAAAGACTAATCTCTTCCCCCTACCCCGAAGACTCGACGAACTCCCGGTGCTGTACTCGGTTTTCCTCAATTCTACGACACTCTGGTGTCACCTCCCTCCGGGTCTCGTGTCACCGGTACACCCGGACGCACACTCCTTCCCACGACCATCCATACCCACTCTCGTCCCGTCTACTCCGATGCCACGGTCCTTCCGGCTGTAATTTCCCTGGTCTTTCTTTCTCAGTTCTCTTTCACCTCAATCTCGAGGACACCTATCTGTACAGGACATGGAATAATAAAATAAAAACGTTATGTGGGGAAATATACGACTTGACTCCTGACTCCTCTGGAGTGGACAGGACATACAGAGACACGTCGAGGCCTGATACTACGGCACTGGTGGGTTTGGGGGAGGTGGCGCCAGGGACTTGGAGGGTGGTTCGGGGTGGACCCCCTCCACTGGCACTGCCTACGGTGGGGACTGAGGGACTCGGAGAGGACCTGGCAGGGGCTCCCGGTCAAGCTGGTGAAGGACTAGGTCATGTTCTTGCCCCTACCCGTCGGGTTCCGTCACTCCCACGGGCCCCTGCTCCTGCCCCAGTGGTAGAGCCCGGACCTCGGTCTGGTGTTCATGTTCTACTTGGACATGCCGAAGGTGCTGGCGGTCGCACACCCGGGGCAGAGACAGTAGCCCCACTGGTCACTCACCTACCACCTTCGGGGTCCTACCCTGGATCACCCTCCTAGTGGAAGAGTCCACTTCCTCCTCACCTTGCACCCTCCGGGGAGAGGAGCTCCGACTCGGTACCACGAGAAACATGGAGGGGACCCGAGGGACTCCAGTCACACAGGAGGACCCGTCTCTTCCCGGAGACACTCGGTACGACCACCACCAGGACCAGGGGTGTCGACTGGGGTCTCTGAGGTCCGTACAGACACTCCACACCTGGTTCGTCCTGGTGGTAGGAGGAATCCGAAGAGACTTGACTGGAGTCCCAGGGGTCATCCCTGGTACCGAATCCTCCTCTGGGTTCCTGTAGAGGACCCCTGGGACTGAGTGGGAGACACACAGGGAAGAAGAGTCGATGTCTCCTTCTCTGGGGGTCGGGGTGTCTCTACCTCCTCTGGGGGTCGGGGTGTCTCCACCTTCTCTGGGGGTCGAGGTGTCTCTACCTTCTCTGGGGGTCGGGGTGTCTTGGGTCGTGTCTCCGGGGGCTCGGGGGGCTCCTCGGGGAGGACCCCCTTGACTGCCACTGCCCTAGGAGGGGCCTGAGCGACTCGGAGAGGACCTGGTAGGGGGTCCCAGTGAAGCTGAGGAAGTGGCAGGTCATGTTCCCGTCCCTGCCCGGGGTCCACCACGCACAGCCCCCGCTCCTCTGACTCCACTGGCAACCCCCGGACCTCGGGCCTGCGTTCATGTTCTACTTGGACATACCGGACGTGCCCCCCGCCGCGCACCCGGGGCGCAGGTGGCACCCGCACTGGCCACTCATCCTCTCGCTCGGGGCTCGGGATCCAAAGGGAGACGACGGGAGCACAAAGGGAGAAACCTTGTAGTCGTGAAGAGCGTTTACCCCGGACAAGAGAAAGGAGTGCACCGCGACTCCTAGGGTGGGGTAGGAGCTTAACGCACTCCTAACTACCTGCCACACGAGCCCCAGTCGAGCCGTCCATCGGAGACGGGGTGTGCAAAGTCGAAGGAAGGAAGGAAGTACTAGACCTGGGAGTCTGGACGAGTCCACAAGTGCACACCGAATCGGAGGGGCTGGTTCGTAAGATCGCCGAACCGCGTGTCTACCTCTTGGTCCAAGAGATCCAACTGAGGACGGGACTTCCATGAGTAAAACGTGTACAAAGAATTGGAGAGACGTGGTGCCTACGGGTGTGTTGCTCCCACGGCTCCTATTTTTGTGGATGAAGTCGCCGACACGCTCCTAATTTACGTGATAAACGCTTGATGGATGTCGTCACGGACCCTGTGTGCTTCGTCAATTCTAAACGACGTTTACCAGTAAAGTGTCGGTCCCTCGTCACGGGGGAGAGACCGGGTCCCAGGACAGCAACTGGTGACGGAGGAGACGAGACAAGGTCGGAGGGACTGATGTCTCGCGGGGGACCGTGGGGCGGATCCCCTCGACCGCCACCGTCGGCACTGGAGCCTGTGTCGCGCAGAGAGTACCTGTCACCTCGTCCCCGGGAAACTGCGGAAGGACCAGGTCATGTTCCTACACGTCCCCGTCGGGGTCCGTCATGGGCACCGACCTCTGGAGGCTCTCCAGTGTCAAAGCTCAGACCGGGGGCCGGCGTTCATGTTCAAGGAGGACAAGCCTGAGGCCCTACTCTTTGCTGTACCGGGTCAGAGACGTCTGCGTTTCTGAGCACTCACTCCCGACTTTCGGCGGAAACGGGACATCGGTGGACTGGTCGGAGGTGAGGGAACACCTTAAAGTGTAAAGGTACGAGGTGTGGGGTCTGGGTAAATAAATGGCCCAAGTCACTTTAGACTCAGGGCTCATGGGTCAATGGGAGAGTAAGGGTAGGATGAGGAGGACATAGGGGTCCCTGTGAACAAAAGAAGGGACCGAGGAAAAATTAGGGTTGAGGAGACGGAGGGGAGAAGGACTGGACACTGGAACAGTGGGGGAGGGTCGTGGGTCTCGGTCGTGGATGTGGGATCGTGGGATTCCTCCGACGGACAAAGTAAAGACAGTGTAAGGTACGTGGAGAGAGAACAGGTCAGGGTCTGTGCTTTGGACGAGGGGTGGACCCCCTCGACTGTCACTGCCTACACTGGGGCCTGAGGCACCCGGAGAGGACCTGTCAGGGACTCCCACTTAAGCTGAGGAAGCACCAGGTCATGTTCCTGTCCCTGCCCGTCGGGGCGCACCACGGACACCGGCGGCTGGTCGCGTTCCAGTGGTAGGGGCCGGACCTCGGGTCATCCTTTATGTTCAAGGACGAGATACCCGACCATCCGTCCTTTGCTGACCCGGGGTAGAGGCGACTTCCGTCGTGTCCACTCGGGGGGGCGGGCGTCGGAAAAGGTCTCAACAGAAAGTAGACCCGGGGGTCTCGACCGGGGCCCCTAAAGCTGTACCGTTAGTATTGTGGTTTTCGTTTATAAATAACTCAGGGATGACTTACAGTCCGTGACAAGATTCGTAAATAAAGGAAGTTAGAGAATAACCGTTATATTATTTTTCTTGAGTCTGAAACCTCGGTTCGTCTGGACACAAGTCAAAGACTAACGGTCGATACACCCGAACCTGTCCGGTGAAGAAAGGGAACACGGAGTCAAAGGTCTGGACGTATTGTCAATACTTATTATAGATTACCCCGAGTCATTTACAAGTGTAGGAGGAGGGAGGTAAGGTCAAGATACCGTTCTCCACCTTTTATACCCTCCCAAACCGACGTCTTTCTGGTACCTTTTTAGATCACAGAACACTGGTACTGAGTCGGGGAACTCCTTCCCCACCTCCACCCAGTGACTGGGAATGGGGTGGAGATCCTGGTACTCAGTCGGACCGGTCTGTTCTTACCCCGTGTACCGGTCAATCCCGGACCCCCAGAGTCTGAGGCATTAATAGAAGGGGTTTGGGAGTGACACCTCTGACCTATGTCCGAAGAGGTTGGGAGTAGTCAGTCGTGGGTACGGGTGGATCTCTTCAGGGAAAACACGAGGTGAGACGGGAAACAGGAGAACCGAGACGGGGACCGAAGAGGGGGACGGGGTGGGCCGGTGGGACGAGATCACCTCAATCACGGCTGACCTTCGTCCACCGTTCCTCTCGGGTCCGACTACCGTTCCGTCCCCCTCCAGTACCGGTCGCTACCCTCGGGTCCTCGAACCGACTGACGGGCCCGGTCGAGACTGACAAACCCCCGCAGAGGGACTGTTGGATCTGTAGGAGAACCGCGGAAAGAGTCGAGACCGGTGTAAGGGCCGAGACCCCCGGTCCCCAGTCCCCTTTGACTCAAGGAAGGACATTGGGGTCGGACGGGAGAGAGTACTCCACTAGAAAAGACGTAAATGACACGGGAGTAGTGTCTCCCCTCCGTCACCCCCGGTCTTCAAACCCGTCACCGGGGGTCTCCTCCTTTGACCCGAGGAAACCTTCCCGTCCCGACCCTGTCTGACAGAGGGGTCCAACGCCCTCCTGGGAGGGAGGAGGGTCTTCAACGGTCCCGACTCTATTTCCGTGGAGAATAAATTCCCAAAGAGGGGGAGGGGGTAAGAGGGGTGTCGGGGGGACCTCTTCCTTGCTGTCGGGGGTGGGGCGGACCCCCTCGACTGTCACTACCTACTCTGGGGTTTGAGGGACGCGGAGAGTACCTGCCACCGGGCCCCGGGGAAACTGAGGAAGCACCAGGTCATGTCCCCGTGTCTACCCGTCGGGGCCTACCACGGACACCGGCGTCTGGTCTCCCTCAAGTGGCATCTCCCGGACCTCGGGCCGTCCTTTATGTTCAAAAACGAGATGCCCGAGGAGCCTCCTGTCGCGGACCCGGGGCGGAGACAGGACCCTTACTGTCCACTCGTCCTCCGGTACGACGAACCAGGGACGTTTGACCGGACTCACGCACAGGGGTCCGGAGACACGACGTCCAGTCCGTCCTCACCAGTTCCACCTCCGCGTTCCCCGAGTCCTCCTTCTCGGAACCTTGTCACTAGCTCCCTAGGCAGTTTTCGTCTTGGTTCTGTTCGTCTTTCTGTTTCGGGACCGTTCCCAGGGATTGGAGGGCGGAGGGGAAGGGTAGGTGGTGGGGGTCGGGGTGTCGACGGTCGACGAGGGATAGTGGGATGACCCAGTAGAGAATGGAGGGCCGTCGCCGTTTGGGGGAGGGCACCTACTCAGTCCTCGTAAAAGAGTTCACCTTTTAATGACCTTTTGTTCCGTCCGTTCCTCGTATCTCTCGTTATCCTCACTGACGTGACTACGTCAAGGGGAAGGTCCGAAGGATTATAGTACGGGCGTAGTCGGACCGATCACCCTCAGCGAAAGGTTCGAGAGGACGGTCAAGGTAGGAGTCCGGAAGAGTCGTCCCTCTAGGCACACGGGACTCGAGTCCCTCCCTGACTCACTCAGGACGGAGTCCGGCGGGACCCCCAACCCCTCCCTCGTCTCGGGGATCTACGTCTGTAGATCTCACCCCGTGCGACTCTGGAGCCCCGTCTCTTCCTCTTTTGTTCGCTTCCTAAGTCCGTCGTGTCTCTCCGGTACCCCGTTGACCCGACCGCGAGTCTCACCGGGCCCACCCACCCACTCCAGACGACGTGGGGGACTCTGGTCCCAGAGTCGTCCCCACGTCGTCTAAGTTCTCTTCCTTCTACGATCCTCTCGGACGCAGGGACAGAAGAGAGGTGAACCGACGACACCGGTCCTACCTTTCCACGGGGGGGAGTCGGAGTCGGGACTGGGAGAGACAGAGACCTTCCACTCTACCTCACCCTCCCGGGGAGACGTGGGGGGCGGGACGTGAGTCGAAGAGGGACCCGAAGAGGGTGTGTCGGGGTCTTCTCCTGTGTGGTCGCGGGACCGCACGTCGGTGCCTTCGGGGGTTCGGGGGACTTCCCGGGGCGGATCCCCACGACCGTCACTCCCTGCACAGGGGCCTGAGGGACGCGGAGAGGACCTCGCACCAGGTCCCGGGGAAACTGAGGAAGCACCAGGTCATAGTCCTGTGTCTACCCGTCGGGGTCCGGAACGAGCACCCCCCGCTGGTCTTGTTCCAGGAGCACAGTCCGGACCTCGGGTCGTGGAGGATACTCAAGAAGGAGATGCCGGAGGTGCTTCCCTTCGCGAACCCCGGGCAGAGTCGACTCCCGTGGTGTCCATGACGGGCCTCTCCCTGACCGGAGGACCGGAACCGACGGAGATCAGACCCTGACCCTTCCGTTTTCCCCCACGGGTCTTCACCACGGGTGCCCCTTTCTTGTACTCCTCCCGCGGTACCTCCCTCCTTCTCCACGAGGTCGTCCGGAACCGGGATGTGTGCACAACAGTAATACCCAGACTGGACAGTAATACCCACCGTCGGGGAGCAATCGGGGTAAAATGTCTTTCCTTTACTCCCGGTCCTTCCCTGGACGGTGTCCCGTGGATCGACCATATGAAGACAGAGGTTTGGGAAGAGAGGGTGGGTGAGACGTCCCGGTCAAGGACGCCCAGTCTGCGGGCCTCTCGGGCCCGGGTCCGACAGAGTGGACAGCCACTGACTACACTGGTGCTCAAGTGACGCCGAGTTGACCCTCCGGGGTGGACTCCGGAAACTGAGGAAGGACGAGGCGAAGCCTCAGGGTAGAGGTTCGTGGGACCTTGGTGTCGATGCAGGGGGCGACGTCGCCCTCGACTGCCACGGTCCCTGTGCCGCGAGCCGATACGACGCCCTGGACGTAGGTCCCTGGGACATGTGGGAATGTAACATGCCCGACGCGCCCGGGGTGTTCCGGCTGTCGTAGGTCCCGTGTCGGGCCTGGGAGTCGGGTCCACTCCGAGGTAGGACCCGTGTATCCGCGGGACGGGGTTTCACCCCCAGAACATGAAACGTCCCACCTTGGATCACGGTGTCGGTCTCGCCCTCAGCCACTCACCACCTCCCGAATCTCAGACGTGGCGTCGAAGGTAATGATCCAGGTCTCTTTTCCCCCCACCACTACTCGTACAGACCTCCGACACCCCGGGGCCCTCTTCCTCGGAGGGGTGGGGTACGGGAGCAGTAGTAAGGAAACGTGTAGGGAGGGTAGTCAAGACCTCTCGGGGGCGCTGGAGGTTAAGTCGCTTTAGTCCCTCTGGAGTCGGTCCCAGTCGACCTGTGGGGGTTGTAGGTCCCACCTGCCGAAGTTTCAAAGGATGGTTGACCGTCTACCTCCATTATGGGAAGTCGGACACAGGAACGGGAAAAGGGGGACGTGGGCCGGGTGGGGCAGTAAGGAGGAACGGAGGGACCGGCGGGGGTGGAGGGTCGGGTGACACACAAAGGTCCCCTCGGTGTCTCACACGTCCACCTACCGGCCTGGGTCTTTGAGCTCCCCGACTAGGGTCCTCGAGTTATACTCCACTGACACCAGAGACAGGCACCGAAACTCCTTTCACTCGGAGAGTGCCCGAAGGACTGGTGTCCACTCGTCCTGACCCTGGGACCCGTCCTTCATCCCCCTCTTTTACTCCCGTGACCACCCTCAACTTACCCCTTCCCCTCCCCTTACCCCCACAACCTCCGAGGTTACCGTCTGTTCTCCACGTCGCCTCAAACCCTTCCACTGTCCACCCCTCTCGTCGGTCCTGGTCGAGATTCGCGGCGGGGGGGTGGGGGGACGCGAGAAGAGCGTCAAGGACTACCGGGGTGGGTCGACGCCCGTGACTTGGACTGACTACTTAGACGGGACGACGTGACCTTCGGGGGGGTCTGGGGCCACCTATGGATACTGCAGTTCCAGTGTCGGGATCCCCCACTCACTCCGACCAACTCCGGAGACCCCCCTATGAACAAGTCTCTCCCCCTCGTCTCCCGTCCGACCCGAGGTCGTCCCGTCGCGACTATGGCCGGGGGAGGGTCGGGGAAGGGAGGTCCGGAGTCGGGGACCCTCACGGCACCTGATGGGGGACGTCCCAGACCACTGGGTGTGGTTGATGTGTCGTTGGAACGCACCGGAAGCCCCGGGGTTGAAGTGGAGGGGTCGGTCGTAGTGGAAGTGGTGTCCACACCAGGCACTTCACGTACCCTGCCCCGCCACCGCCCCCCGCCCGCCCCTCCTCGTTCTCTCGGTCCTTCCCGGAGTAGAGGTAGAAGAGAAGGAGGGCGAGAGTCCCAACCTCCGTGGGGTCCTGAACCTCCGGTTCCTTCACTGGGGGGCGTGTCGGGACGAGTGAACCTGTCGCGGGCTTCAGAGGGGTTGACCAATGGACGAGTCGAAGTTGTGGGGTCCCCCTGTCTGGGTCCACGGGGTTCGGGACGAAGAGTCCGATCGAGGAAGGGACCCAAGGCCAGGTCTCCGAAGACCCCCACCCACGGTGGAGGGAGAGGGGACTGGTGGGGAACAGACAAGGCGTCCTCTAGCACGAGGGTCCTCTCCAGTGGAGAGTGGTCGAGGCGCCGGAGAAAGGGAGGTGGGGGATGTCGTGGACCGAGGCCCGGTACACCCCACTGTCGAAGTGAGGGGGGCACTGGTGAAGGAAGTGGTGACCATGAACCCGGGACCCTGGACTCAGACCCCCTACGAACCCATCACCCCCAGATCCTAGACCTATTTCTTGACCGGGGAGTGACGAGAGGGGTCCACCTGACGCCTAGGGGAAGGGGGCCCTGACACCCCTCCTCTACGTCTTGCCCCAGTCGTGTAGTTCCTGGTGGTGGTAGAAGGAGTTACCGTTGGCGCTCGCTGGAGACTTGCACAAAACGCTGTACCTCTGGCTACCCCCACCGACCGACCACGCACCGCCAGTCTTCGGGTACCCCAGACATAGTCCTCCCCAACGGTCCGGGCCCTCCGTGTCCGACTACCGTGGCGGTGGACGAAGGGTCCATAAGGTCGCGGCGTACCTACCTTTTTGCCTGAAGACCTCCCTGACCCTCCTGATGCGGGTACCAAAACCCTTGTAGAGACCCCTCAAGACCGACCCACTCACAGAGTGTCCCTGACCCCCCGGTCCCTTCCCTAACCCCGGGACACCTGAGTGTGCCGGGGTGCTCGTGCTTGAGGGGTGGGTGTCCGTTACTCCGGGACGTATCGGACTGGTCTCGGCCGCTGATGAGGAACGCACACCTGGACGCCCGACCCCTGCTCCGGCACAAACGGGTCATGCTGAGGAAGGTTCACCTGAGCCGGCTCCTCATGATGGCGGAGGTGGACCTTCCGATGGTACCGTGGCGTCCACTCCCGAGTCCGACCCCCCGCCCGTCCCCCTCGGTCCTCTCCTCTCCTCTCCTGGAGTGACGAGGGAGGTGCGGGACGGTCCCCTGAGGTACTCGATGGTGTCGCCGTCGCAGAAGAGACGGGCCCTGGCTCTGGGGTTGTTGAACGAGTAGAGGACACGGCAGAGAATGGCTCCCCGGACCACCATGTCCTTGACGGTGATACGGTTGGAGTTGCCCGAAATACCCTCGTGTCACCTGGTGGTCCACTCTCCAGACCCCCCGGCGTGGTTCGACCCCCACGAACCCCAAGGCGGACGGACCCACAGACACTGTGTGTCACACTATCCAATAACTTACCGAGTCGCGAAGTCCCGAGAGCGTACACTTTACCTTGTTATTACGGTTAGAGTGGCTCAATAGAACTCCTCCTCTACTAAATAACCTACATTTCCCTGCCGAGTGCTAAGACGAAGTCAGGAAACGTCAACTCCCAAATTTTCCTTTTCCCCTCTGTCCCTCTTACCGACTAACTAAAGACCTTGGTAGAGGGGTCTCCCCTCCCGTCCGCCCTCGACTTGCCGACTGTGACTGAGGTCAGCTTCACCCCTCCTGGAAGCCCTCTATTTTTTTTTTTTTTACTTATATTACCCGAAGCATGTGGCATCTAGTTCCCTCACCAAGGATCGAACCAGGGCCCCCTGCATTAGGAGCAGAGAATTTAGCCTCTCGACCACCAGGGATGTCCCAGGTCCCTATTTAGTTCATGCTCTTTCTCTTCANCAGGCCGGTGCCCCCGTGACCATCCAGAAGGAATTCTCTCTCCTCACTTGCAGCATCATCTGTTTCCTCACTTTTGGAGACAAGGTCAAAGCTCTCTTGCCCTCCCATATGCCTGCCCCCAAGCACCCACCCCCCTGTCCCCTGCAACCCCTCCCTGATCCTCTCCTGGTTCTGCACTGAAAGGATTTCCTCCTTTTTGGGCAGGAGGACACCTTAGTACATGCCTTTCACGACTGTGTTCAGGACTTGATGAAGACCTGGGACCACTGGTCCATCCAGATTTTGGACATGGTTCCTTTTCTCAGGGTGAGGAGGCACAGCCCCGACACGCCTGGTTTTGGGAGAAAGGGTGGGGATGGGGAACAGGCTTCCTTGCCAGCAGCTATGCCTTCTCACTCTCTGCCCCAGCTCTTCCCCAACCCTGGGCTCTGGAGGCTGAAGAAGGCCATAGAGAACAGGGACCACATGGTGGAGAAGCAGCTGAGGCGCCACAAGGTGAGAACCACGCGGGGACTGGGCTCCTCCTCGGCCGGCAGCAGTGACGCTACTGCCCAGAGCCAGGCAGCTTCTGGGCCATCCCTGCAGTCCTGGACCCAAGGCATCCTCTAAACACTCTCCCCAAGCCAGGCACTCAGGCCGGCTCCTCCTCCCCTCCCCAGGAGAGCATGGTGGCCGGCCAGTGGAGGGATATGATGGACTACATGCTCCAGGGGGTAGGGAGGCAAAGAGTAGAAGAGGGCCCGGGACAGCTCCTGGAAGGACACGTGCACATGTCTGTGGTGGACCTTTTCATCGGGGGCACTGAAACCACGGCCAGCACCCTCTCCTGGGCGGTGGCCTTCCTACTTCACCACCCCGAGGTATGCCCTGGAGGAGGCCAAGGGATCCTTCCTGGCAGTCTGGCCAGGGTGTTGGGAACCTAGCTCACTGATGGCAATGCAGGCTGTGTTGTGGGGGATACTCGGGTTCTGGGTGGACTGGAGGTAGAGGCACAAACACCTGGTAGTGGACCACGGGAGGAAGGTGGAGCACCGGAAGATGATAGTGCCCCCGCAGGGCCACCGGTTGAGGGACTCTCACCTGCAGGTCCGACCTCCGACACCCCCCTTCCATTTGACGTAGCCTTCTCTACCCCACACACATGTTCGACCCTCCTAATTCTCTCTTCTGACTTACTGACGTTTGCCCCACTAAATCAAACCCCACGTGACTCCTACGAGTTCTGACTTGCTCGAGAGGGGTGGGACTGATGGACGGGGACGGTGGAGACGGTCTACCTGGACTTTCACCTGTCAAGGTTCCGCATAGCAGGACCCCTACGACACTTTGAGTTGGACGTTTGTCCCAGAGCTCGGGACCACCGGGACCCTCGACACCTGTGCCGAGACATACGACACCCACCGTTCAGGGTGTTTGGGGAGCTGTACCAGTTCCAACCAGTTCAGGAGAGAGACTAGAAGGGAAGGGAGGCTCCGAGTAGGAGGAGGATGGGGTTCGGCGTCGGTCGGTGCTCTTGAGTGAGTCGACCTGACGAGGGTAAGGAGGGAGCTCGGAACCGGGGCCACCGAGACAAAGGCGAGAGACACAGAGAGAGCATGAACAGACCTGGGACGGGAGAGTGGACGTCGACTCATACGCTAGCGCCGGTGTCGGTGAGAACAGAGACGTCGTAGAGACGGAAAAGAGCGGTCCAGAAGCTTCGATACTTGTCGATACTGGAACCGACACCAGGGCCGCCACCTCTGTGACGGGGAGTTCACAAGTTCCGTCGACCAGACCGGAAAAGACTACCTCTGGTAGCCTGACTTTAGTCTTTCTCACTCCTGTCTCCTCCTTCCCCTCACCCACCACCCTCCTATCCTCCTTCCTCCCCGGACTCCCCCTTTCTGTCCTTCTCCTCCCCACCCTTCCCGACCCGACCCTCCCCCTCTGAGTCTCCCCTCCCCCTCCGGGACACGGGAGACCGACTGACGTAAGGACGAGAGATGGTCCAGACTCGACAGGGTTCCTCAGTTTCAGAGCCTTTTTCTCTTTGCACTTGAAGGTTTTCCGCTAAGTACTCTTCGCACTCAACTCCCACGGGTACTTTAAGAGATCCCGAAGGGAGGACCGAGTCTACCATTTCTTAGACGGACGTTACGTGCTCTGGGCCCAAGCTAGGGACCCTACCTTTCTAGGGGTCTTCTTTCCTAACAGAGATGACGGAGGTCATAAGAACGGACCTCTTAAGGTCTGTCTCCTCGGAGGCCCCGATGTCAGATGCCCAGAGTCTAAGGCTGTACGGAACTCGCTGATTCTGTATACGTAAAGAGGTGAACCCGGGTTCCGAGCCCTACGTCCAGACGGATAACCGAGGAGACGAGGGCTGACTCGGTCACGTACCACAGACCCGATCTTTACGTCTGTGACATCAAGACCCCGTTTTCCCTCCGACCCCCTCCACGAGACGACACTGACGGGAGTTCAAAGACCAGAGAGTCCCACTCAGGACCGTGCAGATCTCCAGCCCGGCCCCTACTCCGCACGGGGAGCGAGTCGGAGTGGACCAGGACGTCACCCGGTCATGTGAAGGGGGCATCGGTTCGCGACGACGGTCCTGCCCGACTGCGCCGACGGGTACCACGCGTGGACACTCGTCGCCCGCCGGGCCCACGTCGTCGGCCGGACGGCGCTCGGGAAGGACAGGACGACGGTCAAACGACTTTTGGACGCGTTCTTCCGGGCCTGGTCCCCGGTCCACCCGGACCGGGCTCCACTCCCCGACCCACACCGGCCCCGTGACCGGCCCCGGGGACCTCCCAGTCTTGCCGGGGGAGGAGTGGCGGGAGGTGCCACAGGGGGTGTGTCGGAACCTCGAGGACGTCCTCCTCCTGGACTAACTTCTCCTACTGTAGGGGCACGCGTCGAAGAAGGGGCTCTTGACCGAAACCTTTCACCTTCTTCACCTGGCGAAGAGGGTCACTCCCACGCACGCCCCGGACCGAAACAGAACCCGACACAGACCCCGGACGGGTCGCACACTGGGTCGAAGAGTGGAAAGGGTGGTGTCTAACGTTGACGACGAGGACCTGAGAGACTGGTGCACCCTCTAGGTGTCGCACTCGGACAGGTTTTCGTGTCCGCACTAGTGGGACGGTCCCAGGAGCCGGAGGGAGAAGGTCCGAGGGACCTGGCTCCGAAGGACGAATCAGGAATCGAGAACCATGTCCTTACTCCCCGTCTCTCGACCTCTACAGACGTACGGCTCGCACCCCAGACTTCGGTAACTCGTCGCCGTCCGTCTCCTACCCACCCTACATCCCCTTATCCCCGTCCGGGACGGGGTGTGACGACCTTAGGGGACCAACACTACGGGGGTCCGGAGAGTATACACGGGTGAGATACAGTCCGAACACACACCGGTGGGGTCGGGCTGAGGCTCACAAGGCACTTAAAGTGTACGTGGAGGCGGACGGCCAGAGACAGGCGGCGAAACTCGTCGAGTTTGAAGCCGGACAGGAGATGTTGATGGACCTATCTCTAGACTGACACTCCGGGAACCCCCGACTCGCGTGTCACCACCACCCCCTGACCCGTCCACTCCCCACCCCTCGGATTGACCCGACCCTAAGACCGGGAGTGGCAGAAGGACGGGGGTCCACTCGCAGGAACACAGGGGTCACCTCCCCGACACGGACCGGCCCCCACCTCCCGAGCGGGTCGTCCACGTCCACGGGCGCCCGAGACGGGCCGGGTAACCGAAGAGACACCACGGGTAGCGTCGACGACGGCACAGGGAGTTCCACCACCGAGCTCCTAGGAATCTAAAGGGACACCCCCTGCGTTATAGATTCTAAGATGTTCAGCTCCACTCACCTTGTGGGGACTTAGATCCAGGGGTAGAGGGTCCAAGTGGGGGACGAGACAAGGAGACGGACGTTGTCGCGACTCCGGTGGGGGGTGTGGGTTACGAAACCAGGTAAACGTGAAAGGTGTCAGGACCGGGGAGGCACAGGGACTTCAAGGTTGACGTTCAGGACTCCTCACACGTGACCTCCCCGCCCGACACCGGACACACTAGAGAGTGTCGAAGCAAAGGGGAGGTGTCTCTCTTCCCCGGGAAGTGTCGCTCCTCTATCAGATACTAGAGTTGGGGGACCCACTCACTGGAGGTGAGTGCCTGTCGTCCCAGGACCCCCACCCTCCCCCGTCTGTCGCACCTGTCGTCCTGTCTGGCGACTGAGGGGACTAGAAGGGTCTGGGGGCTCCGGCCTGGAACCTTTAAGGACCGTTGAGACTAGGGTTATAACAGGGACTTCCTCTAAAGTTCTCAAAGCAGTCTCAGTGTCCACCCGCACAGGAGGCAAGGGAAAGGTCGCCGGAGTGAACCTAAGTACCTTTGGACCCGTGAAGACAAACTAGAACTCTGAGGGACTGGGAGGCTGGGACCGGGGGTCTGGACGAGAGACTGGGAGGTAGGACAGGAGGGGTATCGGAGCCTAGGTGACCTTCGTAACCCGAGACTCCCCCGGAACAGGGGTCCTCCGGACCGGAGGGAGGACTCCGAAGGGGTTCCGACGCCCCTTGTTTGGTACTGGGAGAACCGAGGTTGTGACCGACGAAGGGCGATGGACCTGTTCTGGCTCGTCACCTCGGACGACGCGGGACTCTGGTTCCTGGCGCGGCACCTAGAGTAGGTCTTTCCAAGACTCACGTCGTCGCTCGTCCTCACCCCGGTCCTCTCCCGTCTATTACCTTCGACCCGTCGGACCCACCAGTCTCGTCCCTTCTCTCTACGCCAGGGGTCACCTTTACCCCTCGTACCGGACCGGTGTCGTCACCCCCTCAACCACACTGGAGTCGACGGAGAGGAGAGGTTCCGATGTCCGCCTAGGTCCTTAAAGCTTTTTCTCTACCAAGGATACTCCGAACCAATGGGGCCCTGTCACCGTGGACCACTCAAACCTCCACACAGGACCCACACACCCTCCCCCGTCTCCGTCGATGATACCCTCCCGTTTATCGGTCCTCGGTGGTCCTCACCCCGGAGGGGGAATATCCCTGATCACCGATAGAGGTCGTTACAGAAAGAGAGGAGATCCGAGTGTCGGAAACACGACTTCTATGACTCAAACCGGGTCCTAGTCCACTCGCCGAGACGATTCTTCGACGTCCTCTGCCGGTCCACCGACGAAAGCGTCGTTGCCCTACTACCGAGTAAGGTGCTGGGGACAGGACAATAGGTGTCCCTTTACATCCATACCTCGACCCTCGGACCCGGTTCCCGTGACCTCCCCTCTCAGTGGGACGGGGAGGGGTGAGCACCAACCACGGAGGAAAAGACGGGTAAAGTTGGTCCCTCCGAATCATCCTTCGCTACTCTGACACCGCGAGTGTCGGAAGCACCAGTAGTGGGAAGTGGTGCCCGACCGCCAGAAGGGTCTGTTCTTAAGTCTCGTCGACTCCTCTCACCATTCCGTCGATACACGGACGTGAAGCGGCTAGGGAAAGGAGAGTCTTCGGGTCAGGTGTTTAGGAGGGGGCTGAAAGAAGGTCCTTTTAAGGTAGAGTTCTCGTTTGTGGAAGAACCCCCGCTTTCGTTGGAGACCCGAGGAACCGTGGGTGCGGAGGCGGTACTGTCGGATGCGGGACAGCGACTGGCTCCGGGGACTCCTGGACGCCTTGTAACGGGTGTTGTTGGAGTACCGGGACCGGGTCCTGTAGCCACCACTGTCCCAGGACCGAACTAGGACTCCGAACCCTCTGGAACTCTGGGGACTCACACAGGTTTCCCTCTTTGCCTTACTTACCTCGGGGAACCTCCCTTAGTCTCGTATTCGTCCCCACTGACCCTTTAGTCCTCTCTGATTTCCCCCCCACAGTTTCCGGTCTGTAGATTCTAGGAGGGGACAAGTGGACACCCAGAGGAAAGTGAGGTCTATTCGACATGACCCCGAGTCAGTGGTGAAGAGGTTCGTTGCAGGACAGTGGGTGAGACCGAGGTGTGTCGGGTCGTCTGGGGCAAGGGGTCCGGGGCCGGGACACCTAACTTTGGTGCCGGATACCGGACAATGTGGACGACGATACCCTCCCGTTCCGACTCAACCGACTGGTCCGACGTAGGACCGACTGGCCGGTCCCGTCGAAGGTTCCCCCTAAGGCGTCGTGGGTCCATCCCCGACAGGACCCCAAGGTCCCACCGACCAGGACTCTGGCTCAGGGACTCAGAGCCGAGTAGAAGGGGTCCTGTGACAATACCGAGACCTACGGGACAGACGTATGACCTAGCGCAGGGTGTGGTGGCTCCTCTGCCCTAAGTTGCACTGGGAGTCGAGGAACCCGGCGTCACCTGAGTTCAGGGTGCACAACGTCGACTGGTTGGTGGTTCAGGTGTCCGACCTCCTCCTCGACGTCCACTTGGTACGGGAGTGGACCCACTGACCCTGAGGACCCGGAGGCAGCCGGTCCGGTCTTCGGTAGGGGACAAGGGGTGGGGACGACTTAGGAGCACCGGGGAGAAAGACTATTGACACCCTTCTGAATGACCGAGACACTGGACATCGTTCAGTGGGTTGGAGACTCGAAGTAAATAGACTAGACTTTTACTATGTACGTCTCAGAGTGTCTCCCAAATCCTCTACCACCTCTCTCTTACACCCACTTCCATCCTTCACAACTTTTCACTCCACCCCTCTCCTCCACCTCAATAAAACCACCTCCTCCATTCAACTTCGTTGTCACAAGGGAAGACTGTAGAGAAAGGGAAAAGACGAACGCTTTCAAAAGGGACCCTTTGTTCTAATTACACTTCCACTCTCCTTTGTCGTTTCCTTGGAACTTCCACTCTCGACCACCGTGACCCGTACGCCCCGGTAGTCCCACTACGGCCCCACAACTCACCCTCTGCACGTCCGTCTCGAGTACCAGACCCTTCCTCCTTCTCTGGGGACCCAACGCCAAGGGACACGAGACAGGACCCGTCCACGGGGAGTGAGACGAGAGGTGAGAAAGATCCGTGGACAGCAGGGGAAGTCGGGAGTCACGACTACGAGTTTGTGAACCGAAGATTTGGTTCGTAGAGACTACTCGAGACTCGGGGAAACAGGGTGTCGTGGAGTCTGCACCAACTCGGGGTTAGGGGAAGGAGGAGGACACAGAGGAACAGACTGACTGACACAGGGAAGGTATGTCCTCGGGTCTATGGTGAGGTCCCCGGTAGAATCACGGTTGGACAGGAGTACTGGGGTCAGTGACGAGGAGACCAAGGTGGGGTCGTCCTGTCTGGGAAGGTAGATTTGTGTAGAGGGCCGGGACTTACAGGAAGCCGACGAAGAACAGGGGGTACTGTGTGAGTAAGGGAGGAGTCCGGAACGGACCGTCGGCAAGGACTTGAAAAGTGACGTCGGAGAAGCCACGTACCCATGTCACGAACGGGGGTACGGTCCTGGGACGAGACGAGAGACAGAGTGGACTGTGGAGCCGGGGAAACATAAAGACCTGACCAGACCCTCCACCTACCCTTACCCGTCTTCCGGAGTTTCGAGAATCTGGTCCTCGATTCCCCAGGTCTCGGGAAGGTACGCCGAGACGTCTCTCCAGACGCCGGGATTCACAGGGGTAGAGGGTAAGGGTGGGGGATTACTCGGTCCAGGAAGCGTCGATGTTACAATACCTGTACTACTTGTGTTGGACGGTCCTAGAAGTCTAACTTCACTGCCAGTACCCGGTGCAGCTCATGTGCTCACTCACAACCCCAGTGTCCGACACCCAGAGACTCCCCCACCACGGTCCCGACTCGGTATCGCGACAGGGGAGCGTCACCTCCGACTCCTCCTGATGTTCCTTATGCTCACACTCCTGAGAGGTCGACCCCTACTGGGGCTTCGTGTAAGGGACGGGCACTGTGGAGACGTCGATAAACTGTCCACCTCCTTGATGAGATTCTCCCTCCGGGGGTTCCGTCGGTTCCTTGACCTTAGGTCCCACGTAGACCACTTGGTCCGTCCCCCTGGGTCTGTTGTCCCGTGTACAGAGGTGTACGTTCTGACGGTTCCACCCCGACAGCCCGTACCGGTAACGCCTGTAGTGGGAGAACTCACCTAAGATGCGGGACGCCCGACTGGACCTCTTCCACACTGATCGGTGGGTCTCTCCGGCGAACACGGGGGCCCTCGGGACGGGGTAGGCGTGTCATCGGGGTCGACGACTCGGGACAGTGTACGTGCGCCGGTCCCCGAAAGAGGAACACTGAGGGACGAGGACAAGGGGTGTCGACTGGAGGGAGAGGCTGGCTATCCACTCGGTGAAACTCTGGCTCCCAGGGGTGCAGGACGACATGAAGCTGAGCCACTCGTTCCTCCCACTGTCTCCCCGCGTGTCGACCGTGACCCAAAGGACTCGAGTTCAATCCTCCTAAGGGTCCTCCGTCCATATAGTCGTCGATGACGAGACCCTCTCTTGAACACCACACTCGTCCCTCTGTCCTGTCCTCCCCCAGTCTCGGAACCGGTCCCTCCAAGGGGTGACGGACGTCCCTCCACCCCGACTCGGGGAAGACCCCGAAACCAAGGTCACGGTCAGTCGGTCCTTCCCGAACTCTCTTGTGGAAAGTATTTCGACTTACATAAGTTGAACTCCCTGACGTAAAAAAAGTAACTGGAAGAGAAAGAAAAAACAAAAACTATATTTACACATAAAACAGAGAAAACTTTACTACCACTAAAATCTACTTAACAACAAAAATAAAAAGGGGTACCGGTGGAAACTGATTGTGTCAATAGTTGGGAGACTACCGGAAGTTTTTTCAAAAAACTTGTAAATGACATTGGAGAACCTCTTTTTACACTTTTTCCGTACAATTATGACACTATGGTAAGCAGTCCGCACAATCCTGACTCTATGTTGACCGGTCCATAAACGTGTAGTCCCTCTGGGAGGGACACGGTACACACGTCTCCCCTGTCTGGGACAACCGAACTCTTCGGTCCGTCTCCTCATACCAACTTGTATCACCTTTTACTCCTTCTACAGTTCAACCTCTCGAGTGGTACGTCCAATCCTTCCTTTGAGTGCACCCTATGGTCCGACTTGACCTGGTCACACCCGTACTCCTCTCCCTAGACCCGGATCTGTACTCACCACCTCAGTGTCTCCCGTTCGTCTCCCGATCGTGAACGACAATGGTTCGTCTTTTCCCTCCGGAATCGATATAGTAACTCCGATAACTCTCCCACTTACCCAAACCTCCCGTCCGTCTGCCTTAGCCCTGTCAAATTATGTAGGAGATTTTCAGGGTTATGTTCCTTTTCCGACTTGTAAACCCTCTTTGACGGGTGGACGTCTCAAACACCTTACTACTCTGGTGGGACCCCTCGGGTCTCTGCCCCTTCCCGGACGCGACCCCGGACACGGGGACCCTCCCTACTTCGCCCTTCCAGTCTTTATTGGTTCAGTCTTAGTCCCCATCAGACCTTCGATCGGGACTCCCATCCCTCTCGAAGCACTTCTTACACAGGTGCTTCATCCGGAGACACTTCTACGATCCTGTTCTCTGACCCCACTCCAGTGGTACACCCGTCACTTCAGTCGTCTCTAGAACCCCTCGTCAAAAATCTTTAGGGCTCCGACCTTCCATTCTTTTGTATTTCCTGTGACTTCTATTCCAGTTGGCCTTGGTTTGTCCGGTTCGTTTAGGTAGTATCGTCAGATACTTTCGAGTCTCGGGTCTCCACCCAGGGACTGAAGGGACGGGTGGTAGAGGGGGCGGTCCAGGGGTGGAGGGCCCTCACGTATCCGAAACCTTGACACCTCCTCCACGGGGACCCCGACCATGTCGGCCGGTCCCGGCAGGACGCACTGATGATGTTGGGGCCACTCTGCAACCCCTATGAGCTCTCCCAACCCCATTCACCGTCACTCCTCACCGTTCCCTCAGGACACCTAGGTTGCGGACCCTCCTCTCTCTCCCGTTCACGGGATTGTGGGGAGACGAAAAGAGGTCTCGTGTTTTCAAGACACAAAATACCCCGTGGTGCATTTTCGTTTGAGAAGAGGTACAACACGAGACGTCGGAAGACGGTCACACCACCCCCACTCTGGGGAGTGGCAACTAGAGTGACAATTAGAGTCCCGTGGTCCAAATGTCGTCCCTCCCGTCCCCAAACGTGTCCTCGTTATTTTCCTCTGTGGCTCCGTGCACTGACCAGCTCAGGAGGGGCGGGGGGGGGGTGAGGAGGGGGTAGTGACCCGTGACCGCGAGAGGGTCCGGGGCCGGAGGAGGGGCCCCGACGTCGACGTGGACCTTTCCGACCTGGAACTCCAACTGCGGCGTCATCCCTAGGCCGACGTCGCTGCCGTCCCGCGGGGGCCCGCCGCCGTCGTCCCACTTCCGGACGTCGTCAGCGTCCTCGTGGTGCTTCTCAATGTCCGCGCGGTCGCTGAGCGGGTCCGTGTGCGCGGGGCGTCGGTTTGCGGTCGCGCGAACCCAAGCGCGGACCGAGGTCCTTCGCAAGACGCCCCGCCTTTCTAGCTAGGCCCGAGTCCCCGGCGGTCTATGCCCGGGGTGACGTGGCGGTGGGTGGTGGCGCCCGTGGGCGGGGCGGTGCGTGGGCCGGTCTTGAGTATACCGACGAGGATCTGACAGAGCAGGTCCACCCGTGAAATCTCCAACCCCTATTGCTGGTACGGGAGTCCCTACAGCATCGCTTCTCCGACTCCCAATCCCAATTCACTCTCCGGTCGGTTCTGGGACGACCCCGGAACCGGCAAGTAGGGATCCGGAGGTCTCAGTGGACGATTCGGTACCACGACACACCGTTCCGGTCCCCGTCGTGGAGACGTTACCACCGGAAATCGTTCCCGTCGACTGGTGGCAGGAAAATACACTGAGGTCCCAAGCTCCGAGACCCCGGGTCGAGTGCTAGGTAGAGGAGGATTTCAATAACGACTTAGACTCTTTACCTCGGGTTCAGGACAGTGACGGGTCGGGAGTCGACGGTTGGAGGTAACACACACACACACACACACACGCACGTGCGCCCGTGCGATCAGTGAGTCAGCACAGGCTGAGAAACTCTCGGGTACCCGACATTGGGAGGTCTGAGGAGACAGGCACCTTGAGAGGTCCGTTCTCATGATCTTACCCAACGGTAAGGAGGAAGGTCCCGTAGAAGGGTTGGGTCCCCGATTTGGACTCGCAGGGTGTAACGTCCGTCTAAGGAATGACAGACTCGGTGATCCCTTCGGGTTTGAAGGTGGTAAGGGACCTCCTTGAGTGTTCTCTGAAACACGGTTCATGCTCTTGGGTACGGTTGGGGTGACTGGGTGCGTCACGATAGGGGGTGTTGTGTCGGACGTAACGGTAGTCACTCGATCCAAGGGTCGTGGGACCGGTCTGACGGTCCTTCCTAGGGAACCGGAGGAGGTCCCGTATGGAGCCCCACCACTTCATCCTTCCGGTGGCGGGTCCTCTCCCACGACCGGCACCAAAGTCACGGGGGCTACTTTTCCAGGTGGTGTCTGTACACGTGCACAGGAAGGTCCTCGACAGGGCCCGGGAGAAGATGAGAAACGGAGGGATGGGGGACCTCGATCATCAGGCAGTATAGGGAGGTGACCGGCCGGTGGTACGAGAGGACCCCTCCCCTCCTCCTCGGCCGGACTCACGGACCGAACCCCTCTCACAAATCTCCTACGGAACCCAGGTCCTGACGTCCCCACCGGGTCTTCGACGGACCGAGACCCGTCATCGCAGTGACGACGGCCGGCTCCTCCTCGGGTCAGGGACGCGCCAAGGGTGGAACACCGCGGAGTCGACGAAGAGGTGGTACACCAGGGACAAGAGATACCGGAAGAAGTCGGAGGTCTCGGGTCCCAACCCCTTCTCGACCCCGTCTCTCACTCTTCCATATCGACGACCGTTCCTTCGGACAAGGGGTAGGGGTGGGAAAGAGGGTTTTGGCCCGCACAGCCCCGACACGGAGGAGTGGGACTCTTTTCCTTGGTACAGGTTTTAGACCTACCTGGTCACCAGGGTCCAGAAGTAGTTCAGGACTTGTGTCAGCACTTTCCGTACATGATTCCACAGGAGGACGGCGTTTTCCTCCTTTAGGAAAGTCACGTCTTGGTCCTCTCCTAGTCCCTCCCCAACGTCCCCCGTCCCGCCCCCCCCCTACCCCACCCCGTCCGTATACCCTCCCGTTCTCTCGAAACTGGAACAGAGGTTTTCACTCCTTTGTCTACTACGACGTTCACTCCTCTCTCTTAAGGAAGACCTACCAGTGGCCTCGTGACCGGACCTGAGAGTACGCGACTTCTCTTTCTCGTACTTGATTTATCCCTGGACCCTGTAGGGACCACCAGCTCTCCGATTTAAGAGACGAGGATTACGTCCCCCGGGACCAAGTTAGGAACGACTCCCTTGATCTACGGTGTACGAAGCCCATTATACTCATTTTTTTTTTTTTTATCTCCCGAAGGTCCTCCCCACTTCGACTGGACCCGACTGACACCCTCAGGTCCGAGTGGAGTGTTTTGAGGACCCAGTCGACGAGGTGGGTCCCAAGGTACCTCGACGCCCACGGGTCGTCGTTCCGACTCGCCCACTCAAAGAACACCCGGAAGGTCTCGTCTCTCATCAGGGGGTCTCTCTACAGGACCGTCGCGACTCTGTGGTCGAACAGACGTTCATCCCCAACCCCCACCCTCCCAGCTGAACTGGTTCCTTCGGTACCCGGACTGGAGGGGACGGAGGGTTTCGGGACGAAGAGGGGAGTTCGTTGGAGAATGTCCTACCATAGACCCCAGACGGCCGTTTCAGGTGGGTGAAGGACTAGTATCGGAGGAGCTACCAGGAGAACCTCAAATCGTGGTGGTGGAGACCGCCCTCCCTCACCATCCTTTTCGTCCTTCAGTCGTCCTCTCGTGTGGGGGTTGGGAGGAGTGACGACACCCGGTCCTTCCTTCGTCTGGGAGTGGAACGTCGGGTTCCGCTTCGGACATCTGTCCGGGCTCAAAGACTCAGTCCGAGTCGTCTATCTACCCCTCCAACCCGACGTCGTCCACGTCCTTCGGCCCCTGGTCTCCACCCTCCACCTCCAAAGACTCGAAGGTGGCCGGGGTGTCGTCCACTCGCGGCCGATCGTCCCACTCGTCGTCGTCGTCGTCGGGACGCTCCTGGTACCGACCTCTGGGTCCGTCTCCGGGGCCGGGGCGGTGAATATCGAGAGTTGTGGAGGTCGGTGGACCGATGAGCCCGACAAGACTTCGGAGGGAGGTGAGGAAGGGAGCCCAGGAACGGGTGACAGGGCGGGTGTCTTGTCATGTAAGGACCTTACCGTAGGTAGGAGAACCGGAACCTTTTAGGTTGTAGTTTCTCGTCCGGAAAAGGGTAAGTAGGTAGTTCTTCTTTCCTTTCCTTTATGTTGGGACTGGAAGAAGTTGTCGGTCTTAGTCGCAAGTCCTTTTGCACAGGTACTCGGGAGAGGGTGAGGGTGGGGTGGGGGTGGCGGTGGAACCTGGTCGAAGGACGGTGCCCCAAACAGAGTCTCTCTTCTTACTGTTGGGTGCGGATTATACGGAGGGTCTACCGGAAACTTCGTGTTTTACTCTGCTCTTACTACACCAAAAAAAGAAAATTGAATGTTGTCCCCTTGGTGTGCAGGACTAACCGAACACAATAGGGCCAAATGCGGATATCAGGTTCACAGTAGTCATTACCACGAAGAAAAATAAGAGTTTTGAACTTGTTCTTTTTAATTTACAAAGGGGTCAAACCTCGAGAATGGGACATGGACTGCGAGAAACCAACGTTCCTTTTCTCTGGGTGAACTCGATCAAACTCGGTTTTCATTCTTAACAAGGTGCTTATGTCCCTATAGAGTGTCTTAGGTTCTCGTCCGTTCATCTTCCCTGGATGAACCGGAACGACTCGGTCCCTGACACTTGATTTCTCGGGATCTCTGTGCCGACGAAGGAGTGAGAAGCAAGGACGAGAGTGAACAGACGATAAGGACCGACGTGACGCGGACATAACGGTGCGGACCCGAAGAGATCGACGCCGCTCGTCTCCCGTGAGAGATCGACACTATGGACCCGAAGAGAACAACACTCCGCGTCCGAGATCCGTACACCCGAAGTCATCAACTCCGAGCACCCGAGATCTTGAGCCCAGTCAGCAACCCCGGGTACCCGGACCGACCAAGTGTCCTACACACTAGAAGGGTCTGGTCCCTAGGTTGGGCAAAAAAAGTAACCGTCCACCTAAGAATTGGTGACCTGGTGGTCCCTTCGGGGAGGGAGGAGAACCAGATGTCAGGGGAGGAGGGTGAGACGTCAGTCCGACGAACACGAGGGTCCTCGTCCGTCGTGTCTTGACGACAGCCCCAATCTGAGGTGTCTTATGCCCAGATCGGGGTCCTGTTCTCCCGAAAGTACCGTACTAGTTTGTACGGGGGGCAGCTAAGGTTGCAGGAGTCCTTCGTTGAACTCTCGGTGTCCACCCTAGTCTCCGGGTCGGGAGAAGTCCCTCGACAACGATACTCCCCACCCCAGGGTCACCTGATTCATCCCGGTGGTCACCGGTGACAACGTCCACTCCCCCGTCAACTTCCTGAACGTCCTCTCCAGTACGACTTCTCCCCACCGTCCTGAGCCACCCTCCGACCCCGTGGATCCTCCACCCCACTCCCGAATCTCGACTGGACTCAGGTGTGTAGGGGGTTATAGGGTAGGAAAGAGACGGTCGACTGGAGTCTCGAAAGTAGTCTCGTTCTGAGACGGTGGTCTCTCGGACCCAGCTCTAGGGTCGACACCACGGTTGATCGGATTTCTCAAGTGAGGACCCCCAGGACTACCCTCTCCGAGTCGAGTCGGACCTGGGTCCGGGTCCTGACCCTCCTTCTTTTGAACCCTAAAGACCAGACGAAGAGTGTACGTGGGTCTGACCAGTCTCCTGGGTGTCTTGACACGTCGAGGGACTGGAGTGTGGTAAGTGTCTTCTACCCCTAGACTTGGTCCCGTACCGGACCTCACTCTCCAGGTGTTAAGGACAACTTACTGACTTACCGTCCGACGACTCAATCGAGTCAAAGGGAGTTTTTACTGGAGTCGTGTGAGGAGATCACTTAAAGATCCAATCGGGACTTCTGGGTTCTCCACGACGGTAATACCCCCTCTCGATCCGTCCGTCCACCCCTCCCAACTGGGGTCCCTTGTCGTCAAGGGAGTCTCATAATTCTTTGTGGTTTCAGCCGGAAAGTCAGACAAACTTTAGTCATAGACCTACTTCTGTAGTAGTCTGGACTCCTGACGTGTAAAGACCCTTTCAATACATTATGACGACTATTTCCCTAAGTTACAGTTTGCCCGAAAGTTGTGTCGTCCAGAGCCAATCTTCGTTCTGGTCTTCACGGTGCACGGACTCGTGTCACCACCTGTACGTCGACCCCTCGACGAGTGTTTCGTCTTCCCGACTCCACGGACCACACGTCGGGGGGCGGACTCCGGGGTCTCTGTCCGACGGTCCGTGTCCCTCACGGGACGCCCGTCTCATTTTCCCTCCAAAATTACGTCTGTGCCCCAGGAGTCTCGTGTCCCAGTCGACGGGTGGTGTCAGTGATACACCGTGGCTCGAGGGTTCCCCAACGGACTCCCTCCTCTAAGTCCGTCTCGACCTTAAAGTTGTGTCTCGACCTGAGACGTTCCCAGAATTTACTACGGGTGGGACCGGACCCGGGGCGTCCTGGACCTCGTCTACCACCCCTGCGACCAGAGTCAGGACCTCTATGTGTGCCTGTGAAACGACGGTTTCCGGAAATAACTCAGGGACCAAAACGGATCCCGAGACCAGTCCCATGTCCCGTGCCGCCCTCAGGTCCGTCATATAAAGGTGTCGAGGCCGAGGAGGACCTCTTCGACCCTCTCACGGGAGTGTGGACCGTCGGGACGCACGGTATGAGGACCTCCTTCGAGAACTCGACCCGTGTCCCACAGGCTACCGCCCACGAGACCGTGTACGCGAGTCTCCCGTAGAGGAGCTAGGTCGACAACCTCAGGTCGTTCATGACCCCCGACGCCCGTTTCTCCGTCAGTCGTCCCCAGTCGCCTCCCAGTCCCCGTCTGGGACTCCGTGGACCGAAGACTCCCGTGTCCCCTGGCAAAGGGAGTTCTTCACACCCGTCTCGTCTTCTGACTCCCCAGGCTCTTGAGTGAGAGGGAACTCCAGCATTCACCGGGGTAGGTCTGGGTACTAGTCTATAAGAAAGGGTCCAAGGTCGACTTCCGCCGTTCTCCGAGCCTGGTCCTTCAAAGACCAGACTAGTCGCCACCGGGACCGTAGGAACCGACTCCCCTCTTCCAGGTGTCTCAGTAGTCTCCCCTTCTCCTCCCCACCCTGTCGTCATCCGGCCCCTCGAAACGCAGCTCAGAGGTAAACTGGGAGTGGTGAGGGTCGCCCGTCCAGGACGTAAGGACAGACACCTGTTCGGGTCCCGAAGATTCTCCGACTCCCCGAAACTCGAGTCTGACCGACGTCAAAGTGAGAAGGTCCGTGGTTCCGGGGTTTCGGTCTGGAGTCGAGGGGTCATGCCTGGGGTCGGGACGGGTGAATAATAGGGTGAGAATGACTTTACGTCCTGAACCCACTATACCCAGAGTTTCTCCGCCTTACGCCGGAACGACAGAAGAGCCTCTTGGAATTGGACTTTCGGACATCCCCCAACTCCTCTTTAATCAATCAATAGGGCTCCGATTCTCCTGCCCTCCAGTCACGTCTCACTGTTCCGACGGGTACCCGGACTCTCCTCGTCCGGTTTGGATTCGCTGGAACTCCCACCCAGTCCCGGTCCCGGGCCCGCCCTTCTGACTGGCATCAGGTGAGCCCCTCTCATTGTCCGCTTAAAGTAGGCCATTGGGAGGTACAGGACGACGGGTGCGAGGTCCCGGGCCGCGACAGCTCCCGTGAAGGGACTTCAGTCCCCGGGTCCACTCTAGCACATCCGGGGTCGGTGCGGCGGAAGGGTGGGGACTAGGGGCCGGGTCACAGAGTGGGAGTCGTGTGACCGTCTGTAGGCGTCTCGTGTTGCACCTGTTCTCAAACGAGAATGCACCACGGGGTATTTTGTGTCTTGTAAACGCGAGACCTCTTTTCGTCTCTCCCCGCAGGAAATCCCGTGAGCGGAGAGGGACGGAGGGGCCAGGGTACCTGGGTGTCCTGAGGGAACGGTGGGAGCGACGGTGGATTGGGGTGCGAGGGCTCTCAGGGGCTGCAGAGTGGTCCTAACATCATCAGTATGTCCTGCCGTGACCGGCCGACATGGTCGGGGTGCCCGTGGAGGACGTGTCGAGGTTTCGGGTGTGTGAGGGCCCTCCACCCCTGGACGGTACCCCCGGCTACCCACCTCCCTTCAGTCCCTGGGTGGAGACCCGGGACTCGAAAGTATCTGACGATACTACCTAAACGAACCGGACAAACCAAGGCCAGCTAGAATAGAAGTCACAGGAAGTGGTAAACAATGGAAGGTCGGAACCCTAAAGATTTTTGACGAGGGGTTCCAGAGACGACTGAAGTGACGGGTGTACCACTGGAGTGGGTAGGGGCCCAGGGACTCGCCGAAGTGTCTCAGAGGGAAGTACCTGTGAAAGAAGTGTTTTGAGAGGGATGGGAGTCCCGATCGAAGGTCTGGTGGGGACTAAGACTGGACCAGTAAAGACTGGAAGGACGACCAGGAAACGTCTCCGTGTCCGGGGTCGCGTCCGGGAAGGGGAAGAGACACGAGAGGACCCCGCCAGAGTGGCGAGGGGTTTGAGACGTCCAAACACCGAGGACTCAGTTTACAAGTCGGACTAAGAACATAACCCTAAAAATGTCTTACATAATTTGTCAGGGTAAAGGGTGACGGACGGGAGGTTTGGGTGACTGTGAGAGGTATCGGAGTGACTATGTTGATTCCGGAGTGAATGGAGGATCCATGGTCGTTTACGACCGGGAGACGGCGGGAGAGACTGGGCGGTGAGAACATCCGGGACTAGGGAGAGGAGTACCGGTGTGGCGAGGTCAGGTCGGACCATAGCGTGTGCTCAAAGGAAGGATTCGACGTACCACTCGAGGGACTGAACGGTAGAAGGAGTAAAAGAAGTTGGTCTGAGGAGACGGACCGAAGAGATCGGTTGTCCCAGACAGGGGAGACGTGTGTGACCCGTCCCCCCCGGAGGGGCTGGGTGTTTGTGTACCGCTTACCATAGTGTCATAATTGTGTGGAAAAAGTCTAAAGAGAGGTTTCCAATGAAAGTTCTTTAAAAACCTCCCGGTAGTCTCTCAACTATTGACACACAATCAGTTTATACCGGTGCCCTTTTTGTTTTGTTGAGTACATCCATCTGGTAGTAAATTTTTTTTTTTTTTTTTGAACTTATAGTATTTGTCTTTTTTTGTCCTACAAGCTTTGTTTTTTCGTCAGGGAGTGCTGCTTATTTAAGTTTAAATTCTTTCCGCGCGAGAGTTCGGGAGGGACCGACTGACCGTGACCTGGGTTTCGGGGTCTTACCCGAGTCGGGGTGGAGGGACGTCCGTAGCCCCTTGGAGGGACCGGTTCCGAGACTGGGAGAGGACAGGACAGAGGGACGAGTGTGGTGTTCAAGAGAGGGTCTCGTCATCGACGACTATATGGACGGAGGACCCTTAGGAGGATTGAACTCGAGTCCTTTGGGTCACGGAGACAGTGGGAGGAACGAGTGGCTCAGTTTCATGTCGTCCTGTACCCCTGGAAGCCAGAGTTTCACCGAGTGCATAGCCAGCCTCTCCCTCCAGTCGACACCCCTTGTGCTCGACCCTCAGTGTTCCTCTTTCGGGGACCGGCGCACGTACACTGTCCCGAGTCGTCGACCCCGACGACGCCCCTACCCCGTCCCTAGGACCCCCGTGTTTGCCGGGGAGACCCACCGACCAGTGTGGAAGAGGTCCAGTCGGGCGTCCCGCACCTTAGGTGAGTCCTCCCACTACAGGCGTTACCGGTACGGGCTGTCGGGGTGGAACGGTCAGGCGGACACCTCTGTGCACGGACAACAGACCCAGCGGGGACGGACCCCGGTCCGACATCTGTGGGTCGGGGTTGGAGCCGCGACGGAGGGAGAGGGTCGGGTCGTCGTGGGTGTCCGGGTCCCGGTGGGGTCCCGAGTGGTCTACGTGTGCCACATGACGTGGGACCCAAGGGCAAGGAGTCGACGGAACCCCCGGAGGGAGGAGGCCGCCAAGGAGGCTGGCAGTTTATCGACGTCCCCACAGTGCCCGGCCCTCACCCGGAGCCCCAGTAGGGGCCGACCTCTCAGGAGTATGAGCATAAGGAGCATCAGGAGGAGTCGGAGGTGACGCTCCCCTGTCGCGACACCGAGTCGGGACCGTGGTGGGCGAGTCTCTGGGTGTCGGACACTGGGGTTGTGAGTGAGCACATGAGCTGCACCGGGTACTGACAGTGAAGTTAGACTTCTAGGACCGTCCAGCACAAGCAGTACAGGTACTGTAACATCGACGCTTCCTGGACCGAGTAGTCCCCCACCCTTCCTCTGTACCCCTGTGAATCCCGGCGTCTGGAGAGACGTCTCGGTGTACCTTCCCGAGACCTGGGGAATCGAGGACCCGATTCTCGAAAGTCCGGAAGACGGAAAAGGGTAGGACGGGACCTGGACAGGTCTTTATGTTAACGGGGGTCGACAACCTACTCTCTCTCTCCCCTCGTCCCAGGACCGTACCCCCGTTCGTAACATGTCTTCGTGGCTTTTCCGAAATTACCTTTCAAGTCCTTTCCGACGACCGGGTGCGAACTTCCTCCTTTTACTCAAACAGTACACCCTGTTCTCCTAGGACTTCCAGTAAGTTTCGATCCTCTACACACATGCACCCTCCTAGACAGGTCGACTCCTCCTCCCGCCCCGACTCCGCTTTTTGTCTCTCCTTCAACGACCCCTCCACCCGTCACGATCGCTCTTTCTACTCCGCCTCAATGACCCCTCCACCCGACCCGACCTCACTTTCGTCTTCGCTTCAATGACCCCTGCACCCGTACTGACCTCTTTTTCGTCTCCTCCCTCCAGGCACCCTTAGGCCCCTTTCGTGTACTCCTCAATGACCCCTCCACCCGACCCGACCTCACTTTCGTCTTCGCTTCAATGACCCCTGCACCCGTACTGACCTCTTTTTCGTCTCCTCCCTCCAGCCACCCTTAGGCCCCTTTCGTGTCCTCCTCAATGACCCCTCCACCCGACCCGACCTGACTTTTGTCTCCGCCTCAATGACCCCTCCACCCGCCCCGACCCTACTTCTGTCTCTTCAGAGGACTCTGTATTCCGTTCCGAATCGTACCTCCCCCCGCCCCACACCGCGGGCGTTTCTACCGGGGGCCTCACCGTCGACACGAGGACGTCCCTACCTGAGACCGTCGGTCTGTTCTCTGTGTCCTCCTTCTCCTCCAAACCCTCTGTTGGTGCAGTCTCTACGAGTCTCGAGTCCCCTCTGTGAACCCAACTCCGTGGTTCACAAACTCGTAGTCGTGACTCCCGACTTCCCCTGCTGTCCACGGATCTTTCTCACCTCTCGTCTCACTCCCCGTGGACGGGTCCTGTCTCGTGTCCCTTGGCGTTGGGTCCCCAGAGAAGGAGGAAGGGTCTGGTACTCGAGACGGACGTGCAGAGGGTGAGTTGTGGGACCGAAGTGGGACTACCGGGGCGTGCGGGTCACGGTGGTCGAGAGTGGAAGTTCCAAGGAAACGACAAAGGAGAGTGGAGGTGCAATTAGAACGAAGGGTCCCTTTTGAAAGTGTTCGTCTTTTCCCTTTCTCTACAGTCTTCCCTTGTGACAACAAAGTTGAATGGAGGAGGTGGTTTTATTGAGGTGGAGGAGAGGGGTGGAGTGAAAAGTTGTGAAGGATGGAAGTGGGTGTAAGAGAGAGGTGGTAGAGGATTTGGGAGACACTGAGACGTACATAGTAAAAGTCTAGTCTATTTACTTCGAGTCTCCAACCCACTGAACGATGTCCAGTGTCTCGGTCATTCAGAAGGGTGTCAATAGTCTTTCTCCCCGGTGCTCCTAAATCGTCCCCACCCCTTGTCCCCTACCGAAGACCGGACCGGCTGCCTCCGGGTCCTCAGGGTCAGTGGGTCCACTCCCGTACCAAGTGGACGTCGAGGAGGAGGTCGGACACCTGAACCACCAACCAGTCGACGTTGTGCACCCTGAACTCAGGTGACGCCGGGTTCCTCGACTCCCAGTGCAACTTAGGGCAGAGGAGCCACCACACCCTGCGCTAGGTCATACGTCTGTCCCGTAGGTCTCGGTATTGTCACAGGACCCCTTTTACTCGGCTCTGAGTCCCTGAGCCAGAGTCCTGGTCGGTGGGACCTTGGGGTCCTGTCGGGGATGGACCCACGACGCCTTAGGGGGAACCTTCGACGGGACCGGCCAGTCGGTCCTACGTCGGACCAGTCGGTTGAGTCGGAACGGGAGGGTATCGTCGTCCACATCGTCTGGCATCCGGCACCAAAGTTAGCTGTACCGGCCCCGGACCCCTTACCCCAGACGACCCGACGCTCCTCGGTCTCACCCACTGTCCTGCAACGAACCTCTTCACCACTGACTCGGGGTCATGTCGAATAGACCTCACTTTCCTCTGGGTGTCCACTTGTCCCCTCTTAGAATCTACAGACTGGGAAACTGTGGGGGGGAAATCAGAGAGGACTAAAGGGTCAGTGGGGACGAATACGAGACTAAGGGAGGTTCCCCGAGGTAAGTAAGACAAAGAGGGAAACCTGTGCGAGTCCCCAGAGTTCGAGAGGGTTCGGAGTCCTAGTTCCGTCCTGGGGGAGTGGTGGCTACAAGAACCGGTACCGGTACTCCAACAACACCGGTTGCAAGGCGTCCAGGAGTCCCCGGAACCAGTCGCTGTCCCGCATCCGACACTACCGCCTCCGCACCCGCGGTTCCTCGGGTCTCCAACGAAAGCGGGGGTTCTTCCACAAACGAGAACTCTACCTTAAAAGGACCTTCTTTAACCTCCCTTCCAGACACCTGACCCGAAGACTCTCCTTTCCCTATTCGCTTCCCGTCTGTGTATCGACGGAATGGTGAGAGGAGTTGACGAGACTTAAGAACAGATCCTTCTGACGGTCGGGTACCACCTCCCGCTACTGGTGCTTCCGGCACTCGCGGTGTCAGAGTAGCGAAGGATGATTCGGAGGGACCAACTTCACCCGTCTTTTGTGATCGTACGTAACCTCTTCCTTTACCGTTGGGTGAGGTCACAAGAACGGACCTCTTGGGGTCCCTGTCGCCTCGGACCACCCGACGGCAGATACCCCAGCGTGTCTCAACCTGTGCTGACATTGCTGAATCGTCGTCGTCGTCGTCATTGGTGCTCACCGCTCCCCGTCCCACTGAGAGGGGAGGACACGGTGACCGGGTCGGAGGGTCGAGGTATGGACGTATAGGGACACCTATTGTCCTGTCCCCAGCACCTTACTCGGTAGTAGGGAAACGACCCTTTCGTCGGTGTACCGACAGAGGACGTCGAAAAATCATCTCGGCGGGTGGACTAGGACCCGGTTTGAGTCATAGAAGTCGTGTTTCCGGCACTCGGATCTCCTCTCTTTCCGTATCGAACCCTATCGGAGATCTGTGATGTCACGTGTACCCTGGTTATGACGCCCAGGATAAACGAGAGGGTATTCTCGACCGAGACGACAGTGGTTGGGACCGGGGAGGGTGTGTGGGTCCTGTGAGGAGGTTTGAGTGGTCCACGATGATAGGGCTACATTGGTTCGGGGTATCCTTGGTAGAGAAAAAGCTTTAAGGACCTAGGCGCACATCGGAACCTTTCCTTTACGTCGACTCCAGTGTGGTATGTCCACCTTTTCCCTTGGGGAAAAGGTGACCCCTGACGTAGAGAGAAGGGACGAGACTGGTGGGTCCGACGGGTCGAAGGTAATTGACGGGAGAGGACCGGGGTGAGGACGAGCGGCGACGTGAGTCTTGGAAAGACCTACTCTAGGTGCCGTGCCAGGAACCAGAGTCCCCCGTCGTCCGAGGTGACGAGCCAGAACAGGTCCATCGCCCTTCGTCGGTCACAACCTCGGTTCTCCCAGTACCAAACAAGGGGCGTCGGAACCCCTTCGGAGTCCTCCCTCCGGTCCGGAGGACCCCTGTTCCGGGGGAGTCTCGGGTTACGAAGGTCACCTAGGCTCCGATACCCCTCCTGTCCTACCTCCCAGTCTCTCGTCCAGACCTCCCGTCCCATTGTCCCAGTCCCTTAGAGTTCTAGTTTGTCTTCACGGGTCCGAAGGTACTTAGGTTCCCTCCGGGGTCCCTTCCCTGACCTCCTGTGCGGGTGGACACTGAGACTGCTTTGAGAACTTTAGAGGAAGTCCCTGTTATAACCCTAGTCTCAACGGTCCTTAAAGGTTCCAGGCCGGAGCCCCCAGACCTTTCTACTCCCCTCAGTCACCAGACAGGACGACAGGTGCGACAGACGGGGGAGGGTGGGGGTCCTGGGACGACAGGCACTCACCTCCAGTGAGTGGGTCCCCCAACTCAAGTATCTGATAGAGGAGCGACACTTCCCGGGGAAGAGAGACACCTCCCCTTTGCTTCGACACTCTCTAGTGTGTCCGGTGTCGGGCGGGGAGGTCACGTGTGACGAGTCCTGAACGTCAACCTTGAAGTCCCTGTGCCTCCCTGGTCCTGACACCTTTCACGTTTACCTGGTTTCGTAACCCACAACCCCCACCGGAGTCGTGAGAACGTCCCTCTCCCGGTGTCGTCCCCCACTTGGACCCTCTATCCCTGGATCTAAGTCCCCACAAGGTGAGTGGAGCTGAACATCTTAGAATCTATAACGCAGGGGGTGTCCCTTTAGATTCCTAGGAGCTCGGTGGTGGAACTCCCTGTGCCGTCGTCGACGCTACCCGTGGTGTCTCTTCGGTTACCCGGCCCGTCTCGGGCGCCCGTGGACGTGGACGACCCGCTCGGGAGGTGGGGGCCGGTCCGTGTCGGGGAGGTGACCCCTGTGTGCCTGCGAGTGGACCCCCGTCCTTCTGCCACTCCCGGTCTCAGGGTCGGGTCAATCCGAGGGGTGGGGAGTGGACGGGTCAGGGGGTGGTGGTGACACGCGAGTCGGGGGTTCCCGGAGTGTCAGTCTAGAGATAGGTCCATCAACATCTCCTGTCCGGCGTCGAGCTCGACGAGTTTCGCCGCCTGTCTCTGGCCGTCCGCCTCCACGTACACTTTAAGTGCCTTGTGAGCCTCAGCCCGGCCCCACCGGTGTGTGTTCGGACTGTGTCTCACCCGTGTATACTCTCCGGACCCCCGTAGTGTTCGTTCCCAGGGGTCCTCACTCCCCGTCCCGGACGGGGATAAGGGGATGTAGGGTGGGTAGGAGACAGACGGCGACGAGTTACCGAAGTCTGGGGTGCGAGCCGTACGTCTGTAGAGGTCGAGAGACGGGGAGTAAGGACATGGTTCTCGATTCCTGGTTCATCCCTCGGAGCCAGGTCCCTCGGACCTTCTCCCTCGGGGTCCCGGGGTCGTCCCACTGGTGTGGACACGAAAACCTGTCCGAGTGCGGCACCTAGAGGGTGCACCAGTCTCTCAGGCCCTCGTCGTCAACATTAGACGCCACCCTTTCCACTCTTCGACCCAGTGTGCGACCCGTCCGGGGTCTGTGTCGGGTCTCTGTTCCGGTCCGGGGCGTGCGCGGGAGTGACCCTCTTCGCCAGGTGAAGAAGGTGAAAGGTTTCGGTCAAGAGCCCCTTCTTCGACGCGTGCCCCTACAGTAGGAGAAGTTAGTCCAGGAGGAGGAAGTCCTCGAGGTTCCGACTCACCCCCTGTGGCACCTCCCGTCACTCGTCCCCCGCCAAGACTGGGAGGTCCCCGGGGCCAGTCACGGGGTCGGCGTCGGTCGGGGAGTGGAGCCCGGTCCGGGTGGACCGGGGACCAGGCCCGGAAGAACGCGTCCAAAAGCCGTTTGACCGTCGTCCTGTCCTTCCCGAGTGCCGTCCGACCGACGACATGGGCCCGGCGGGCGACGAGTGTCCACGCGTGGTACCCGTCGGCGCAGTCGGGCAGGACCGTCGTCGCGAACCGATGCCCCCTTCACATGACCGGGTGACGTCCTGGTCCACTCCGACTCGCTCCACGTGCGGAGTAGGGGCCGGGCTGGAGATCTACATGGTCCTGAGTGGGGCTCTCTGGTCGTTGAACTCCCGTCAGTGTCGTTTCGTAGAGGGGGTCGGAGGGAAAGTGGGGTCTTGATGTCACAGACGTAAAGATCGGGTCTGTGGTACGTGACCGAGTCAGCCCTCGTCTCCTCGGTTGTCCGTCTGGACGTAGGGCTCGGAACCCGGGTTCACCTCTTGACGTATACAGAATCAGCGAGTTCCGTACAGCCTTAGACTCTGGGCATCTGACATCGGGGTCTCCGAGGAGACAGACCTTAAGAGGTCCGTTCTTATGACCTCCGTCATCTCTGTTAGGAAAGAAGACCCCTAGAAAGGTAGGGTCCCTAGCTTGGGCCCAGAGCACGTAACGTCCGTCTAAGAAATGGTAGACTCGGTCCTCCCTTCGGGATCTCTTAAAGTACCCGTGGGAGTTGAGTGCGAAGAGTACTTAGCGGAAAACCTTCAAGTGCAAAGAGAAAAAGGCTCTGAAACTGAGGAACCCTGTCGAGTCTGGACCATCTCTCGTCCTTACGTCAGTCGGTCTCCCGTGTCCCGGAGGGGGTGGGGAGACTCAGAGGGGGAGGGTCGGGTCGGGAAGGGTGGGGAGGAGAAGGACAGAAAGGGGGAGTCCGGGGAGGAAGGAGGATAGGAGGGTGGTGGGTGAGGGGAAGGAGGAGACAGGAGTGAGAAAGACTAAAGTCAGGCTACCAGAGGTAGTCTTTTCCGGTCTGGTCGACGGAACTTGTGAACTCCCCGTCACAGAGGTGGCGGCCCTGGTGTCGGTTCCAGTATCGACAAGTATCGAAGCTTCTGGACCGCTCTTTTCCGTCTCTACGACGTCTCTGTTCTCACCGACACCGGCGCTAGCGTATGAGTCGACGTCCACTCTCCCGTCCCAGGTCTGTTCATGCTCTCTCTGTGTCTCTCGCCTTTGTCTCGGTGGCCCCGGTTCCGAGCTCCCTCCTTACCCTCGTCAGGTCGACTCACTCAAGAGCACCGACCGACGCCGAACCCCATCCTCCTCCTACTCGGAGCCTCCCTTCCCTTCTAGTCTCTCTCCTGAACTGGTTGGAACTGGTACAGCTCCCCAAACACCCTGAACGGTGGGTGTCGTATGTCTCGGCACAGGTGTCGAGGGTCCCGGTGGTCCCGAGCTCTGGGACAAACGTCCAACTCAAAGTGTCGTAGGGGTCCTGCTATGCGGAACCTTGACAGGTGAAAGTCCAGGTAGACCGTCTCCACCGTCCCCGTCCATCAGTCCCACCCCTCTCGAGCAAGTCAGAACTCGTAGGAGTCACGTGGGGTTTGATTTAGTGGGGCAAACGTCAGTAAGTCAGAAGAGAGAATTAGGAGGGTCGTACATGTGTGTGGGGTAGAGAAGGCTACGGTCAATGGAAGGGGAGTGTCGGAGGTCGGACCTGCAGGTGAGAGTCCCTCAACCGGTGGCCCTGCGGGGGCACTATCATCTTCCGGTGCTCCACCTTCCTCCCGTGGTCCGCTACCAGGTGTTTGTGCCTCTACCTCCAGTCCACCCAGAACCCGAGAGCTACGTGTCTGTGCTAGACCGGGGCCCTGTCCTAGACCTCCCCTCGTCCCACGAGGAGTGACCGGTAGGAGTCGGGACTCCGGCGGTGGGTGGGACTCCCAGGAAGGAGAACTCTGGGAGAGTCCGGCAGGAGGGGACACCGGGTAGTACGCGTGGTACATTATCTTCATCCTCTTCGAGGGTGACTACGGCTGCCGAACGTCCAAATCCAATTCCCAGAGAGGCTGAAATTCTCCAGCTCCTAAGACGGTGAGTTACCTGTCTTTGGGTCTCGAAGACCTGTCCCCGCGAAAGTGTCACTCTGACGGATACCGTCCCACCCCCCTCGGACGTCTGTGGACCTCTCTCCCGTCCCCAGTGTCCCAGTTACCTTTCCCGTGTCCGTGGGTCGAAGGGGCGGAGATGGGCGGTCGGACCCTTGGAAGAGAGGATCGGGTGGGTGGGGGCACTCCCACCCCACGATGGCTCTCGACGTGAAGACTCTACCAGGCTCCTTGTGGTTCCCTCTGCTACTGAACCGGCGAGGGTAGACACAAGGCAAGTTTCAGGACCAAAAATCTTCAGCTAGGTCTTTTGTTGAACCGTCTGTGAAACTGCCCTTACGGTCTCCGACCCCTCGGACTGTACAGTGCCTGGTCCCGGATCCATCTACTCCTCCCCGGCTCCCTTCTCACGTCAGTCACTCTGCGCCGCGGGAGGACGGGTGGTGGGGGCCGTGGTGACGAGTAGGAGGGGGAAGGGCTTCTTTGGACGTCGTCCTTCCCCTGGGGTCCCTATTCGACGACGAACCAAAACGAGTCTAGGTCCCTCTTCCCTCTACTGTGCTTTGCGGTCCTGCACTCGAGACGGAGGAGGTAGAGAGGAGGACGTTCTCTGTCTCACATCTCTCCACCTGTGTCTCTGGACCCTTCTCTCCTTCTCCTCCCGACCCCGCCCCTTCCGCACGAGATCACAAAGGGAGGTGGTTCCGACATGAGAGGTCCCGTGTTTGACGGAAGACAAGTAGAGATACAAAGGACTCCAGTGGTGTCCTGTATCGTGTGTCTACCACATATTGTGTCGAGACGACTATCTACATACCTACTACCTATCTGCCTACCTATCCACCTACCTAAGTAGTTACCTACTTTCCTCCCCTACCCACCAACCTTCCGACCGAACGGCCTACCTACCTAGGTACCTCCCTACCACCCTACACACTACCTACCTTCCTCTCTACCTTCCTACCCACCTATCTATCTACCCACCCACTAATCTACCTACCAACCCACCTACCTACGTCCCTATCCACCCACCTACCCATTTTTTATTATGTGACTCTCCCATCTTCCTGGGGAAGGGGTCTTTACCTCGACATCTCTATGTCGAAAGGTCTGAAACACAGGGTCGACTCTACTTCGTCCGACAACCAAGATCTCTTGTCTCCCAGTCGAGCCTCCAGTCACCACTCCCAGGTCCCAATATTAGTTCCCTTCGGTGAGTGGACCTCTGAGTTATTGCCGACGACGTTGTATGTCCGCGTCGGGACCCTCCAGTAATTACGATTATAATTCGAAGAGGTCGTGCGGGACTTTGAGCCGGAAAACGTCCCTTTAAACCGTGACCGGTAGGTGGTCGACCCCGTTTCTTCTGTCCTGTCTTTTACTCTGAGCTCAGAGGGTGGAGTGGAGGAGTGCGGCGGAGTGAGAGGAGTGGGTGGAGTGCGTGGAGTTGGGAGGAAGGATGGAACCAGACTGAGAGGTCCGGGGCGTCCTTTCAGAAAAGTGGCAGGAGTGGGTCTTCGGGTTTCGCGTGCATACGGTGGGGGACGTGACCGAAGGGCATCTACATGGACGGTGGCTCCTCTCTAAGCCTTCTCCCCGACTCCCGGCCTCGCTCCCTCCCCCAACCCCAAGGTGTCGTGTAAGTGCGACGTGCCCCACAGGACCCCAGTGCGGGTCGTACTCCTGGTACACGCTCCCCCTCTATGGACCGGACCTACTAGTGAACCTACAGTGATTCTTTCGGCCCGCAACAGTCCTACATCCCCAAAAGTCCTTACTAGAAGTGGAGTTTCAACCCTTCTTGACTGGGTCCCGTTTCCCTCCCTTCTAGTCTGAGAGTACTTTCCTGGGAATTTTATAATGGGAGGGGAGCCCCGACACCGTCGGCGTAGAGGGAAGGGACCGGGACGTGGGGGGTGGAGACGAGGTGGGACAGGAGGAACGTCTTTTCCCCGCGAACAGGGAGGGTAGAGGTCGAGAGTGGTATAAAGAAGTGGAGTTTGACCCATGACGATAACCTTAGGTCCGACAGACTCTTAGCCCGACTCTAAAAGGTACAAGGACCGGATTCCTACCTGTTCCTCTCTGAGTCGGGTGAGCACGTTCTCCGGGTGACTGTCGGTCACCGGGTCGAGGGATCTTTCTCTGATACCCCACTAGGTCCCCGACTCCCTCGAGTCCTGACCTGGTACACGACATCAATCGGTCGACCCCCTTCACCCTCAATCTCTTCACAGCCACCCCCGTCAGGGACCCTCCTTTACGAGTGAGACTCTACAGACCCTAGTTTTTCAACAGGACCTTCTATCTCCTCCCTCATTTGTGAAGGGAAAAGACGTGCGCCTTCGGAACTCTCAAGACGTTACCCTCACTTCACCAGTGTCGGTGTCCGGTCGAGTCGTCGGGACCGGGTAATCCTTCCAGTCTCCAGCCCCCGAGTGGAGGTGGCACTGGCACTCCTACAGTGACCGGCCCGCGTAGAAAACTAGGTCTCGTTTCTGAGCCATCGCTTGACCTTTACCTCCTACTCCTCCACTCGTCCTCGGTACCCTCCCCACCCGGGACCTGGGGACTGGGGGAGGGTCTTTCGTTTCCCTTCCTCTCGTTTACAAACGTTTCGTCGGAAGGACACCCCCGAAGTCCAACAGAGTAAGTTCACCGACCCTTCCGTACTTTCCACCTCCGGGACCACGGCTCTGAGTGGGGTGACCGGTCCCAATATTTGCCCGACCAGACAGACGTCTTTCTCCACGGGGGCCGCTCTCCTCTTGTCGTCCAACTGTGGGACGTACAGACAGACAAACCTGTCTCTCAGGGACTCGGTGCCGCTGACGTGGTACTCGACGTGGAGCCCCCGAGGCGCCTCCTCTACCTCCGCTGTCTCCGACCGGACGAGGACCCCTTAGACACTTCTCTCGCTCTCCCTCACCCACTCTCTGCCTCGTCTTCCCTTCGTCGTCGGACTCTGTGTCTCCTGGTGTCCGCACCCTCCCCTCCTTCCCTCGTCCCCGTACTCTTCTGTTTCGACAAAGGTTCTTCTGTCTCCTGTCTTTCCCTCCGCGTCCCGCCGTGGCCCTCCCTCACCCCGGAAATGGCCCTCCAACTCCTCATACTTCAGAGACGGACTCGACTCCGACTTTAGGTGGAAGCCCCTCGTCTCGAGTAATTGCACCCTACCCAAGGAGTCCTTGTGCCTAGGAGAGTGGTGGACAGGACTTCCTCGTAGGACCTCAAAGTGCCGGTGTCTGTCCCCCTGGGGATACGCTTGGTGTCTTCCTCGTTTGTCCTCGTTGGACCCTTCTTGTCCACGCTCAGTTGTCGGTCGGAGGTCGGGAGGGGGCTTAGTCCTGGGAGCCTCGGGTAGAGGGGAGCGGTCGGGACCGGGACAGGTTCGAGAGGCGTAGGACGGAGGTCCTGGACCCGAAGACGTCTCTGTTCCGCTTCTTCGGTCTACGGGTCTAGTCGGGGGTCTCCTCGGAGTACCGACCTCCTGGACTCCCCAAGTCTGGGCGGACGAGGAAAGACCAATTGGGTCCCGAACCTCGTCTAAAAACTGACACCTGGAACGAGGAGGGGAGAGGGTCTATTCGACCCTTTGGTACACTGTTGGTTCTTGACGTTGACCGGGGTCCGGGTCTTGACCCTCCCCCGTGGGGCCTGTGGACCCAGAGAACTCCCTTAGTACCGGACCTCTCTCTGACTCAGGAAGGGACAATTGGGAGAGTAGGGTCACGGGGCGCGTGGTCGCGAGGACCCACCCTGACCCACGGACACGTATATCGTCCGTGTGTGTGTGTAGACGGGTCGTCCCGGGGTGCACCGAGTCGTTTACCGAGTCTGGGCACAGAGGAGACAACTAGGGTGTTTTGTTCTATGATTCTTTGGACAGAGAATGATACACAAGTACGTACGAGTCAACGAAGTCAGTACAGGTTGAGACACTGTGCTCCAGACATCGGGTGGTCCGAGGAGACAGATACCTTAAAAAGGCCCTTCTTATGGCCTACCCAACGGTAAAGGAGGAGGTCCCCTAGAAGGACTGGGTCGGAGGACTTGTCCGTCCACCTAAGAAATGGTGACTCGGTGGACCCTTTGGAGAATATGATTGAGGGTGTTTTTGACTTGATGTGATCGAAAAACGTACGAGATTGTTTTTAAGACAGTAAATCCTTTAGTCTGTGTAAGAATGGTAGGAAGTCCCCTTTGACTGGAGTCACAGGAAACAAGGAGAGACTAATTGTACCATTTCGAGACCGGGGTGAAACCGAAATGGAGACGGGGATTTGCTCCACGGGTCTGAGTGTGCAGAGTACTTTGTTTTCTGTAGGTGTTTTGTAGTCTTCATGAAATAAACCGTCAAAGTTGGGTTGTACATCCTTCTTTTTAAGACAGGTTGAAACTGTCGAATGGGTCACTGGGGAGGAAGGATGGGGTTTGTCTCATCACCGTCGTGGAACGACGTACTTTCTGTCGTCGGTGCCGGAACCGTTCGAAAGACCGAGGTGAAGACACTTTCCCGTCTCTTCGTGTCGGGTTTGGGGAGGTACCCTGCGTCGGGTCCAGTTGTCGCCGTCAGTGCAGACTGGGAGCCGTGTCGTCGTTCGGGTCGTGAGAAGGACCGAGGGCTCGGAAGGGTTCCACTGGGACGGAGTCGGGCCCACCCGTCGGGAGGACCCGGGGAGTTAGGGGTGGGACCCCTCCACACGTTACTACTTGTCTCAGGAGTACAGAGACCGTCCGCCTCCTCCCAAGGTCTTCACCACCTCTGTGACACGTTCTCTTTCTGTTCCGACCTCGGCCCAAGGATTCAAGGTCTCTTGAGTCTGGAACCGACCTATACGAGGGTCCAAGGTCTTCTGTCCTCTCCCCGACCCGAAACGATTACTCCTTTCGTGTTCCTCCCTCCTTTAGGTTGGACTCCAGTAACGAGACAGTAGAAGGTCTCCGACCCCGCGTTCTGAGTGGTCAGGTGGTCGACCCGGGGTTACTCCAGCACATGCACCATCCGCTCCGGTTCGGCGTGGCTCCGGCCACGGGCGGCCGGGTCCTCGAGACTTTCCTCATCGAGGGCCATGAACCGGAAGGCCTGGTACGACTCCTGTCGGACCGCGGGACCCCCTCTCCACCGTACCCTCTCCCATTTCCACTTATTCCGGACCTCCGGACTCCTCCGTGGATTTTCACAAGAACTCCCCGATGCCCGGACTCGATGTCTCTCACATGGAAATTGTTTTATAAACTACTTGGAGGGTCGAGGTCCGTGACGTTCGGTGGTTGAAGGTCGTAGAGCCTGTCACTCGTGGGGCCGAAACTGGTCGACGGATTCTCTCACCTCTACTTCACAACTGAGTCTCGAGAGAGAGGAGGGGCGGGTGATTGCCACCTGTGATTCAGAGGTCTCCGGACCCGTGGATCCGGCTCCCTGGCCTGCTGTCCTCAGATCGGACCCCGTCAAGAGACGAGTCTGGTACGACGAGTCACGGGGTACTGGAACGGACGGTAAGAGGGTGGACTGACGGGAGGCAGGTGAGAGAGAAAAGGACAATGGACCACCGAGTCTGTCATTTCTTAGATGGACGTCACGTCCTCTGAGTCCAAGTCAGGAACCCAGCCGTTCTAGGGGACCTCTTCCTTTACCGAATAAGAACGGACCTTTTAAGGTACCTATCTCCTCGGACCGTCCGATGTCGGTACCCCAACGTTTCTCAGTCTGTACTGACAATAATAACGTACAAGTGATTTTGACGAGGAGGAGAGACTTCGGGGGAACTGGTGAGAGTCAGGGTGGTGGTCCCCTCTGTGTGTCTGGAAAGAGACCTCGAGGACGGTAATGGATGTGTATGGAGTGGTGCCAACAAGCAACAAATCAACGATCCGGTACAGGTTGAGGTACCGTTGGAGTGTCTGACGTCGGCCGGTCCGAGGAGACAGATACCTTAAGAGGTCCGTTCTTGTGATCTCACCCAACGGTAAAGGAAGAGGTCCCCTAGAAGGGTTGGGTCCCTGACTTGGACGCAGAGGACGTAACCGTCCGTTAAGAAAATGGTGACTCGGTGGTCCCTTCGGGATATGGAGTGGCATCGAGAAGAGTTTAGAATGACTTCAAATAGATTACGCAAGTCCCTATAGTACCCCAATGTTTCATCCCTAGGACTCAGTCTGGGTGGGAGGACTTTGCTATGAAGCAAAATCGGGAACGGATCGACAACAAGAAAACTTACACTTACGACTAAGGGTGGCCCGTAAATGTCGAGGACGGTCCGGAGATGTAAACTAATCGGTGGGTATAGAGGACTTAAAATCAGGTCCCGACAAAGCTTCCGGAGTCTATTCTGTCCGGAGAGGAGGACCCCTTCTTCGTGTTTGAATCCAGTAAAATAAATTTTTTTTTTTCTCAGACGGAAAAATTGTCCAAGGGGTTTTCTTTCTCTTGTTCCGGCCTACCCTGACCTCCCTCCTCCCCTCCCCGGTCTACGGACTAAGACAACCAAGGGGGTCCAGAGTGCACTAGAGACCCAGGGACTTCGGTTTCCAGACACAGTAAACCAGAACGACCTTCGATTCCAGTGGTGTCCGACCTTCGTGCCTTCGGTCTTTGAAGACATGACGCCGTCGTATACCCGCCGGTAGTGTTCGGAACTCCTGGACCTTGGTCTCTACTTTCTGCACCAGACCGGGGTGGAAGTGGGAGATGGCTGGAGACAGGGGTCCTAGTGTAAAGAGAAGGATACAAAACGGACGACGAGTCCCGGAAGATGGAGAGTATGAAGAGGAGGAGAAGAAGGAGAGGGAGTATAATTATAAAATAGTCTCGGGACACGGGACAGACACTCTACACTCCACCGCCCCCCCGCCCCCCCCCGACAAAGAAAAGAAAAATAAAGGTGAGGGATCAGAAGGACGTGGGGGACGGGACCGGGGGTACTGGGTGTGTGTCAGTATGAGTGAGACCAGGACATCAGGAGCCACTTGTACTAAGGAACCCGTAGGTTCAGCTTCGGATCGACCTGTTAGGACTAGAGGGGGACGAGAACGTCACGGAAGACGGAGGTATCTGTACTCTCACTTTTCCTATAGTCCCATTCTCCGAGACGATATGGGACCTGTGTGACCCGTCCCTGTAAGACACAGGTTCATAACCCCTCAAGAAGAAATTCATTTCCTTTTTGATACCCCTTAATCCCCCTAGTGGTTTGTCAGAAAAAGTTAATCAGAAAGTGGGTGGGTGGAGTACTCAATAGACAATTTGTCGACAGTTGTGTCCCCCGCAGGGACCACCAGGTCACCGATTCTGAGGCACGAGGGTCACGTTCCCTGGGGCCAAGTCAGGGACTGACCCCTGGATCTAGGGTGTACGGTGTTGATTCTCAAACGTATGTCGTTCAATTCTTAGGACGTAAGACGTTGATTCTGAGTTGTATGGGTTTATTTGTTATTTATAAAATTTTACAGACGACTTATTTTTTTTTTTTTGTAATTTTTTTAGTACTGTATAAAAGATTCTGGTTAGTATCCGTCTGTGATTCTATTTCGTCACTAATTACCCGAGACGGGAGTTCCTTAATTGTCAACTCTAAAACCCACCCCTTCCACCTCTCCTTATACCCTATTTTACAAAGTTTGTTTATTTTTATTTGGTCTTGAAGACAAAGATCCTTATATCGTTCTGGTTGAGTGAACCACTTTTAGTCCATTTTACGACGTATTCTACAATAAAATTTTCGACAAATTCGTAATTTCGCGAATATTCTATTATTCCTTGATGGTCTGATTATATCCTTTTGTTTTAAGTTTTCTTTGTCTGTTATCTTTGTTTGGATTTTTCTATACAATGTCATTTGAATAGTTTTTATCTGATAAAAAAAATTCATACGAATATTACGACTTTATTTTCGATCTTACCTTTTAAAGTCGTCCTTTAATATTTTTGACTGTATTACCTAAACTTTCTGTAAGTACATAATTGTCTTTAAGGTCTTGAGTTTTTATTTCGTCCACTTCAATTCTTTAGTTGCCTACCTAAGTCATCTAAGTCAAGTCAAGTCAGCGAGTCAGCATAAGCTGAGAAACTCTGGGGTACCTGACGTCGTACGGTCCGGAGGTACAGATAGTGGTTACTTCGTGTTCGGCCTTAGTTCTAACGACCCTCTTTATAGTTATTGGAGTCTATACGTCTACTATGGTGGGAATACCGTCTTTCACTTCTAACGATCCTCTTTGTAGTTATTGGAGTCTATACGTCTACTATGGTGGGAATACCGTCTTTCACTTCTGACGATCCTCTTTGTAGTTATTGGAGTCTATACGTCTACTATGGTTGGAATACCGTCTTTCACTTCTTGAGAACTGCTTTTACTTTCTCCTCTCACTTTTTCAACGTGAATTTCACGTTGTAAGTCTTTTGATTCTAGTACCGTAGGCCAGGGTAGTGCAGTACCGTTTATCTACTCCTTTATCACCGTCTGAAATAAAACCCCCGGAGGTTTTAGTGACGTCTACCACTGGCGTCGGTACTTTAACTTTCTGTGAATGAGGAACCTTCCTTTCAAAACTGGTTGGATCTATCGTATAAGTTTTCGTCTCTGTAATGAAACGGATGTTTCCAAGCAGATCAGTTCCGATACCAAAAAGGTCATCAGTGCATACCTGCACTCGTAACCTGACATTTCTTTCGACTCACGGCTATTTAACTACGAAAACTTGACACCACAACCTCTTCTGAGAACTCTCAGGGAACCTGACGTTCCTCTAGGTTGGTCAGGTAGGATTGCCTCTAGTCAGGACCCATAAGTAACCTTCCTAACTACAACTTCGACTTTGAGGTTATGAAACCGGTGGACTACGTTTCTCGACTGAGTAAACTTTTCTGGGACTACGACCCTTTCTGACTCCCGTCCTCCTCTTCCCCTGCTGTCCCTTACTCTTCCAACCTACCGTAGTGGCTGAGTTACCTGTAGTCAAACTCATTTGAGACCCTCAGTCATGTAATACCGTGTCGATTTTTCGATGATTAGATGTTCTGTCTAAATTTTTTTATTATTGGTCTTGTATTATTTCTGTTAGTTTTTCTAATTTTTACTCCTGTTCTCCGATTCTCTGTTTCCTAAGTCTGTCTTCCGGGGTATACACAAATTAACCTCAGAGTATTCTTTTCTCTATTATTCGACACCCTTCATAGACTTCTCTGTTATTGTCGGTGTTAGTGTTTTCGTGTAATTAGATTGAGTGTATTTGGGTATCTTGTCTGTTTTGTCGTTAGTCACTCCTTTATTTTCTAAAGTTAATATTGAAATCAATGATTCTTTAATCATTGACTTATTATGTACAAAAAAAGTTATATGTATGTATCTTATCAAGTATTTTGACTGACATATCGTGTTTCGTACAGAGTTATTCGAAGGTTTACTGACTTTAGTATAACACATACTAAAGACCGGTATTATTATAGTAAATACGGTCTTTAGTAATAGTTCCATTGATCTTTTACAAATCTGTATGTAAAGATTAGTTGGGTCATTCAGTTTCTTTTTTTTAGTGTTTCCTTTAATCTTCTATAAAACTTTATTTATTATTACCTTTATATATCGGTTTGAACTGTCTACCAACTGGCTCCCAAAGGGACCACCGAGTCTACCCTTTCGCAGACGGACATCACACCCTCGGGGCCCAGACTAGGGACCCAACCCTTCTAGGGGACCTCTTCCGTTGTCGTGGGGTGAGGTCATGTGAACGGACCCTTTAGGGTCCTTGTCTCCTCGGACCACTCGACGTCAGGTACCCCAGTGATTCTCAGTCTGTGCTGACTCGTTGAAGTGAAAGTGAAACTGTCTACTATATATATCCCCCTCTGATGTCGGACTGTACGGAGATAATCTTTTCTTATCTCCTACTTTTAGTTACCTCTCTTTTGTCATTTTATTCATATCGTCATCTCTCCTTTGTACTCACTTTACCTTTTGTACGTACGTTCTTTCTCGTTGTTTCGATTTTCAATTAAGAAACTTTCTGATGATTTTAACTATTTGGAATCACTCTGACTGGTTCTGTCCTTCCGCCTTTCTCTTTGGATCTTTTTCGTGTCTATTGGTTATATTTCTTGTTGTTGTTTTTTATTTTCTAGTAGTGATATCTAAGATGTCTTTTATTTCACTTTAATGTTTGAAACAGTTATTTATACTTTAAAATCTACTTTAACTGTTTAAGAATTATGTTAAAGAAGGTGATCTTACCTGTTTCACTCTATATAAGTGTTTTATCTTTAGATACTTTTGCTTAAAATTTGGCACACACACGGATACACACACGCGTGTGTACGTGTGCGTAAGAGTCAGTGAGTCAGTACAGGTTGAGAAGCCTTGGGACACCTGACATCGGGTGGTCCGAGGAGACAGGTACCTTAAAAGGTCCGTTCTTATGACCTCATCCAACGGTAAAGGATGAGGTCATCTAGAAGGGTTAGGTCCCTAGGTTGGTCGCAGAGAACCCAGAGGACGTAACCGTCCTCTAAGGAATGGTGACCCGGTGGACCCTTCGGGGGTACTTAGAGTTTTTAGTAGTAGATTACTTTGTTCTACATTCATTTATGTATACCATACTAAAATAAATGTAGTTTCACTTTTCATCCATTGATTCGATACAACAAATACCTATTTGTGTATCTACTATATTTCTTTTGATTCCCTTGTTAATAGTTTGGTCAGTCCATACAACGAAGGGTCCCTGTATTCCGTAAAACCGACATACACCCGACGACCGATACAAGACGTCAGCTGAACCCACTACCAACTCAGCCCATAAACGAAATATTTGTTAGAAATTTAATGTACACAAATATAAAAGAAAACACGTTAAAAATTTCAAAAAGATTTTAAATCCGATTGTGGTCATCCAATTTTTGTTGTTTATGAGATATTCCTCACCAAGACTGAACGAAGGAATTCTCTGACCTCGATCAGAGGTAGAAGGAAAAGAAGGGAAAAAAGAAGGAGTGTCCAACGGTTAACGTTTTAGGTTAACTGATAATAAAATGAACTGGTGTAGTGTCTGGTGAGAGAACTTAGTATCCAAAATTGTGACGGTTGATCAGGTGGGAGAACTTTTAACGATGAAAGAGTTATATGGAGAAGGACCCAAGGAGAGTTGAGACAGTTAAGAAAATTGTCGAAAAAGTGTCTGTGGAGGAAAAGGAGGGGGTGGGGGTGGTATAGTCACCTAGAGTTAAAAAAAAAACCGGTATGGAGTTCAATACGTCCTAGAATCAATAGGCTGGTCCCTAAATTGGACACGAGGGGTGGTGTCGTCACCTTTACAGAATTGGTGACCTGAGGGTCTTCAGGAACTTGAAGTTTAAAATCGTGTGTAATACTTAGTGGACTTCATCGAAATTTTACATCTAAAGGTCAAGGATGAGGTTCTTTCGAATTAAGTAAGAGTGACTCTCTAAGGGTCTTGGACGTCAAAACTTATTCGTCAGGTCCATCAGATCGCCTTGAGTCCTGTATGAAACTCTTTGTGCCGGAATTTACAACCATAGAGGATCGTGACCCCTAAACCGAGATAATAGGCAGTGACGTTTGGACCCCAGGAATTGGAAACCGGAGTCCCCTAGACACTTTGTTGGGGGAAGGAGGAGTTTAACATGTATGTGATATATATGTATATATGTATATATCATCGTATATACGTAAAAAAAGACCTCTCGGTACCGAAAGTAATAGAAGATTTCAAACATTTTTCCAATTTTTGGCGAGGAGAGGAGGGAGAACGATGGTTAAAGTGGGTGTAGGTGTCTGTTGGTGATGAGTGTAGAGCTACCGAAGGGTACGAGATAGTCACCGGGTCTTAAAAGAGGTTTGGGAGTAGGTTGACCGACGACGTGTAAACGGAGGCCTACGAGGTGTTTGTGGAGGTTGAGTTGAGCATGTTTTATTTGTGTAGTAGACGGGGGTTGGTGAGTTACAAGAGGATGAGATAAGTGGGGTGGTTGGTGAGTCAGCAGGTCTTTTAGCTTCTCGATAGGACTTCAGGAAGGAGAAAGGGAAAGGTTAGGGAGTAGGTAGGAGAGGGAGGAATGATGTAACGGGATTAAATCCGGAAGTGGTCAAGAGTCGACGTCATAGAAGGATTAACTAGAGGGGTGGAGTACTGTGACGGAGGTTAGGCACGTTGTGTGGTGAGGGAGAGAACAAAATTGTAAGAGATGGTCGAGTAACGGAAGAAATATTTTACCTTTGCTGCGACCACATGTTCCGGACGGGATTAGACTGCAGACGGACGTAAGGGTAGAGCTTGGTGCGGGCCACTGAGTCGAAGGGGTTTTCGAAGCGAGAAGGTGGAAATAGTAAACGTTACGATAGGGGACTCCCAGACATCGTAAGAGGAGCCGTGGCGTCACGGACCGTGTTACGGGCCGGGTCTTTCTGGGTCGCGAACGACTTACCGACTTGTCGACCACCTGACTCACTCAATACCCCTCTTGGAGCCTTCACGGGTGCTTCGTGCTTTCGCGGAAGGGCAACCAGCGAGACTGCGAGGAGTGGTCGACGGCCAGTCGGTGCCAAGCCAGGCCATGCTCCGACATGTGGACCGAGGAGTCGCGCTACCCCCCATCGCGTAGGAGTTTGTCCTGAGCGCCCTTGTCGGCGTGATAGAGACGCTGACGGAGAGCGCGTCTAGGACCCGCCTCTGTGGCTCAGTGACGCTGCACTTGACTCCGCCCCCTTCGCCCCCATGGTGTGACCCCGCGACAACAGAGTTGTATGTCCCAATGGTCTCCGCTCCGACGGCGGTCGACCCCAGAAATCGGAGCGGGGCCCCAACGGTACCAATGGACTGAGCGTAGCGTTTCCTAGACGGAGATGTAGGGGATCAAGGGCGGCGGAGAAATTGGGTTTCCAGAGGCCCTGGTCCGCTACGGAGAAGGCCGAGTATAGGGCCCTAGGCAAGCGCCGCCCCTTCTCCATCTTTCGACAACTCTCTTCTCTGGTGCTTTTATCAGAAGGCCGTGTCTCGTCACTGCATGCCCGAGGGACCCGCAGGGAGGAGCCTTTGGTTAGTCGGGGTAGAAGCATCCGACTTCACGACTGCTGTCTCCGTGGCTGAACAGTAGGGACGCGGGGAGCGACCCTCCCCGCCACGGTTACGGTTGTGGTCGCGGTAAGAGTAACCGGCTCCAGGGTGCAGGCGACGACTAACCGAAGGAGTCTCTTGCAAGTGCAGGCCCCTGCGGACCCGCGACGCCTCCCCGCGCCCACCGGTGCGACCCTAGAGGCAGGGCCACATTTATCGTGTCGGGGGAGGGCGGTGGATCCTCAATCCGGCGGAGACAGCGACTTACTAACGTAGTGGCTCTCGCCTCTTTTGACGGGAGCGTAGGGAAACTGCATACTACATGAACGGCACTGTAGTGTCGGGACTCTTCCACCTTCAGCTCCAACCGTCCTAAACTCCATTGATCTAGGAACTGGACTCGGGTTGGTAGGAAGGATTGGTGAGACCCAAATCTCGATGACCCCAACCCCCATATATCCAGTTCCCTTTTCCATCGTACGCGTGGACCACCCCAACAAACTCCTGTGCCTCGAACGTACAAAGTTCCGGTCTGAGCGAATCAGGACTGAGCTTCAGGGAGAAGAGGTCGGGAAGAAAAATTTTCCCCTTGAAGGAACAGGGGAGCGTCATGGAGTACCTCAGGTCTCCCTGGTTCTCTCTTCGACCTCTCTATCTCCAGCGACTCGGACCCTTGTTCGAGGGGGCGGGTCGTGGGAGGGACGGGTGCCTGGGACGGGAGATGAGACCCGGGAAAGGAATGATGGCCGCGGGAAGGCTTAACCCGACGAAGAGGGACCTACGTGTCGCGGTCATGGTACCTCTACGAGCGCGAAACGCCATGATGTCGGGTGGAGGGTGGTTACCAGTTTCGGGGTTGAAACTGGAGTCTCTGCCTATGGGACTAGCTATGGTCGGCGCCCTGCTTCTCCAGGTTCTCTCCAACCTGGTGGACGATGCGACCGAGGACCGCGTGGCTCCGGTCGATCTCCCCACTCGTTTGGTATTGTGTGTCATCGGGATCTCTGGACGTGAGTGGGAGATTTTAACCCTCTCGGTTTCGACCTCATTCAGGAATGGAATGGGATAAGAAACCTCTTCGGCAGACGTGATAACGTTCACAGTCTGGAAGTCGGGGATTGAGGAGGAGGAGTCCCCAGGTCCGACCGACCGTCCCCGGTATCACTGCACCGCCCCCGTGGACTGTTTTGACGACTGCTGTGGTATACTCGCCGTCCTTCCGACCGTCGACCGTCGGAGGGCGAAGGTCCCCTGCGACATGAACTCACTCCATCTCTGCGGTCGACGAGCCCAAGTCTCCGAGTGGGCCGGTGGCGACGAGGCCCTCGAATACATGTACCCCATGTTTAAACTCGTCATGTACACACGTCCACTCTCAACGGGACTAAGACGGGGGAGGGGATAGGGGTCTCTAACTCTCGGGGGTCGGGAACGACGACAAAGAGAGGAACACGTCTGTTTGGGCCTCAGAGGGGTCTAGGGAGACCCCTCCAATTGTGGTTGCACCGGAAGACGAGACACGATGCGTCGGCGGACCCTTTGGTGGGGGAAGAGAAAAGGCCCCTCCACCTGACGTGTTTGGGGGTCCAGGGTAGGTGTGTCGGAGGGTGGACGATACATCTCGAGTTCTGGAGGTTCCTCTACGTGTCGGGACCGGTTACCTTCTCGAAGATGTCCAAGTCCTGTCCCCACCTGTCCTACTCTTGGAACCTACTTTTCGAACCTTTTCTCTGAACCCCTTCCTCCTCCGACCTCCCACCTTCTCCCCAGGGTGACTGGGGGAACGGAAAGGACTGTCTGTGTTCGAGGACTTTACCACCCGAGTCAGCAAGGACGGTCCGCAGGGTTTACAACAGCGACCGAAGGCATTGGGCCTCCCAAAACAGACAAGGGACTTCTGGAAAGCATGGTACCTCTACAAACTTATACAGTCCCATTCCGTTACTCAAGGGTGGACGTAGGGGGACGTGGTTGTGGTGTCCAGGTAACAGGTCCCTGGACGTCGGGTGGAAGGGGAAGAGGGTGGGAGTGGCGGCCGGAAGACGGAGGAGGACCCGAAAGAGGTCTTACTGGCACTGTCGACCTTGGGGAGGCACACGTACTTGAAGACGCGACGGAAGGAATCAAAGCGGGTCTTGTGTCACCAACTCCTACTGGGGTCCACTCCGTAAGTCGAGACGGGGAGGGGTGACCCCGGGTCTTTGAGCCGGAGGTCGGGAGTAAAGTCCTGAGATAGACGGGGGGTCCGAGCAGATGGAGAAGAGGACCCTCGGACCGCCGGGACAGTGTCACAGACTTGTGGCTCTACGTGGGGTGCGGAAGGACGGAGGTACCATGCACCTTCGACACTGGGTCCTGGAGGGCAGTGGCGGGTTCCTAACTACGAAGTGTCCCCGACCAGGATAAAGACACACGTGTCTATTTCAGCATAAAGGTCCACCGAGAGGGACGACACAGAAACCTCGACTCAGTAGGGACGGGTTGTGAAGTCCAAGTGTGTCCCCGAAACGTCAAAATAACAATGTAACATCGGTCCCCGGTCAGTGACCCACATCTCTGACCGTCGTTTCTGCTATAGGGAAGCATTGTCCCACCGACGGCAGAGGTAGAACCGTGGATCGTGTCCAAGCGGGTGGTCCGCCCGGCGGGGGGCTTCGCTCGCTGTGTAGAGCCGGTCCGCAACCTACGTCGCCTGGTGGTCCGGGAGTCCTCAGGGACTCTCAGGACGGTTGAGTCTCTTCCCGACACCCCCTTCGCCCCACCCCTTACTTATGCCACCCGGCCCTGTCGGAGAGGGGTCGACCGACAGGTGTTTCCGGGGTTTGGGGTCGATGAGTGGTACGGGGCCCGGGTGAGCATGTGTTGGAGTTGGTCGGGTTTTAAGTCGAGGGGCTGTTTAAGGAGGTGCCAGACCAAGTTTGGTGTCCGGCGGACCTGGAGTGGTTAGGCGAACCGGTGTCAGGCCTGGGCAAGGTGGGGGACGTCTACCTCTCCTTTCCAAGATTCGGGACGGACGGACGAGGTTCTTCCTCCGGCCCTACTTTCCTCTTTGGTGAGGTCGAGAATCCCTGTGAGCCTCCCGTGGACCCCTTGTACATCCCTGCATGACCCTTACGGTACCGGTTCCTTCCCTCCCCAGGACCGGCAGTAGGGGTATGGACAAACTCCCACGACCCCTCGACTAGCGGTCCCAGGGGCCCCGAGACCGTCTGGTCCGGCCTCTCGTCCCGTCGCTAGAGGAGTCCGGCGTCCCACGAGTCACGTAACAGCTTGTACTCGAGCCACTCCTCGTCGAGTACCGACGAGTACCGTGTTCGATGGGCGGGCCGGTCGAAGTGACACGGACGGAGTAGGTGTATGGGGTCTCAAGCCTCGTGGACGTTCCTACCGCCCACAACCCTCGGCCGTCTTCCGAAGGGGCGGTCGGGGGGTCGGGTCGGGACGGGGGGGGTGGAGATGAGCGACCACCATGAGCCCCTCGTCGTCGTTGCTGACCAGGCTGTCGTCCTTCGCGTCGGCGAGGTAGAGGAAGACCTAGACGTAGGCGAGGGCGTCGAAATCCATGACGCTCCTCGGTTCCCGTTCCCGAACACTCGGAGGAGGGACTGGAGTCGTCCCCTCGACTCCTGGTTCCGACCCTGCGCCCGCCGGTCAGACGTCCCCTACTCTCCCTTTCGGCAGGGAGGGTTGACCCTTCGAGTGTAGGTCCCTGGTTGGACCCGTCCCTTTGCCCCTGACACGTGTGTGACTCGGGGGGCCTAGTCGAGGAGGTCGAAGGCCCGGGCCTCCGGGGGGAGCTGGTGTCTGTGTAGGAACTCAACGTCCAGTAACTGTCCCAGGTCCCACCCCCCAGGGCACCCCACGCGGACTCGGTCAGCATCGTCAAGGACCTGTCGTCACCAGTGCCGGCGTCTCCCGCCTAGGAAGGACTCCTGCCTCGACCCGAATCTGGACCCCGTCCCCGAAGAGAAGGACACCTTGGGGGGATCCTGATTCCCTCGGAGGGACTGGTGTGGAGGGGTGGTTGGGGTGTACCAGGGAGGGGTCGTAGAGACTGAACTTGAAACCAACGACGGCGAACGACTTCAGGAGGTTCTAGAACAGGGGTAAGTCGGCCTCGTGGAACCACCACTACCGCCGGTGCAGAGGACCGACCTCGAACCGGTGTCACACCAGTGTCCCGGGACTCTTCTCCCCTCTCGTCCCAGTCTGGCCCGTGGAGTCGGCACGACAACCGTTCTCGGGCCTGTGGGCAGGTGAGAGTGGAAGTCCGTCCTTGTCGAACTTAGGGTGCTCCAGCAGACCCATCCCGTGCAGACCCCTCCGACCGGGGGAGAGGGCGCCCAGGAGTCTGTGCCCGAACAGTGTGTTCTGGTCCCGACACTTATGAGACGACCACCTCAAGCTTCTCTGGATCTCCTGCACCCCTCCGGTCCTGCCCCGTCACACTCCTCACCTGTAGGCTCTTCTCTGGTCTACGGGGTCAAGTCCGTCCCTCGCACCCCGCCGGTACGTCTGACGATCGGTTCAGTTCGTTGACCTCGTCTGAAGCCCCCGTCCCGAGCCCCCCTCCTGTTCCTCTGCTCGTACTTCACGACCCCTACCCTCCTTTCCTCCCGAGTTCCCTTTTTACTCTCGTGACGACTCCTGTTGACCGAGGAGCGGTTCACCCCTTCTACCTCTGCCCCGACCGACGAGGGAGGCCGGAACCTCAGGTCTAAGGGTGGCGGGAGTGGACTTCCTAGTGTGGGTCACGCAACACTACGAGGACTAAGAAGTGTTGGTGGTGGGAAGGGCGACTCTCTCTGAAGTCGGGTAAGTGTCTGAGATACTACGCCACGATTCCTCGTCCCTGCTCTTCTTTCCCCTATTCTTCACAGTGTCTCTACGACCCTGTTCCAAGTCCACATGGGTCCGGCAGGGTCAGAGAAGGATGGGCACGTAGTGGGGCGGGGGTTGTGAGTGTCCGCGAGTGGACCTAGACCGAGGCCCAGAGTCAGTCAAGGAGGGGGGTCGACATTATGAGTCCGTCCAGCTACTCGACCGGTCAGTGGAGCCCGAGAAGGTTTCGGGGGTCGAAGAACCAGTCAAGTCGGTCTCGGACAAGTACCCGGACCCTCTTCGGTCCCACCCACACTTGGGTCTCAGAGGCGCGGTCGAGAGAGGTGAAAGTGGGTAACTGAAGGTCTCCGGGCGGACCAGGATCGGACCGAAGGGAACAGGGTATAGGACGTCCCGTTGGACCCGTGTGGGTGGAGGAGTGGAACGACAGGAACGCTCTACCTTTGAGACTCTTCGAGGAGAAGTAGTACAGAAGGTGGGACTCTCGTAGGTGGGCGTCGTCCAACTCCTAGTACCACATGCACTCCGCCTTGACCCTGACGTCGACTCTACCGAAGGGGACCCGGTCCGGTCTCTACGGTCACTCTGAGCCCCGAACCCCCCTCTGGGTGACGGGCCGACGAGACGAGGTTCGTCGACATCAGGGTCGGGGCGTTGGAGCCCCGGGATCTGTTTGACGGACGAGTGGAGACGTTTCGTTCCCTCGTTCTGATTTATTTGTCTGAGAGGTTCCAGGGTGGATCGAGGTATAAGTGTCACTTTTCTGTTCTCTTCTGCTCTAGGTGGGAGTAGGAGTCTAACCGAGCGATGAGGGGACCGACGAGGGTCTGGTTTCCTTTCCTCTCTCTCTCTTCTCCCCTCCTCTCACCTGTGGCTCCTACGTCTCCCCGGGTCTCGACCGGAGCTCCACGGGGCCGAGTGGTAGTAGTACGCCACGTCCAGGCGGTAGAGCCCGTGCGCCGGGAACGTCTCGTCCTACTGGCACGGACACCCCAGGTCCGGGGAGGCCGGGCGGGCCGGGCGGTAGACGTGTATGAGGGGTCCCTCATCCAGGGCCTTCCACCTCGGTAGCACGAAAGCGTACCTCAGTTTATGGTGGCAGGCCCGGCCGTATAAATGTGGGTACCGCTTCCAGAGGCACCGTTTGTTCTGGACCCTACCCCTCCCCTTCTCTCCTAGTCGATTCCCTGATTTGTGTCGACACCGGGTCGGGACCGGTTCGGGTGGGGTGAAGCATCAGTTCCGATTCCGTGATCTGTATCAGGGTCTACCAATTGTGTGCTCTGGAGTAGACTGAGAGTTCCGTTTAGATGTCTCATCTATGACAACAAAATAAATAAATCCATGGATAAAGAAAGGAAAGTGGGGGTGTCGGGTGAGGGCAGAGGGAAGACAGTTAGAAATTACACATAGAAAAGTACACTTACACAAAATATTTTACACAACCCACACATTATGTTAAACTTCCTTTCCGCTGTGCATAGAGGACAAAAGAAAAGAAGGTACATCATAAAAGTTGTAGGTAGGCACAAGGACACTAATATAGATTAGGCAACGAAGGTCGGACGGTGTCTTGTGGAACGCCCCACGCACCGTATGTCGACGGATGGACGAGAGGGTCCCTTCCCGGGACCACGGTGGGTGTGGGACGGTGTTCTGTCGTCGGGTGTCTCCTTCTCGTCTACACAAGGGAGTAGCTGGTCCCACTCTTAAAGTAACACTAAACGTGGGTCCTCGCCCTAAATCCCTGTTTCTCATCCGTATCTGAACAGAAACGGAGTTCTCGAGGTCCATGTGAAGTCTGACCGGTGTGGACACGTTCCCAAGGACATTAGGACATTAGAGGATGCAGAGCCCGTTGTGAACCGTAACGGATGAAAGGACTTACAATGGTCAAAATTAATGACATTTTAGGACAGTTCAGGATAGAACGTAAAGTCAAACGTAAAAGGACTAATGATTACCGGAGGCACTCAAACGGTCGAAAAATCAAAAGAGAAGACTTATGACGGACGAGTATGGAACACACGTCCACACGATTCAGTGAAGTCAGTACAGGTTGCTATCGGGCGGTCCAAGGAGTCAGGTACCCTAAGAGGCCCATTCTTATGACCTCACCCAACGGTACGGGAGGAGGTTCCATAGAAGGGTTGGGTCCCGAGTTTGGACACAGAGGACACCGAGGACGTGGCGTGTGCCTAAGAAATGGCGACTCGGTGACCCTTTCGGGGGTAAGTATGAAATACATTGAGGTAAAGTTTTACACTTTGAATGTCAAGTCCCTCCAATTCATTAAACGGGTCCCAGTGTATCGCTCAATTGTCACCCGTCGGACCTAGGTCTCGGGTTCAAGAGTCGGCGACGTGACACGACGGGTGACGGGGGCGGGGGCGCTCGTCCACTGCTTACGAAACCCCTCAGGGAGAGGGTGGTCGTGTTCGTGGAACTGGTCCGGCGCCGACTTCTCGTAGAGGTGTTAGAGGAACTCCTACCCGTCCTACGGCGACACTACGTGTGGGTCCGGCGCCACGTTCTCGAGGCTGTACACGTCTTGGACACCCCCGGCTCCGGGTCCCAGTCCCTACCCCGCCACTTGTGGGCTAGGGGTGGCAGAGGTTCGGGGGGAGGGGTGGACCCCGTCGACCGCCAGTCTCGGCGCCTCTGCCCGTTCCGTCGCGACGTCCTTCTCCACTTAGAGTGAGAAGAGACTTGAGCAGCAGTCCAGCTCCCTCCACTCCGGGCTCCGGACGAGCAGTGTCGCCGGGGCCCTCTTCCACTTGTGGTGGTGACCGTCGACACGTGCCCACGCCTCCCTCCGGTCCTCCCTGTCCATGTGTGGCGCCAGGACTCCTTCATCCCTCTTCCCTCACCTTTACCTCAGGGACTTGGTTACCCCCGGTTTCACCCCCCTACACTTCGTCTCAGTTTAACCCGTCACGAGTTTTGAGGTGAGGTTTGGGACCCTCCTGCTCCCTTCTTTTCTGAGTCCTCTTTCTTCCCCACCGTCCTTGTTTCGGCCGGTCAAGAGTGGACCCGTCCGGGGGGGACTACGCACCCGACGAACCGGGGTTTGCAGACCCGTACGAACGAGTAGGCGAGGAAGAACCGGAGGTGTCGGCGTATCATGGACCTCGTCCCGTCCCGCCGGTAGTCAGTGGGGGTCAACCCGGGTCGGGACAGAGAGGGGTATAGGGTCCGAATGGGGAAACACACCTTCCGCGGCGCCCTCAGGTCGTTGTCCTTCTCGAGGGGGACCCAGAACCACGACAAGGGGCACTTCTCTATCACGAGGTCCCCGTGACCCGCGCGCTGCCACGACTAGTGTATCTAGACCGCTGCGAAGTCGGCGGACTCGTCCCCCTCTACTGTCTTCCAGTCCCGACCCTCGCGCCCTTCCTCGGATGCACGGGCGACAGAAGGGGCGGGACCGGAACGGGACCAAAACACCCTCGGCCTGACCTTCCGACAGGGGCAGTGGGGCAGAGAGTTGTGCGTTTCACTAGAGCCGGGTCCACCCTAAGGTGTTGGAGGGTCCGACCTGTACAAGGGGCCGGCGTGGGGAAAGAGGAGGGGTGGGGGTTCCGGACTGGTGAGGGAGCGACCCTGTCAGATGTGGGGGTGGGGTTGACTCCTTACGATGTCGGGGGAAGTGAATTCGTGGGGCCCTGTGTACAGAATGGGCTAGGTCAGTCGTTTGAGTTCCCGCAACCCCTGTCATCGTGAGTCTTCTTACTACCTGTGCACCAGTCCGTCGTACTACTCTTGGAGGAGGGTGTGCTGGGGCGCGACGTGTGTCCTTCCCTCCTGTTCAGCGGTCGTCGAGCCTCCCCCGACGGGAAGACGGGTCCCTTCACCGTGCTCCAAGGTATTCTTCCCTGTTTCTTCCGTCACTTCAAGGGTCCCGCACACCTCGTCGCATCGACGACTTGGATGGGGTGTCCTCTCCTGACGGTCCTGGACCCCTGGGACAGGGGAATGGAGTCGCAGCAACTATATCACTTGGAGTAGTTTCTACTGGGTGAGGTCCAGGGCCTACTGCAGGCTCGGTGACATGTCGTACCTCGACCTCCTCTTTCCGGGGTCCGACTGAGGGGTCGCCGAGGACAGAGGTGAGAATGGAGTCGGTCTCACGAGAGGTTTCGCCGGAGTGAAGGGACTGGTTTTTGGGCGGGGTACGACTTACGGGCGGAGAGTGGCTTCCTAGAGACAACAGTATTACTCCGTGCTCCGAAGGCCCACGTCGACGTGCAGGGGCCACTCGTCGGGGTGCAGGGGTTTGCACAAAGCCTTCAGGGCCTTGAAGACCAACGAGTCTCGGAACTACCCGCTCCATATCTACCACGACCCTCCTCCCGTGCTTCAGTCGACCCGGGAGGTGTGTCCGAGGAACAGTCGTGGAGGAGAGGGTGGGACTGGGAACGGTCGTCGTGCGACGTCTCGAGTCCACGGAGGGCGTGGGGGCGAAGAAGTGGGTTTGAGGGGAGTGTAAGGGGAAGTGCCTTAATGAGACCTTTTTAGGGCAAGGGGTTGGGGAAGGGGTTACTTACGGCGAGTAAAAAGAGAGGGATGTAGAAGAACAAAGGGAGACTTTGGGACGGAGCCAAAGAGGGGCTTAGAGAGTAACTTTCCTACTCCGTCCCTCCACCTCTTCTCTTCTCTGTGTCTTTCCAGCGTCCTCTCTTGGCCCGACCCCTCCTCTCCGACCCCTCCCCGGGCATGGCGCAGTACACAAAGACCCGTTCGCGCTACCGCATAAGTCGGTGTTGGCAGAAGGGGCGCCTACACACTCGGCGCTGTTTCTGCCTCAGCACGGCGAGGTTCACGTCCTACCGGACAAAGACTTTGTGTAGACCGAGTTTGCGGGTGACACCCTCTCTCTTTGTCTACCCCCACGTTTTCTGTGTCCCCAGAAGGACGGAGGTGGAGTACCCCGGAGGTCCCGTCCCCTTCTGCCGGTTCTGGAGACAGGTGACTTCCGTGGACCGGAGGCCACCCCTCTCCTCTGTTCCCTCACCCGACCTCCTCCACTCCCTCTGGACTCCGGACCCGGTGCGATGGAACTTCCGACCGACCCCTTACTCCGCCATCTTTAGTGGTTGTCCCCTCCACTGTAGGTGTCCTTGCCGGGTGACGAGGACTCCACCCCCGAACCCTCCAAGACCCCCCCGATGTCGACACCGGCGAAGGACTTCCTCTCCCCACATCCGTACTATTTGTATGTCGGTCTTTCGAGAGACAATGGTGGGGAGGGTCTTCTACGAGGTCAGAAGGGGCCCCTTGGTTGGTCCGGTCGGGTGGGACAGACCTTGTTCCGGGAAGAAAGGACGGAGTTGGCGGGTCTTGGTGGTTGGAAGTTGTGATCCAGGAGGTTCGACGAACGAGCCCGGTCTCTTTGTGACGGTCTTCTCCGACTTTGTCACAGGACAGACCCTGGCGGTCCGACAGGGTGACGGAGTGAGAGTAGGAGCAGCGGGGGTGGGTTTAGGTTCCCGAGGTCGTCTGCCGACTCCGACTCGTTGGGCCGTCGACCTCGACCCACTAGATCGTCGTTCCGTTTTTACCTCTGGAACAGTACAGGTGGAGACAAGACTTCTTCTTCCCGTGGCAAAGGGGATGCCGAGGTAGAGTTTTGATTTTGAGTGGGAAACCACGCTTCAGGTGTGGAAAGAACTTCGGTCCACCTTGTGATTCCTCCAGACCTCCTACCCCTGTCTCTCTTAGTCCCGAGAACGTGTGGCGGCATGTTCAGTATGTAATGTAATTGGACGTCCTACAACAAGTGTCGCATGTGCGACATCAACATCAAAACACTGTCAGAAGGTTGTCTACTGTCATTTCCAACAATGTCTTCTCCATGGAAAAGGATTAAACGAGTTCCCTTGCCTTCTCGATCGTTCCTGGGTCACTGTCCTGAACCGGGGAGAAGGAGTCCGGGGTCCGCGTCTCGGGATGGAGGGTGCCAGGGAGGACCGTGGTAGAGTGGAAAGAGTTTCAGATAGAGGAGGAGTCGGAGGAGGGCTCACGAGTCTAGACAATATCACCCGAGTAGGTAAGGTGGACCCCTCTCCAACCTGTTTATCCTAAGTACCCCACCGTCACTGTACTCTCTCCACCTCTGATTCCCGAGGGAGGGGAGGGTAGGGTAAAGGTGTTCGTAGTGGACCGGTCTTTCCCATGACCCAACCTAAGGGGGTGTCCCTGACCCTCTACCCACGACCACCGGCCGCTTCTCTGTTCCTCCAACACCTGCTGTCCAAACATAAGAGATCGTCCTGGACTCCGTTCTCTTGTCTCGCGGTCACTCCGACTCGAACGGAGACTGGGGTGGAAGAGGATTGAGACGAAGACCACTGGGTGCTGGTGAATGGAGGAACATCGGATCATAGACCGGACACCAACCCACAGAAACCCGGACATCCAGCCTCCCCTGACCCCGGGGGTCACACCGGTCCTCTCTGGTCCCTAGGTAGAAGGAGACGGTAAAGGACCTGTCTTCGTTTCGTTGCAAGTCCAGAAGAAAGAGGAGACAGGGTCGAAGGAAGTCCCTGGGTGGACGGTTCGGGTCCGGGAAGATCTGGGGAGTGGCCCGACTCACGAGGTGTGGTACGTCTCCGTCGGTCCACCCTCTACTGTTCTTGTTGACGAGACGGAGGACGACGTCTAGACCCCGTGTCCCTCCCTCCGGCACCCCTTCGACCTTGTTTCCGTGCTCCATTCCCTTCTCTCATTCTGTGTTTTCTCTTCCACTGCGTTGAACATAAATCTAGTCTATACTATCTGCAGGGTCTGATCCTGTTAGTCCGACTTCGTGATAAAAGGTTTCCGACAAGACAAAATGTCTTGTTTGCCAGACGTTGGTTTAATGGATCCCAAGACTAATTGTTATGTCTAAAACCTAAAGACTTAGATACCTGGATTCTTGATCCTAAAAAGTTTTCGAGGGGGTAGTTGACACACACACACACACACGCACGCGCGTGAGTCAACACAAGCTTGGGTGCCTAATACCGGGCGGTCCGAGGAGACAGGCACTCTAAAAGGTGATTAGTAGTCCGTGTGACTATAAGCTCTTAAAGATCAAAATCCTTTTGCCCCAGGGTCCGGATTCCTACTTCTCGGTCCACCACAAGTTTCCGATCGTAGAGTCAGTGGTTCTCGGGACCACGAACCTCTGTCTTGTCCTGAGGTCCCTCTTTTGTCGTCAAACTTTCTCGTCAAGAGTCTTGATTTCAAAGGGGTCCCAAGGGACGAGATAGCAGAATACCCGAGACTGGGTGACGTCCAGGTAACCCAACCTCAGACAGGTCGTGGTCAGATCCGAGCCTACTGTTCATAGGTCTCTGTCCTGTCGGCTCAGTCGAATATAGGATGACCCTCCTCCCACTTCCTCCAAAGTTCGAGTTGTCCCAGTTCCAATCCCACTTAGTCGTGAGTGCCACGAGAGACCTCGGGGTCCGTGTAAGTCGTTGAGGGTCGCGGGGCACGTAGGGTCGAGATGCCGGGCTTCCCCGTCCAGGTCCCCTAGACCCCCTCCATCGTGATGCCTCCTTTCCAGTGTCCAGTCCTCAATTCCCAGTAAGCGACAGAGGAGGCAGAAAGGTGGGGGAGGGGGAGTGGCTCAGCGAGGCAGAGGTAGTAGGACCTCGGTGCCGTCGTCGGCCCGTCGGCCCTTTGCATTCCTCCTCGGCCTTGGCCGCCTTCATCTTCGCTGAAGGCCGTGTTTACCCGGATCCCCGCCCTATTCTCGATGAATCCCCGACTGGGTTTGACCACCCTCCGGCCCGCCTTCACACACGCCGCGCCCGGCGGAACCAATGGCGCAAGAGGCGGGGAGCGATGCAGTAGCGAGACTCGGGCCCTAGGCGACGGGCGCGCCCGCGGCGGGCTCTGGCACCCCGGGGCCAACGGCGGGGGAGTCCATTCCGGCAGAGGAGTCGGAAGCGGGGGGAAAAAGGCTCGAGGAAGACAGAAGAACGGGGAAAGCAACGAGACTCTCGCGACGCGCCCAAGGTGACGAAGGAGACGAAAAGCCTGGGGCGTTAAGGTATGGTTGAGGTCGCTCTATCCCCCCAGACCACGGTAGCAGAACCGGTGCCTCGCCCGTAAATAGCGAAGGACCCGGTGTACCACGGGGTTCCGCGACCATAGGCACTAAGGACTTCTGTCTTCCCTTACGACCAACTAGGGCTGCTCGACCCGAAACCTGCCGTCGGACCAATTCGTTCCCCATCCCTCTCCGTCTTCTATCCTCATCCGTCCGGACTTCCCCCCCCTAGCCCTCGTCACACCTGCCGCACACTTGAGACCCGCCACTGTCACCTCTTTCTACAGAACCCGGGACGGGGGCTTGGTCCTCGGTGGTACAACCACTATGGGGGGCCTGACTCGCTCCTCCTCCTCCGAGACGTCTTCTTTAAGTTGTTTGAGTTCTTTTTCCACTCCCTCACACACACCCGTACCGGGTTTGAAAGTTTCTGAGATGTGACTCTTGTGGACCCCACTCACACTCCCCTACCCCCCACCCCTAAGGAGACCGATTATGGACCTGCGGACAGTAGAGAGTCACATCGAAGTCTCTGCCTGAAAGGGTTCACACATGAAGGAAAAGAGAGAAAAGACACACCAGACGGTACCTCAACAGAAGGAAAGGGTACCGAAAATCATGGCGGATTCTTGACCACTAGGGTTCGAACCAAAAAGGTTACGGCAGATCACGGAATGACTATTGTTGACCTCGACAGGAGGACAGACATGATTCGAACCAGAAGGTTTATCCTGACAGACGTAAGTGCAGAAGCTAAACAAACTCTACTTATAGAGTGGAGACAGAGGACGTGGTAAACACATCGGTTTGCAAACGGTTCAGAAGTAAAAAGGAAAATTTCATTAAAGAAGACAAAAGAAAAAGGATACATAAGGGATCTAGTCCAGAAAGGACTACGAGTGAAACTGACAACATTACCCGAGAGTCGTTCAAAGAAAAGAACCTGCCTGAAAAAGTGAGCACAATTTTGCCACGTAACTTTTGTGATTTGTGACGGGAAGAAAAAAGTTTTGTGTCACCAAAGCGTAACGGATATTTTTCGAAATTAGACCGGAAAGAAGGATATCTTGATAAGGAACCAGGGTTTCGTACATAAGAGTTTTGGAAGAATAGAGACGTAGAGACGGTGGGACAAAAGAAACAGATTTTACGGAAAAGGAGAGTCGGACGCAATACATCTAGGATGAGTCCCGGGCCAAATTATTGGTAAACGTAGTCTTTTTAGAATTGAACGAAAGTCGAGGTAAGACGTGAATAGTCAGAACTGTTAAGTCAGACCAGTAGAAGAAAGAGTCGGACACTCGAGTTCTCCTCCTAGACACAAAGAAAACGTTTAGACAAAGTTTCGTAACCACACAAGAATAATTTGTGCATTCCCATCTACCTAATTCGGGGATTCTTCCGTACCTCCGAATATGATTTGACGTCACACATAGGTCCCTGGTACCAGACACCAACTCAAGGAAGAAAAGTTGAACTTTTTATGCTCTGAGACGTTTCGGAGACCTATGATACCAAATCTGTCTCATCCACACCCACCACATACACTAGACTCCCTGATATACACTCTCCGTTCTGTCGACGTCACATGGTGGGGTCCCCGTGGTAAACGTAATAAAAAAGAGTCTTTCCGTAGGGGCCTCACTACGCGGGTTCCCGGAACCCTCTTCTGGACCGGTCCCTAACCGGGAGTAGTTAGGGAGAGAGGAGTGAGAACAAGGGTCTTTTTCCGTAACGACCGAGACTTCTTCGTTTCATCGTCGTCGTGTCGGTCGGTCCCGCCGCAGTTTGCGACACTCACTGCCCCCTCCGTCCCTATCCGACCTTCATTCGTGTGGCCGACTGGAGACTGGTCGTATTATTGAGAAAGGGAACGGTGAAGTCGTGACAGTCTCGTCGGACACCACCTGTGTCGGTGCCGTTGTCTCGTCCGTTTCGTCGACCACTTCAGTCCTCGGTAGTCACGGTAGTTCCGGCTCTGGTTTTTGAGTCCGAAGTTCGCAAGAGCCTGGGATCTCCCCTTCAATTTCCACTCGTGTCCGTCTTTCTAACAAGTTCCCTAGGAAGTGCAGTCTCCCGTAGGAAGGTTCAACCTTACTTCCATCCACATCCCCCTTTCATTACGGTCAAGTCAGTACCTGTTCAACGCCACGGTAAGACTCGAAGTCCGAACAATAGATATTTTACTTCTTTGATCTGCGGAGGGTCTAAGAGGAGGCAGAATACATAAGACACTGAGATTAGGCAGTGCATTATCTAGACAACCTAACACAAGAGATTCCTCAACTTTTCCAACGCTTCCAGTAATCCAAGTTCTACAAAAATCATTTGATTTACGAAGTTCACACATGATTCACAAAATACATTTTATTGTGCATCAGTTCACTCTTTGATTGTTTTTCTATCTGGTCCCCTCGGTTCTCCTCCAACTCCCTTCCCCTCGGAGGGTGGGGGCTATCCGTCGGAGGACTAGGGAGTGACTCCATCCAGAGAGGGTGGAAGGGTCCTGGGACTCTTCCCCGGTCAGGGGTGAAAGGTTGGCAAGGTCTCCTCGCATAGACGACTGCTGCTGGACGTCCTCCATTACCAAAGGTCAAAGGACAGAGACTCCTCGTCCGCTAACTCTTTTTGCTCTTTGGGTGTATAACCTCCGGTATACGGTCGGTGAGTCTGAGCAGAATTGACAAGAACCAGAGAAAGTCAGCAGGTCTGCAGGTGTCTCCTTTAGAGACATACTCTCCAATCTCTTTCCAGCCCCAGGGTCAACCACCCCATACCCCCCACGCTCTCCGAACGGGTCCAGGAATCCTCCAAACCTTGACTTCATCCTGCTCGACCCCGACGTCTCCCCCACAACTCAGACGCACCCTGGGTCCTTCTACTCCATTTTCGGGGGAAACTAGGAGTGACAGACGACGAGCGGTCGAAACATAGAAGGTCACTAGCCGAAGCCCTTGACCCCGGTCTACCCCTTCTCCGTCTCCCGGGTCCCCGACCGCTACCGGGGGGAGCTTCGAAGCTGACCCCGATACTTCTTGCACCACCATGGGCAAGGAGTCGGAGGGGAGGGGCTTCGGCGTCGGCTCTGGCGTCAGCACTTGCCTTGGCTCTATCTCTGGCTCTAGCCCTAGCTCTCGCTCTGGCCCTCGCCCTGGCCCTGGCCCTGTCCCTCGCCCTGTCCCTGGCTCTAGCTCTGGCCCTGTCCCTCGCGCTGGCTCTCCCGGGAAAGGCGTCACTCACTAGAACCGATAACCCTTCACTGAAGTCTATGCCACACCCACCCAGGATGATTTCCCATGAGATTTCACTTCCTACTCGATCCGGACACAGAGTACTGACCTAAGGACACAAGGTATCCCAGTCTGAGCAAGGGACTTGCGGCCCGGGGAGCCTTCCCTTTGTGAGACATACACATACCGCTTCTGTACTGTGGGTGGGAGGAGGCACCCCGGAAGAGAGGGAAACCTTTGTAGTAACTGGAGAGGTACCTGGGTGGGTCTTTCATTCCTGGTGTCACCCAACAGGATCCTCCTGGACCCCACACTCTGGACTCCCTCCTTCGATCGGACAGAGGTGTCGGACTTTGTGACCCAAACGGACCCAGGGCTCCTCGGGTATCCGGGAGATGACTGGGACACAAAAGAGTAGGGTCGACACGGAAGCAGTGGATACTTTTCTACCTCAGTCGTCTAGTCCGGCAACGACTCCAACCCTGAAGGGTCTAGACAAGAAGGGTAGGGAGGACTGTAGGAGTATAAAAGAGACATTTTATGACCCTCGGTCCTCCTTTAGTAAAGGAGAACTGTTTCTTTCATAAAGGGATAAGTACGTCCTTTGGAATATAAGAGTTCAAGGATGAATCAGATAAAAATCCTACTGTCGAAGATCTTTGGGAGGAAACAAAACAGACATTACAAACGGGGGTAGGAGACGGGCGAGGGGAGAAGACGGGGTCGAGTTGCCCTGGGTTCACCTCAGACATGTCGAGTTTCAGTCGTAACGGGCTTTTGTCGGGTACGACCTACGGCGGTGCCCGTTCAGACAGACCCCGAGGGACCCATTCTTCCCCTAAGAAGGAAAGAGTACAGACAACGGGTGTCGAGTGGGACAAAACAAGAGGACGGACAGGGACCCACGGGATCTCCCCGATCTCTAGACCAAAACACACCGTTGATACCCCTAATCTTCCTCTTAGGAGTCCGGAAGATAGTCAATCTTCGTCCTCCTCTCTTTTCATAACCTTTGGTAAAGGTTCCGTAACTAACTTTGTTCCTTCTTTCACTCTCACTCAGTCCAACCGCTTCTTCCACTCGTGGAGTACACCGGAATAAGTAAAACTCTACCTTATATCAACCAAAATATTTTATCCGGAAACTTCAATCCCTAGTCCTTGTGTCCACAAGCTATTCCTGACTTTTACATCTACCCTCAGTGGACATAGCATCCCGACGACGTTTTTTCTGTGATATCACAACGTCCCCTCTGACTTACGTCTCCTCTTTACTCGGTCATGACCTGAATTTCTCATTTATCAGTCCTTGATGCCCTCCTTCGACCGACACGAGGAATGCGACGTATGCCGGGGTCGGGAGGACTGTACAATCCGACTCCAACTCCCACGTTGCATCCTCTGCCTCTCCAGTCTCTTGGTCCTCGTCCTGGGCTCCCCGGACCTAGCAACGTCGACGTCCTATGTCCGAAACTCTTCCGCCTTCACTAGGTGTCGTAGCTCTACTTTCGAGGTTCTGTTACCCTCGAACGTACCCCCAAGGGAGATCGGGGTCTCACCGTCCTTAGGAACCCTTACCCCATATCCCTCCCTTTTTCCCCTTCCCTGTCGAGGTCCCTCTTACAATCCTGGTCTCAATGTGACCTTACTTAAGAGGACTACCTTACTTATTGGGCAAAGTGGACTTCATCTAAAAGTACATTTCCTCATCCGTGTTCCCTCAAGCCTCGGTCCCATTGGGCAATTTGATTTCTTATGATTTCTTCCTTGGTCCTTTCTGGTCGTACAATCGTTTCCCGATACCTCTAAAAGATTAAAAACCACATGACTGACCTTCATCCACCAATTGCAATAAGTGTACACAGTTCTTATTGTAAACCCAATAAAGACTCCTGTTTTGCGAGTAATGTCACAAACGCACACGGTACTATTGACGGGTGAGAAATGACCCCGGTACCTAACCATCGGTGTCCGAATTCCCCCGATTTCCATCTCTTCGGTAGGACCGGTGGTCTCCCGTCGTACCTTTGACCCGTAGGTTTCCGGTCTCCGATCTCAACTCCACCGGTTTGAGACCCGGAGTCCAGACCAGTCACGAGAGTGAGTCTGGAATTGTCTTGAAGAGGAGGGAGGGGTCGACAGGTCTTATCGGGATTCCCGACGGTGGCCCTGTTCTCCTGAGTCTAACAGATGTCGCTGCTACAGATGTTCCTTTTGGAACACCTGCCGAAGATCCCTTACCTCGACCTAAGGCACACGGAGTAGACGGGGTTGCGACCAGAGTCATTTTGTGACTCCACCTTCGAGTGGGTAGAGGGAGTCGGAGACCAAAAAGTCGTGAACCCTAACCCCAACTCGGAAATTTTTGCCGACAATCTACACTAGAGTCAACATTGGTGTACCGATCACGTGCGAGGGGTGAGGAAATGGGGTTTTCCTGGAACTTGTGTCCACAACAGCGTCTACAAAATTAAACCAGAGTACGGGGAAAGGTCGTCCTTTGGGGAATATCTTTTGGGTCTAGGAGTAAAAACTCAAAAAGGAACTCGGTCCCGTCGTGCACCATCTCCAACTACACTTTCAGAGCTCGTATTGGTCCATGAACGACACCGGCGAACGTTTGCAGGTGCTGCGGGGTCGACTAGTGCGGTTGGACCTTTCTCGCTCCCCAACGGTCCTTAGTAAACCATCTTGAGGAATTAGGGTCCTTCGTGTTGATGGTGGTCAACGTGGACTTGACTGGACTGGACCCTCCTGATCTGATCCCGGGGTCAAGTCAAGACAGGGGACCGTGTGTCTGGTCTGTGTACCGGGATTTAACCGGTCAAGTTCCTTCTTAGACTTCCACTCCGTCCGAGACGGGGTGTGGGGTGGAGAAAAGTCGGTGTACGTCACTCGAAAGAACAAAACCCCGGGTACGACTGGTGAGTCGTAGAGAGGTCTCTCTCCTTTCTCTTCTGAGTGAACTTACTTCGCCGAGGAGAACACTTATTAGTCCCCCGGTGGTCTTAGTGGACGTCCCCTCCTCTACGACATCCGTTTCTGAATCCGGAGTCTTGAGTGTAGTGTTGGTTTCTCGGAAGAGAGTGGAAACGTTCACAACCCCAGTCGCATCCCTCGGTGTGGAGGTCACGTCTCCTTGGACCCCCACTGATGGAGTCTCTGCAGGAACTGAAACAGTATTGGACCCCGTACATCTCGCAGAGAGAGTGTCGACCGAAAGACATCCACTCTACCCCTTCACACCTCTCTCCGTACTCCTTGTTTCGAACGAATCCTTCTTGACCCCGGATTTCCTGGAGTCCTAGGGTGGAAGGAGTGGAACAGGGGTAAAAACTACATCTGACGGAAGGCTCAGTCCTAGAAGAATCTGAGTCTGTGTTTGTCTCGAAGCTACAGGAACCGTCCCTCATCGAGAACGTGAAATGTCTACCTATCGGCCAGTAACGTCGTGAGAGGGGAGGGGAGGGGAGGGGAGGGGCGGAGTACGAACAGTAGCTCACCGGGAGGTGAGGAAGGACACTCGACCGCCGACCCGTCCCGTAGTGGACAAGAGGGAGATGCGGGGGAGCAGGGAAGGAACAGAGTCTTGAAGTGGGAATGTTCGGCGACAGGGACTTGCACAGAATGAGACAACGACCGTGCATCAACTAGAACCTTCGGAGTTCCGAACTTAGCTAGGGAGTCACGTCCCCTCTGTTTACCCGGACAACTCCTCTCTACCCCTTTAAGTTCCTAGCACTTGGGACCCGGACGAGGGTAGAGTCAAGACGGAGAGGGTCGGAAAAGAGAACCTTAGGTCTACCGAGTGGACTACCACCAGAGTATGAACTCGAAGAAACACTCGAACTACTCCCGGTGCAGTATCAGTATTTTGAGTCCTTACGGAAAACGAAAAAAACGTAACTCCAACATCAAACCTACTTTATCCTGAAGAAGATGGAGGGTGAGAACGGAGAATAGAGGACTTCATCCTCTCCCTCAGGGAGATCTACTGGCTACAGACACATCCGTCGGAGGACGGACGTACAGTAGGGATTGGGTTTAGAAGGGGTAGGAATTGACCAGGTCGTACGTTCCCTTCCCGACGCTACTCCTGTCAACCCTTCACCCGGGACCTCCGTCACAACGGGTCTCCCGTGACGTCTTCGAGTCTTACCTACCCAACGTAGGAATGGGTGCGACTGGAACTAACTCACAAAGAGTAGTAGGTGTCACTTTGTCACACGTCGGCAGTCGTGCTTCATGAGTCTGTGCTATCGTGGGTATGTCGAGAGTACGGGGAAGCTTCCCGCGACCCTCGTCGTCGTCTCCCTTTCGAGTCGAAAGTGTTTATAGTGTCAGACTAGTTCTGAAATAAAGTGGGACTGAAGGGGAGGGGATTCAAGGGTGGTGGTCCTGTGACGTGAATGTTACTGACTCTAGAACCGCACGGTACCAACGAACACCATCCCTCATGGTCGGAACACGAGGGTTTGGTACGGTGTCTCTGGGTCACAGGCCGAAAGTAGACCGTTCTTTCCTCTAACACGATTTTCGACCCCGTCAAATAAGGGTTTACCGTCGACAGAACCCCTTCCTGTGGTCACACAGACACCCCTCGTCTACGGGTTTTCTCCCTTCCCTGCCGTTCCTTGGTGACCTTAGTACTCTGATTTGAGTCTCTGGCCCCGTAAAAGTCCGGGTTGAGGACGATTGAACGGTAAAGAACTGGTGACAACCGGGGTCGAAGGTATAGACATTTTCCTCCCTGAACTCTTTCCACAGACGTAGTAAAGTCTTGAGCACTAAGACTCTAGTCCCTCACCTTTCATGGTTCTTCGTTCTTATCACTGGACCTCCATCTCCTCCTCTCTTTCCCGAAGGTCTGAAAGGTCCCGAAATCTTCCTCACCTTCTTACTCACTGGAACTCCCCAGACCCCTCTCGACTCAAAGGACTGGTAGAGGAATATCAGAAGGTATCGAAGGATGGTTCGTAAACCTGCTTTTGTAGGAGGTCCAAAAGGTACGGGACCTCAGACTTTTGCACAACGAGAAATAGGAAGAACCTCCGGTTTCGTAACTACAAGAGAACCAAGTGATCTCCAGGTTGGGGCTTGTGTATCTACAGACTCTCTCTTTTTTGTCTCACTCATAGAACCGGGACCGTGTCCGTTCTTCGATTATTTGACCCCACGACCCAGGATCCGTCATTTTGAGTGGGTCTATTAGGAGGGACCCCAAAAACGCTAAAGATGGTTACAGATCGTTCATGGCTTATAGAACTTACTGTCACTGACCTAGGGGTGGGTACAACACGTTTGGACGTCCTCTCTGTCTGGCACTCCCACCCTTCTGTACTTCCCTCTCCCAGGTCCTTCTGTTTCTCCGACCTTCCTTACTGCATGTCCCGACTCACTCGTCCAACCCCTCCTCTGGTACTCACTCTCTAGTGCCTCACCTCCCAGGGAGGAACATTTCCGTGACCTTCTCGTCGTGCGGTAGGGGGTCGGTGTTCAGACACGATACACACCCGAGCCCCGGTGCTCGACTAAACTCTCCCACCCCTCAGTCCGTCCTCTTTTCGGGGAGAATGGCAGTCAGTACTATTATTACTGCACCGCGCACGCCAAGGTCCAGAGAAACTCCAACAAATATAGAGACGAGTAGTACAACATGTGAAGGTCCTCTCGGGAGAACCACAACCAGGGACGAAAGTTGAACACTAGACACTTGTCCCTTCTACAGTAGTGGACCAGAGGGTTCGGTAGGAACTGGGGTCTCCAGACCGTAGGGTATAGACAGTTGAACTCAACAATGGGGTGACAGAAGGGAAACTGTTGTTTCATGGGGAGAGTCAAGGTTTCCTAAGGGTGGTTTGGGGTAAAAGGTTACTGGGACGACAGGTTGGCACCTAATTTTGCATCAGGAGGGACGGAGGGGTGTACCAGAGTGATGTGGGAGGGGTGTTGTGAAGACTTTGAAGTCTGGTTTCACTTGGAGGGTGGGAAGGGACTGAAGACTGGAGAGACTGGGGTTTCACTTGGAGGGTGGGAAGGGACTGAAGATTGGACGCATCAACTAAGCCAACTCGACGAGACACTGGGTCAGACGAAGCGACGAGAAAACTAGCTTGTGAAACTAGTTTTGAAACCCAAGACACCGTATACAGTGATCTGGTATAAAACCGAAGTGGGGCATCGAACGGTGGACACCCGCTCCCTTCGTTATCCAGTGTCGTAGTTTTCATCTTATATGCTAACCCTCTTAAGTCGTCGAACCGACTCTGTCTATCCTTTCAGGAATCATTCTCTGAGTTCCTGACTGAGTAGTGGGACCCCAGTACCTCCTCAGGTTCAATTTCCAGTTCATTTTCCTTTCCTCCTGTGTTACCCTGGACCTCTAAAAGACCCTGGGACACCGAGTCTCCCCGACCCTCAAGGGTGGAAGTTCCCCTCCCCCGGGGTGGAAGAGCTACTTTAGAGACTCTGTTAAGAACCGGGGACACTTCAACACCCGGGGGTGCGACAGACTAGGTAGGTTATGGTCCATCTACAAGTACCTCGGACTCCCCAGGTCCTGTTAGAAAGAGAAGACAACAAGGGGACCTACGGTAGTCTCTCCGAGTCCGAGGTCTTGTTTATCCAGAGGACGGGGAAGAGGTGGGGTGCGGGTTGAGGGACGGGGCGGAGGGGAGACGGAAGTTTGGACCCGACACAGGTAGGAGCCGTAGTTGAGGAAGATACCAGAGACAGTCCCTTCTGTCCTTCCGAAGCCGGTGGAGACGTCCTCACAGCATGTATTTCCTCAGACCCTCTCCAGTCTCTCGTCCAGTTTACAGACCCTCCCAGTCCCTGTGACTGTCCTCCACCACCCAAAGACCCCACCCTTCCCGAGTCTTCGAGAAGCCCCTCTAATTCTTCCCTCCTTCCTCGACCTACCACCGTCGTCCTCTACCGTCACGCGAGGACCCCCCTACACGCCTACCCTCTCGTCCCAGACTGAACTCCCATGTCTATTCATTCCCAGTGGAACCGTCCTTCCGAGGCAAGGTGAGGTTCTCGGTGGAAGGACCGTACAAGCGACGACCCTTGGTGCATCTCACTCGGGGGCCAACGTCATCATCCACTGTGCTAGAAGTTCCGCCATGACCGACGGGTGGAAGGAGCACGGTTCCCCCTACGGACCCAACCCCGTCATGGGGCGACGTCTTCACATTCTGTGTGACCACTCCCGGTTTCGGACCCCGCGTTTTTCGTTCCGTCTCGTGGTTCTCGACACCGGGACCAAGGAGTCCGACGTCCACCAGTCCCTCTTCCTCGACAACACCTGTCCCCCCTGCCAAGAGTGGAGGTAGTAGTGTCTACCGGCAAAGAGGTAGGGTGGCTGGTAAGGGAACCGTCCACGCTAACCGTCTCGGGGCTTTTCACATCGGTAGTATCGTCGCCTTTCTCTAGAGTAGCGAGTTTAACATCATCCGTCGCGCCCCGGTCATGAGGGGTAAGAGTTTTAGGACACCAGACCCTGTCGCTTAACGAATCCCCCGTTCCTCCACCTTTGGTTCATCTTCAATGACCTTCCCTTCCCGACGGGGAAATCCTATTGGGAAGACCAGAGTCCCTGGGACAGTGACTCTTTATATTGAAGACCCGGGGTGTCCTATCGATGATGGGAGTTGGGGACCTCCTTGGAGGTGGGTATTCCTCATGACGACGAGGGAGGAGGGGTAAAGATTCACAAGAAACTTGACGGTCCCGACGGACTGTGTCCCATTTACGAATCATTTCAGATCGAGGGGAAGGAAGAGAGAGGTAGGGTGGAGGTTGGGAGCGAGTCGAGACTGGGCACGAGTCGGGTTGAAAAGTCGGACGGACCAGAGGTGAGTTCGGATCTGAATAAGTTCAGACCTGGAACCGACGGTGGACGAGACAGGGTATCGGCCGGGTACGGGTAGGAGTGACGGGAGGTTGGAAACGTAAGTCGGGAGAACTGTTAGAAAGACAGAACTCAGACGTCCCACGAGGTCCTGGGACACCTAGACGTCCACGCTTAGACGTGTCCTATACCCATCTTCGGTCTTCCTGTGTTCATGAGGTCGTGGACCGGGAGGAACTCTTCGGCCTTCCTCGGTGGAAACTAGAGATGAGGGAGGTCTCTCGTCCCCGAAACTCCGGGCCGGAGTCCGTCACCACAGTACGGGTGTGGATTTCTCTTTTCAACCACTCCGGGTCGGAGTGTTCCGGCTCCTGTCTAGCACCCCCTTCGTCCTCACCTCCCTCTCCCCGATACTAGAGTGAATGGAGGTGTGTTCTCCGGGTCCTAGTTCCCATGGTCCGTCTCAGCCCCCAACACTGGTTAGGAGTACCACTGGCCCCGGAGCCCCGTCCTCCCGGAGAGGACCGAAGACGTTCAGACGAACCGAACTACCGGTTCGACTTTGAAATCTGGACTCGGACCAGTGTGAGGGAAGGGGACGGGGGGTGTTGGAGGTCGGAAAATATATTAGGACAAGACCGTGGACGACAAGTGGGGTGGGAGGGATGGCTGTAGTGAAAGGCCTTACAGGTAGCCCCTCCCGGGGTGACTCGACGGTTAGTTCCTTTGTCTTTGACGTTTTTGAGGTGGAAACCGAAGGGTTCCAGGTCCTGAGACGGTCAGTTGTGGAGGAGAGACGGGGACCAGGACGAGTTGTTCGGGTCTGGAGGGGAACCCCTGATCTATATTTCGGGGGTGACGCGTGGGGGGTTGGGGGACGACTGAGACAAAACCTCGTCTCAAGTCGGTGACAAACAGGTCGTTCCAGAGACTGGACGGAAGAACCGACAAGGACCTTAGTAAGACCGGAAAGAGAGGGGAGGGTCCGGTTGGGGATCCGTCTCCGTGTCTGTCTACACTCCTAGTAACCGAAAAATAATCAAAGTATTGACCCATCAAAGGACACATTCCTTTCCTCTCACTCGGTTCATGTCGTCTCCCGCCCGAGTCGCGACCGTCCTCACGGCCCCTAAGGGATCGCACCTACACGGAGACGGGGTCCTGGGACCTCTTCCCCTACACAAGTCTCGTTCCTGACGCCTACCCAGTACCTCCGACTCCCACCACAAGTCTCCATCCTCTGACCTCTCTGTCGTCCAGGACCGTCCAGTCGTCTCCCGAGCCACCGGTTCTAATCTCCCCGTGTTTCAAGTCCTACGGAAGGTCTACGACGGACTCGGTCCCGACGTCCGCCTTCTCCAACTACACCTTTAGAGCGCCCTGGAACGGTACCCCGCGTCCAAACGCCCTCAAGAATGACCTCGACGGTGTCCCCAACATCTCTGGGGTCGAGTGGTCCGGGTGGATCTTCTCCCTTTCCAACCTCACCCCCCCGAAGGGGACAGGGTCGGGGCTGGAGGAATCCAGGAAGTTTCCGGACGGAGTAGGGGGTTGTTCCGGTTCTAGGGTACTGAGGTCAGGACACTTGAAGAGGGAAGAGTGGACTTTTTTGGACTCAGAGGCGAGTTCCTTTTGACGAGGGGGCCTAAGAGGATGGTCTTTCCTCCCTGTCTCTGACAGTAGGACGGTTGGCAGTGGCGACGTAGCCCCGTACGTACGACCGGTACTCCCTGTGGCCACCGGAAGGGGACCCCTTAGGCCTGAGGTCCCACCCCCAGCCCCCACCCTTCACCCACCTCCTCCCCGAGTGGGAACGTCCCTGACAGCAGGGGAACCCAGGGCGACGTATCCTTGACCAGACAGTGGTGGAGAGACTGTAGACAGTCCAACCCCTTGCACCAAAACAGAAACCTCTGCTGGAACTGTGTCAAACAGGTGACGTCCTCCCCGCCTTCTCCTGTCTTCCTACCTCACTCACTCGGGTCCCGTCTCGAACGATCCGGGTCCTCCTCCCTACTGAACCCCAGTCTCTCTCTTTCGTCGGTCTCGATCTCCTACGTCTCTCTTTAGGGTAAGGGTGGGAGTTGTCGTAGATCTTGGACTCTGGGAGTGGAGACTGGGACAGAACTCCAATTATAAGTCGAATAGGGGCAAGTTTCGGTGTTTTACTCGTCCTTACGAGTGAACCAAGTCTTCGAGGAAGAGACGTCAGTTCCTGTTCCTACAGTCACGACCAGGGAAATGGGTCGTAGGACTGAACCCCTGACGTCGTGTCGGGTACTATAGTGGGGGTTCGGGACCACGGTCAGGGAGAGCGTGGGACTCAGGTCGCGAGTGGCACCAGGGCCGTCCATGACGGACCCTCAGAGGCGTCTCGGTCCAACCGGGGGTGGCACGTCCCCTCCGTCTATCCGGACTCCTCTTCCTGGTCCCAGTGTCTCCGGGTAGGAACCACCGGGGAGAAGGTCCCGAGGGGTCCTGTGGGAGGGGATATCTCCCACGGGAGGGTAGGGTCTAAGGCCGTGGACCGTACCCACCTGTAGAAGTGAAAGACCCAGTCGAAATCGTCTCGTTACAGTAGCGGTATCTTGAGGCCCTAAGGGACTAAGAAGAACCTTTTCTGTAACTTCGGACCCCTCTAGAGACGGAAGAGTTAAACCTTAAGAAACGAGGGGACTTTCAACCCTAAGGGACCTTTGTTTCATCGTCTAATCCGACCTGGTCCCGAGGACTTCCCCGGTCTCCGACCCTTGTTCCCCACCCTCGAGACGGGTCCCCTAGCCCTTAGACCACGCCCGGGAAGGAATGGGTGTGACTGGGAGGTGTCACAAGACAGGAGCCGTAACGAATTCGTCACTCGCCGACAGTCCTGGGTGACCAGCCTCTACTCCCGGGGGGCCGTCCAGAGGACCGAGAACCCGACGTCCCCCTGTCCCTTAGAGCCCCTGACGATACAGAGACCGAACACCGGTGTGGAGACCCTAGGTTCGGGGTAGGGAGGAAGACCCATGGAATTATCACTGCACGGTCCCACAGGAGAGGACCCGTCTCCGTAACCGTCTGTACAAGGGATGGGGTGTCTACCCCAGACACTCGACCCTCTACAGACACCCACACTCCTCGTCTACCACTTCCTCCGGCCACTCCCCGTGACACTCGTCCACGGTAGGGCCCTGGGAGTCGGCCGAGGTGTGACCGGTGGGGGAGGTCTCTTCCACTTCACGTGAGTGGGTCGTACACGAGCTTCTGGACCGAGTCGCGGACGTGTAGGAAGTCTTACTTCCGTACGGAGAGCGGCAGGAAGAACCTGGGGTCCAATAAGTCAAGAAAGGTCAGGTGAACATCCGACGGGTGTGGCTACCGTATCTACAGACTCCCCCTCCCTTAATCGTCTTAGAGTGCCACTCACCGATAGGGCGTCGTGTCCTCCGACGCCAACCCTTGAGCGACACAGGGTGCTTCGGGACGTACTCGCCCTACGGGAGGCGAGGGGAGGTGATGGATAGACTGGAGTAAAGGATGGTGAGGAGGGGACGTCAGAGAAGGTCAGTGTGTGGGAGGAACGTCAAGGACTTTATGTGAGGGTGGAGTCCCGGAAACGTGCTCGAAACAGGGACGGACCAAGTGCGGATGGGGTCCGAAAGGTGTACGGAGTGAGAGAATGTAAAGATTCGAAACTAAGTTTACAGTGGTAGTAACGTCCTCCGGACGACCCCGGAGGAAAACATTTTGACGTTACCGGGTCTGTAGAGCTAAAGAAAAGACGAATTAAAATAGAGATGACACGGTATACCGAAGGAATAAATAAAAGACATTACGGACCTTACCCATCTTAACACAGAAGAGCTTTCCATAAAAGTCCAGGATTGGGGGTCCTGGACACTTATACGAGTATATATAAACCTTTATCACAGGAACGTTATGTTAGTCAATTTCACTCCAGAGCGACCTACCCCCTTCCCTCCCTTTCTGCTTAGACTGCGGAAATGTTCTTACACCTTTAGGCTTGCGGTTGTGTCTCTTGGTACACTGTAGTGTCTCTATGGCAGTTCCTTCTGTCACTACACTTCTCTCCGTCTCTAACCCATTAGGACCGAAGGGACCACCGAGTCTCCAATTTCGCAGACAGACGTTACGTCCTCTGGACCTAAGCTAGGGACCCAGCCCTTCTAGGGGACCTCTTCCTTTACCGTTGGGTGAGGTCATAAGAACGGACCTCTTAGGGTACCCGTCTCCTCAGACCACCCGATGTCAAGTGCCCCAGTGTTTCTCAGCCTGTGTTGACTCGTTCGCTGAATTGGGGTTCGATTCCTTACGGACCCCGGTGGACTTCAACCTGTTCCATTCCTTCCTAAGAGTCTCCAAGGCCGTCCTCGTGCCGGGGCAACTATGAAACTAAAACCTGAAGGATGAAGGACTCGTACTCTCTTATGTAGAGACAACAAAGTTCGGTGGATTTAAACATGGTAAACAACGGTGTCGGGATTTTTGATTGTATAGCGGGAGAAGGTCTTACTGTCGGGGTGCTTTGTCCGTAAAAGGAGACAAACAAATGTCGACATAAGAATCTCACCACGAACCGGGTTTTCTCCGAGAACCACTCCTTAAAATTTACTTATTGACTTACTTTTTCTTGAGTACTACATCGTAGCTCCGTGTCGAAGTCTAGACCAGTAGGGGATGTTTTACCGAGACCCTCTTCCCGAACTTCGGTGGAGAAGGGTAACCTCCTGGACCTAGGTGTGTTGGTAGGTGTGGTTGGAGACTCGGTCACACCCACGATCAGTCTTGACGGGGTCCCACCGGTGGTTCAGATCGGAAGAGGGTGGGAAATATGGGGAGTATCAGGAAAATACGTCAATGTCACCCTCGACCTGCTAACAGTGCAGGGTACACAAAAGCGACTTCTTAACTACGAAAACTTGACACCACAACCTCTTCTGAGAACTCTCAGGGAACCTGACGTTCCTCTAGTTTGGTCAGTTAGGATTTCCTTTAGTCAGGATTTATAAGTAACCTTCCTGACTTGGACTTCGAGGTTATGAAACCGTCGAACTAAGTTTCTCGACTGAGAAACCTTTTTCTGGGACTACGACCCTTTCTAGCTTCCATCCTCCTCTTCCCCTGTTGTCTCCTACTTTATCAACCTGTCGTAGTGGTTGAGTTACCTGTACTCAAACTCGTTCGAGGTCCTCTACCACTTCCTGCCTCTTCGGACCGTACGACGTCAGGTGTCACAGCGTTTCTCAGCCTGTGTTGACTCACTGACTTGTTATCGTTACACAAAAGACAAAGGGACTCCAAGGACGGAGAAAAATTCTTCCACAAAAGTTCGTAAATTGAGACCGGGTCACTACGATTCCTCAATCCCTCACTTCAAACCTAAAACGGAAGGAATCCGTTCCCAAGAGTTTTGGTCGACGATGGGGAATAGACCTCGTGAAGAGAAACTTCAAGAAAAGACCAGTTTCCAGTCTCGTTAGAAACAAATAGACTTAATCTCCTTGACAAGAAAATCTCTGACGTTGATGGTTTCGGAATCAATTGACGTGATTACCTCTTTTCCGGTCTCTGTCAGGGGTGCTCCTAAGGTCTGGAAAAGAAGGACCTCTCCAAACACCTTGTTTTCGGCCACTTACTTTTGCTGTAACTGCCACTACTATCACCACCACCACCAGTGGTGGGGACGTGTGCAACTCAAAGAGACGTGGTCTATTACAAACTCGTAAACGGGAATGACCGGACTCCATCCGGGAACAGGACATAGGAGGAATGTTCTTTTCTTTTCTGGGTACCAGTGTCGGTTAGTTTCTACTTGGGTTCCAACTTTGGTGTTTCCAAACATCAAACTGATGTTTGAGAAGTCACACTAGGAACCGACTGACGTATGTCTTGTGTCGGACCCCAGAGCTGTCTTTATGTCGGCTCCTGAAGGGACCACCAGCTCACCAATTCTGAGACACGAAGATGACGTCCCCCACATCCAAACTAGGGAACAGTTTTATGATTCTAGGGAGTACGACACATGTCACGTTAGGGGGGGGGGTCTTTTTACTTTACGTCTCTTTATGTCGGTTCTACGACTTTGAGGACCGACACCCGAAACCCAGGAGACGTCTCTCGTGTCTAACACCGTCCCGCCCACGTCTCCGAGTGGGTTTTTCAGAAAGGAGAAGACCAACTACAAGTTCTGAAGAAACTATAACAGTTGTCGGTGGAACCCTCTCGGCGGGTACAACCTGAAAGGACCTAGTTCCTCCCTTTTCTTAACAAGTAATTCTACCCACTTCGTGTTAGGGGAGTCGGGACCTCTTCATCTCTCCGTAAGTGGGGCCCTCGGAGTTGTGAATGTGAGGGACGACCTCAAAACTCTATGTAAGAAGTGTCTTTAAGAAATCGTGACCCAGTCCCCGTAGAATTATGAAATAGAGTAAACTAAGAGCACGTCGGGGACATTCACACCCAGAGGAGTACAATATCTATGCTTTAGACTAAAGATCTCCTCGACACACTAAACCCTTTTTAGTTCTATTTACCGTCTCGGGACTAGGTGATGGGTTATACGGAAAGTAGGTACCTGGAGTTGTAGTGACGACGTGTGGAGGGTGGGTTGAGGGAGATCCACTGGAGGGTGCACCGTTGTTGCTTGTGTACTATTATTTCATGAAAATGTGTTCCATGAATAACGAGAAGTATTTTTAACACATTCCCCTGAAGGGACCTCCTGGTTGCCGATTCTGAGACATGAAGGTGACGGTCCCCAAGTCCAAACTAAGGACCAGCCTCTTGATTCTAGGTGTACGGTACGCCACGTCGGTTTTTTATTTGCTTGTTTGATATATGTCTTTTCTCCCGTCGAAGGTAATAGTTATCAACAGCACCAACAGTAATGGCAGTAGTAGTTGTAACAAAGATGAAATCTTTATTCTTTGGTTCCGGACTGTACCGTCTCCCTCTTGGTCTTCCGTCCAGAAGACTGGGGTTTAACGACGAGGAAGGTGCCACGGTCCGAGTGAGTGTCTCTGTTGTTATGGATGGTAGACAGTCTTCCTACTACCGTACAGCCTAAAGGACGGTCCGGTGACCCAAGTATGCCTCGGCTAAGTAAACCAATAAGTAGTAATATATCTGTCGTACCTCCCGGAGCATCTACAACCAGGGTCAAGGTAAAAGTACCAGATCTTATACACTTCTACTTTTCAAGAGAATCTTTGAAAGGTGGATGGTGGACCCTCTTCCCTTAGTGAAATAAAAGGGGTTTGTGACCTTTACGTTAATAGTCAACTAAACTATTTCTGTCTGGAAACTATAAGTCAATCTCTAAACCGTAGTAAAGGGCAAGTTTATAAAGTTTTGAAAGAGAAATCTTTACGAGTAACGTATTGTCGTAATTTCCAGTAAGATTTTAGGGTATTAAACTTCTACTCCAAAGGTTTCTTTCCCCTAACAAATTGGTTGACGATGGATGGTGGGTCCATCAAAGTATTACTGTACTCCTCTGATACTTTTGGTCTGTACACCAAGTCCCTCCTCGACTTCTGGACGTGTTACGAAAACCTGTACATCGTACACACTTGTTCGGTGCATAACTATCCTCGACGTTGAGGGGTTGGTACTCGGACTGAACCTTCGGTGGGGTTAGATGCCTTGGAATCCGGGTCTTGGCACCATAGACTTACGGTGGTTCTCCAGAGAGAGAGCTTAAACAGGTCTTGGATGTCCGTGTCTCTCGAGTAGGAGACGAGGGTGAGGGTAGTGGAAGTAAACTACCGTAGCATGGAAATATCAACTATAAAGAGTCTGACAAGAGGTGAAGTCAGTGTAGGGCCCTAGACAGCAGGTTCTGTCTGTACTACTAAAACCCGAAACTACGTTTTCACTACTACCGCTGTGATTGGAACTAGAGTTTCGACTTCTAGACACTTCCCGTTCACTCTCCCACTTCCCAGGGGTCTGGTTTGTCTTCTACCATTCTCTCGGTCGTTACCCGGGACCTCCTCTGTCTCTCGGATCTGTCTCTAGCTGTCTCACTTCCGGGTACCTCTTAGGGAAGGACCCTCCACCGACGAATTCCTTCGGTCCTTCGACTGTCAACAACCAGGAGAGGAGACAAACTGTCCAAGTGAGACGTAAATTAGGAGTATAGTTACTGCACTCCCCAGGACTACCAGGGATAATACATCTGCTCCTACGACTCTGAACAGTGGAACGGGGGCTAGTGTGGTGACCACTTCCTACCTCCTTCGTAAGTTTGGATAACCGTGAACGGACAACGTAAAATAACGGAGTACCGAATCGCCGAGTGTATTGAAATGTAGACTTCTCTCTTTGGTTCCTCGTGTTTTCGACGGAAGAAAGGTTCCCTCGTCCCTCCCTTTTGTGAATAGATGTTTTTGATAACACTTTTCGTGTTAAGGGTTCGTTTAGGACCGTTCTTTGCATTTGGTCCCCAAAGGTTTGAGAAGACAAGTACGTAAGGCAGTCGTCTTTGTAAGACTCGTGTATGGAGTTATATCCATATACATAAATATTTCATATGAGTACTTCACATAGTGATAAGTCTATATAACACGCGTAAAATTTTACATATCTTGTCTAACTGTGAAATTTTCCTTTGAGAATTCAAGAAGTAAAGTCAATTTAATGTCAATAAGGTGTACTAATGATAATAAAAAGACGGTGTGTGTGGGGGTGTCTGACAAAACCCATGGGGAAACACTTCTGGTGACAAGATCTTAAGGACTTTTCACCCTAGAGTCGGAGTAAGTAGAAACACCAGAGGGTCCTCGGTCTTATCACGAACTGTATATCATCCATGGGGTTGTCACAAACACCTTACTTTTTATCATAGGAGATTTAAGTACTAGGTACCGCACACATATTAGACCCTTCTGAAGAACCTCCTTCGCCCGACCCTTACCCTAAGACTCTTCCCTTCCTCTGTCTCTGTCACGTCCTTCCGTCGGCTATAGGCGGCCGAGGATACAGGACTGGGACAGGTGGTACACCCTCCGCGACAGGAACTTCTAAAGCTTCAGTAGAAACCTGTGTGAGACTCTCCGCAGGTCCTCGTCCATCTCCAAGTCCACTGGCCTTGCGACCTAAACATAAAACGCTGGGTTCAATAGACCCTCTTTACACTTTCCCCCTGCTAAGTCTGGAGGTGGTGGGTGGACGAGAGATCGGTTCCGTTAGTTTGGGGAGACGTTTGGGGAGACGGGGCGGAGGTCAGTCGAGTCGAGGTCACTCGGGTGTCCTTCGAGGACGGGGCGGGGGTACGAACGGGGCGGGGACGAGGGCGGGGTGGGGACGGTGGGGGTGGAGTTCGTGAGTGAAAAGAAGACGACCTACCCTAACCACCAACGTTCATTCACCCTCTTCCTCCACGGGTCCCGCCCCCGGTGTAGGAGTCCTTTCAGCATCCTCATCCCGAGACACCCCTCTCGTCTACCCCAGTCGACCCGGGTCCCTAGCCCCGGGTCGTCACAGGTGTCCCAGTCTCGACGATGAGTGCCGCCGTCTACCGGAGACAGGGTGAGGTCTGGGGCAGGAGGACCGTGAGCGCGAGGCGTCTGGGACAGTCGTGGTCTAAGCTCCTCGTCGCCATAGACTGGAACAGGGGTTCCGGCTTCGCTCTGGGTCAGGCGTGACGTGGGTGTCTTTACGGGCCCAACCCCGTCACTGACCGACGCTTCTTGTTTCCTTCCGCCTCCACTCGTCCCTGAGGCCTGGACCGACCGGGTGGGAGAGGGTCCGAGAAGGAGGAGACCTTTGGGAGTCTCGGAGACGCCCAGGGAACCGGAGAGGGAACCTCTGTAGTATGGACACGAAGGGTCCCCACGTCTACCTTTTTGGACTTAATCCCTTTTCCAAATCTTGAGACACCGGAGTCACCGGTGGATTTTGTAGGGTTAGGGTTTGGTCCCAGAGACGATCATGGTATGGTCTTGGAGTCCCTTCTACCGTCGATTTCGATGGGGAGGTGTCTCTTGTAAACGTTTGTTACTCTGTAGTGATGTGTAGGTGGTCGTGACAATTTTGATTTTTCTACCCGTTAAGGTCCACAGTCTCCTGTTGGTCTCGACGACTAGAGAGCTCTTTGATAAACGTCTGAGATGATTTTCTGTTGCCTACGGTTGGACACTGGGTCATTGAGGTGAGGGTCTATTGTATGAGTTCTCTCTATTCACAGATCACGTGATTTTCAGTGTATATTCGCACAAGTATCTCGAAATGAGTGTTATTGGTTTGTGATCTTTATCGGTTTACGAGTGGTTGTTCTCTTATGTATCTATTTGACATACATACATACATTACCTTGATGTGTCGTATTTTTTTATTGCTTGACGACTATGTGTCCCTTTGCAGCTATTTAGAGGGTCCGTCTTACAGTTTATTTCCTTTGGTCTACGCTTTCTCGTGTCAGACAGACTAAGGTGAACATACTCCACATTCTTATTCGATTTGCTTAGATACCTCTATGTTCAGTCCTCTCCCAATGGAACACCTTCCCCTATTCTTCCTCGGAGGACTCTACTACCTGTGAACCAAAACCACTTATGAATTGTAAACGTGTGAAATCTATCTAAGTTGGAGTTAAAAGTTTACTTAATATAAATACAAACTTATTTACCGACAACAGTTTCTTAGTTCCGACACTGATCTTTCGGTCGTCGACCCGAGGTCCACTCCTATGTCAGGATGGCGGAGCACTGGAGACTCAGGAGACATAGTACATAAATCTTGACACTAGATCCTTCGAGGATTTTGGATGTCCGATTTTGGACACATCGAGGTCCCTTAGGGTCCTGGGGCTGAAGACAGTTCGTCTCGTGGGGGGATTTAGAGAGTGTTCCCGTCATTACTGGTTCTGTTTTCATATACACCACGAGTCGTCTAAGGTCCTCGACAAGGTGTCCGTTGAGTAAACTAGGTGTGCCGTTGAGAGACGTCAGTCATAAGAGTGGCAGAGGTAAAATGTCTACACTTTTGACTCCGTGTCTCTCCAATTTATTGGAGCGGTTTCCGACAGTTTTAGTTTCGACCCGAACCTTGAGTCTGACCGAGGTCTCCGTTTCGTCGACTCGTATCGTGAATTAACGGAAGTAGTGTAGGAGGGACGTTGTCGGGTCCTCCTCGTCCATGGTTGGACCGAACCTCCGTAACCCTTTTCGACCTGTCTCGTAAACGTCGGAACTACGACCTGGGTTTGGAATCGTGGCTGAAGGAACTCGGTTCTCGGATTGTCCGACTTCTACATACTGATATCTGGAGTTAACTGGTTTTAGATCCCAATACTAAAACCGTGATCTCTGTGGACCAGGGACTGGGGTGTGCACGAGGGACCCGTGTATAGACCGAGGTCCCAAGGACCCTCTGGGGACGGGGGTACGTCGGTACCCAGTCCTGTGAGTGGTGGTAACAGTGTGTGCCGACAGAGCGGTAGGGTGTACGGTAACCCCGCTGTGACGGCTTGTCGACTCGGGGCGTCCCACTTCGGTAGGAGTGTGAGTTTCCAGTCTAACGGCGGGTGGCCCACCCTGGGGTCGGCACCCTACATGTGTGGTAAGAGTTTCCTTTGTCCTCGACCTGTCGCTTGTCGACCTCCCTCTCTTCCCCTACTATTATGTCCCTACCTCCCTACTGTGCACCTGACCTGTGGTTGTACCCACTATAGGTCGAACCTCTATACCGTTCTCGGTCGACGAACAGTTTTATAATCCACCTATGGACACTTTAACGATGAAAACTGTTAACCAACTTATAATCGTTAAAGTGTATCAAGTTAGATTATCTAAAATTTTGCCAATGAAGAGAGTCGGGGCACTCCTGATACTGGTGGGGTCAGGGAGGAAACCACAAGAGGCTACAGGGTCCTTACCCATTGATCTCCCCACTGTGTACCGTAGGTAAGACTTGTCAGTCATGGTACGCCGTCTAACAGTTTTGGAGATTTGTAGTAGGAACCGCAATCATAGGGTGTCAGAGGTAGTATCGGACGGAAGTTGCGGAACGACACCCGTCATCTATAAAGGAACGATAAAACTTTTCGGGACACCTTTTCCTCGAAACGGTGGGGAACTCAGTGTAATTCGGGGTACGACTCATTTGATTTATCCTCAGGGGTCCCACCGGTGACCGTCCCTCGGAGTGCAAACGTCTAACGGAAACAGTTGGCTCACCTAGAGCCCTAAACGGTGACAGGCAACGAGAACGTGTCGAAACAGCGGTGGCCCATGCCCATTGCCGGGTCCCCCGTCCTCATCCACTCCTATGAGGGTCCCGAGGTCGGCAACGACTCCCACTTTGACGGTGGTCTCTATAAGTGCAAGAACCCCGTCCTTTCGCGCCGACATCGGTTTGGACGCCTGTACCCCCGCGCTGAGTCTTTACGTCGTCTCTTCCTTCCGTGCCTACTCTTTTCCTTTCGTCTTCTCCGACAGGCAAAGTGTGCACCTTTGAGTCAGACCACCGTGGTCGGGCCGGGGCGTCCTGGGGTCGTAGGGGAGAAGGGACGAGGATGGACCCATGTCCCCGTCGTCCGTTTCCTGCCGGTAGTCACCCAGGTACCACAGATGGAGTCCCCGTCCTTGTCCGTCTCTTGGACCTCTCCCTTTTCCAGTAGACTGAAGGGCTTTTGACCTCGACCGAGTCGTCGACGAAGTAGACGACGGTCTCTTTCTTTTGATCCCTCACCGTTCCCCCTTACAAGGGAACAACCCCCACCCCCACCCCCTTCGTATTAGTCCCTGATCCCCGACTCGACTCCCCCACTTTCGAAACGGGACAGAGTGATCAGAGGTGCGAAGGGATCTCAATCAGATAGACGTGGTGTCCGATACGGGTGACGAGGGGGTGGCGGCGACGGAGAGTCTGTGTGCACGGGTGTGTGAGAATGTACTCATCAGATTTCGTGTGTTTGGTTGACTCAAACGTTTTGTAAAATAAATCATTTCAAAGCCAAAAGAAAACCCAAAAGGGTTCACCTACAATGCTTATGAAGGAGTCTCGGATCCAATCATAACAGAAGAAGTTGTATTCGGGGGTTCCCTAATTTGATTAACAGAATTTTTAAGAACTACGGATCCTCCTAAGTGGTAGAAAAAGAAGGGAATCCCTATTTTTACTTTAGTTGTGAATCTCTGTTCTTTTTCCAACTCTTGTAAAAATTCCTTTCAGGTCATCTATTTTTAAGGGGTTGAATATTTTTTATTTAGACCCAACTAATAAGTTTCTTCACTTTTATAAAAATCTAAACCTTACACGGAAATTCAACGTTGTACGTTCCCTGAAGGGACCATCAGGTCACCAACTCTTAGACGGAAGGTCACACCTCCTGAGTCCAAGTTAGGGAACACCTCCTTGATTCTAGTGTGTACGGTGTCCCGTTGATTCGAACGGTGGTGTTGACTCGGGTGTACGGAGTCACCTCTGAACTACGTCGGTTTTTTATGTATTTTAATTTTCGTTTTCTTTTTCTATAATTTAATGGTCGGTAATTCTTTTTATTTTAAAAATTAATGTTACACGTGAAACATACTTTACGTCCTTCGTTTCTTTGAGACTCGATGACACAATCGGAGGGGTAGGGTGTCTTCAGAAATTATAAGTAGTTTGTTACCCATACACGATTCATCGAAGTCAGCACACACTGAGAAACCTTGGGGTCCCTAGTTTGAGCGTAGAGAATTCAGAGGACGTAACCGTCCGTCCAAGAAATGGTGACGGTGGTGGATAAATTTCTGTATTACTTACAGAAGTCTTGGCTCTTGTGATGTAAATTATAGTGAACCGAATGTTCCTCATTAAGGGAATATCTGTTCTCTACACATAGTAACTTTTAAAGTTCAGTGACTGCACGGAGGAAAGGAGATTTTGTAGAAGTTTGAGTAGGGTGAAAAACTCGAGAAAACTCATCTCCTCGTGTTGTCACGGCCTTAACTCCCTCGACTGTCTCTTTGTTCTCAACTTACTTGACCTTCTTACACCCCACATCCATTTATTCTAATCAGTTTCTACTTCTACTTCGTAGAGACTTCACTAGTAAATCCAAATACTTTTGAGAAAACTAAATGTTCATTGAAGAGTCTTTATGTACATGTGTTCACTTGTATGTGTTTTAGTCAAGGAACCTGTTTTCACTGACTTACGTCCTGCTGACTGTGGGGCCACAACGTCAGGGGTTTGACGACGACACTGGCTCGACGTCCACGAGGGAGACATGGGTCGTGGACGAGAGGGAGGAGGATGTCATTCTCTACGAATCGTCCTGTGTGTCAGTGGGTCGATTTCTGATGTAAAGGGTTGAAGGAAACGTCGATCACAGGTCCACTGTTCTAAGACCGTTGTCTTACACTCATGTTGACTACACACATTGAAGGTTCATTTTCCACTCATAAGAGGGGTGCGGTTGGGGGTAAGGGTACCCGCCCTTATACTTGGACTACCACTAAGTTCTCGTTATAGGACCCCTATTATCTCAGTTGTCTGTCTCCTCGGACCCAGAGACTGAGACACAACTACAATATGGTCAGGACGACTGGACGAGTCTAAAAATGTTCTCTCCTTTTTTGATGGAAGTCTCAGTATCATAATCTCTACAAGACCGAGACAGAGGAAAGATAGTACATCACCCAAACTGGAGATGGTCACCATGGTCACTTCGTACTGACATTTACCGTACATGGTGAAGATCTAAGGGACCACCGGGTCTGCCATTTCTTAGACTGACTTTACGTCCTTTGGATCCAAACTAGGGACCCAGTTCTTCTAGGGGACCTCTTCCCTTACCGATGGGCGAAGTGATAAGAACGGACCTCTTAAGGTACCTGTCTCCTCGGACCGTCTCTGACGTTGGGATGTCAGGTGTCCCAACGTTTCTCAGTCTGTGCTGACTCGTTGATTGTGAAGTGAAGATCTACCTTTGAAACATTCGGGTACGTCAGAAGGAGTACAAGAAAGGGAGAAGTACCGTTACAAACTCTTCTGACGAGATAGTCGGATCTGGGGACCCATTGTGGGTCTCGTCTTGGGTACGACTGGGAACCGTCTATCCGTTACACTCGTTTTTTTTTTTTGGGAACAACAAAATTGGGTGACGTAATGGTGACGTCCCTTTTTCTACGGTGGGGATTAAATCCCCGAATTTCTTTACTAAAGAACAAAGAGCACTAAGACGACCAACCGGTGTACCAAGACCGGACCCGAGTGGGAGTGTTGACGTNCCGTCTATCCGTTACACTCGTTTTTTTTTTTGGGAACAACAAAATTGGGTGACGTAATGGTGACGTCCCTTTTTCTACGGTGGGGATTAAATCCCCGAATTTCTTTACTAAAGAACAAAGAGCACTAAGACGACCAACCGGTGTACCAAGACCGGACCCGAGTGGGAGTGTTGACGTCAGTCGACTTCCCGACTCAAGTCACCCATTGTCGTCCTGGGAACCAGATAGTGGGTATCGGGGAGTATCGTACCGTCAGAGTCTTGTCGTAATGTTCTCTAGGTCTCGTGTGTAACGATCCAGAGAACTCTGGATAGGAATCTTCAGTACGTTGTAGTGAAGGTGGTGTAGGGTAACCAGTGCCGTCTAGTGCTCCAATAGGTCCAAATGTTCACCCCCTTTGCAGTGGAGAACTACGCTCCTCACCGTTCAGTGGAACGTTTCTCCGTACGTGTGACCTTATTCTCTCTAAACACCGGTATAAAACGTTTGGTGACACCCTTACTTCTAATCCCCCAACAAATAATAGTCCTGTAGTACTTAGGAGTGAGACTTATGAATTTGGTGATTCAATACCCACGGAGAATTTCGACGACGATACCTGACTTAATCTCGGGGAAGGTTTTTTTACACATACGAATTGTGGAATGGGGGTTACATTGATATAAACCTCTACTGTACCGGACATTTCTCCAATAAACATAATTTACTCCATTATTCCTACCCTGGGACTAGGTTATCCGAATTCAGGAACTTCTCTGTGGTCTCTCGAAAAAGAGGGAGGGAAGAAGACGAGAGGGAAGGAAGAAAAGAAGAGAGAGAGAGAGGTGTGTGCATATAGGGAGGATGGGAGTACGTTTCCTGACGGACGTTTGGTCCTTCTCTCGAGAGAATGGTCTTTGACTGGTATCACCGTGGAACTAGAGACCTTGATACTCTTCTATTTAAAAACAAATTCGGTGAGTCAGACATCCCAAGAAAAAACAAACAAATAAAATACCGTCGGGTTCGTCTTTTTATAACTATATAGACGGCCGACGACGACGATTCAGCGAAGTCAGCACAGACTGAGACACACTAGGGTATCTGCCGTCGGGTGTTCCGAAGGAGCAGGGATCCTAAGAGGTCCTTTCTTGTGACCTCACCCAACGGTAAAGGAAGAGGTTACGTACTTTCACTTTTCACTTTCTCTTCAGCGAGTCAGCACAGGCTGAGAATCGCTGGGGTACCTGACGTCGGATGGTCCGGGGAGGCAGGTACCCTAAAAGGTCCGTTCTCATGACCTCACGCCACGGTAGCGGAAGAGGCTATGTAGATGGATCGATCATACATTATCGACAGAACTTTTGTTTCCCGGAAAGAAAGTACTCAAAGAGAGTCTTAAACAACTCAATTTATTTGACGTCTCACATAGTCTTAGGTGAGAGGGAAGAAAGAATTCAGTATTTTGAGTGTTCAAAAAGCGACCTGGGCACCTCATACGAAAATTCTTTCCTCACACGAGGAGTCAAAAAGAGAAGGTGAAGGGTGGGTGACCTTATGTCCGTCTGATCACCTTTAGACTTGTCGGTGGGATCTGGTGTTCCACCTTCAGTACAACTCTTACTCCTTCCTTGTTTCGAGGTCTTTAGAACGAGGGGTCAGGAGATCCCGAGAGTATTGACGGGGTCTTGAGTACGAGTCTGGTAAATTTGGTCACAATCAGATCGAAAACAAAGAGGTCGTTTTGGAAACGGATTGGTAATAAGAATCGGTCTTTCGTTCTACCCTCGGTTTCCGTTGTTGAAACTGTACACAAATAGACCCGTATTAGATTTGACAACATTATTTCTGTTAGGTTTTATATCACTGAATTTATTCTACCTTCAAATGAAGAGAGAGTTTATTCTCGGAGTCACATTCGTCTGCTCCACTATACCTTTCCCACCGGGACCGACCGTCCTGTCCTAACGAGTAGTCCTAGTAAGTCCTGGGGTACGAGGAAGGTAGAGTACCGAGCCGGTATTGGTGACTATTGACAAGAACAGACACACGAACTTTGTCTAAAGGTAGTTCAGACGTAAGGTCGAGATTTCTTCACGTACTTTCTTCATCCCCCGTTCATTGTTAAGTACCTTTAAGTGGGTTGAGAAGGTGAGTATCAGGTAACCGGTTTTGAGTCAATTTACCCTCCGACCCTTTACACCGGAGACCAAACAGGTAGTACTCGAGTCGATCTTGAGACTGTGATGTATTCGACTCTTACCTAAACCCTTCTGTTCTTCGTTATACGTTCTCCTCCAGTTGAAACCACCCTTTGACGACCTCCTAGTGTGACGTACCACTGTCTAGCTCCACTTGTTTCCTTTTCGCCGGTGGTCTCGACTAGACAATCAGGTCAAGAGGAACCCGGACTCGGGTCACACCTTCCCGGTACTAGACTCTATGAGGTCCCGACTTCTGAAGTCTAGAAATAAGGGGAGAGATCCGAAGATGCATCGAAAAGTCATCTGGGGGAATCTACTTTCACCGAACAGATAATTAACGTGGTAATTTAACGTTCTATGAGGACACCTTCAGGTCACCGATTCTGAGGTGCGAATGTGACGAACCCGTGCCAAACTAGAGACCAAACCCCTTGTTTCTAGGGTATACGACGTGTGATACCAGTTTTCTACTATTTTTAATAAAAAATTTTTTACATGGTAGGCTAGAACACAGACCACTTCACGAAATTTTTTTTTTTTTCTAAAATTTTTTACGAAGCGTTTACGTTGAACACACAAGTGAGGTCTACTATCTTTTCTCCACATACGCACGATTCAGCGAAATCAGTACAGACTGAGACATCCTGGGATACCTGGTGTCGGACGGTCCGAGGAGACAGGTATCGTAAGAGGTCCGTTCTTATAACCTCACCCAACGGTACAGGAAGAGGTCCCCTAGAAGGGTTGGGTCCCTAACTTGGGTGTAGAGAATATAGAGGATGTAAACGTCCGCTCAGGAAATGGTGATCGTGGTGGACCCTTTGGGTCTTTTCTCCATTTATTACGGACTTTACTGTCTGGAAGGTAAGGGTAGTCGAAGAAGACAAACCAGGTGTAAAGAAGAGTAGTCAGGTTCCGAAGATTATAGATAAAGGTCCTCTGGTCAAGGTTTCTGTTCTTTCGTTGTAGGTATAAGACGTTGAGTAAACGTTAAGTGTCCAATCTTCTTCCTTTACTACCGGAGAGTCCTACGGAATGATCAGGGTATCCCTCGAGTCTTGGAGTGTTGACTTTGAAAGGATCTTTTTGACCGACCAACAATTCTGTCCGTCTCGATGACATCATAGGAGAGGTGAACCGGTGGTAGACGAGGAGCAGGTCAGGACTGTAATCTGTACCTGAACTCTAAGGTCCTAGACGGTGGGAGTCTGAAGGTCCTGCTGACGTCTCGACTTAGGGTGAAGGTCTATTTGGGGAGTAAACCCTTTTCTCCGACTGGATAGGACCAAACTTCGGACGACACACTAAAGTCGACTTCTAAGTCATAATGAGTTGAAGGGACCACCAGATCATTAATTCTGAGGAATGAAGGTGACGTCTCCCGTACACCAAGTCAGGGACCAGTCCCTTGATTCTAGGGTGTACGAAACCCCTCGTCTGTTTTGTTTTGTTCGTTTGGGTATTCAGTGAAACACAAACGTTGCCGAGGTAGCAACGGGGAGAGTGTAGGGAACCCAGAGTGATCATCCAGTACGGTTACTGTCGTTCTAAAGATAGAGAAACAGACTCCCAAAGAGTCCACAGGACAGGGTAGACACGTGTCTTTTGACCTTAACGGTTTCTTAATTCCGGGGGACTTTCGTCGGGGGTCCGACACTGACGTACCCTACCCCTACATGTGTAGGGTCGGACGAGCGCGGGGGGTACCCTATTGACTATCAGTCGTTGAGGTCCCAAGGATTGGTGGTGAACGGTTGTTAAACTTTAGTGATCTATCTATTGTGTAAGACGGAACCGAAGAAAGGAAGGGAAAGGATGGAGGGATGAGGGGTTGGGTACAAAGGACCTTGGTAGATGGACTACATGAGAGATATGAACTTAGGAACAGATCCCCAGGAAGATTCTTTTCTTCTATTTAATTACTCTTTGACGATACACGGTGTATGATAAGATTTAGGAGACACTCATCCTCGAGTGAATTAGAAGTGTTATTCGGATTCAGTGTCCAAAATAGTAATAGGAGAAATGGTGAAATGTCTACTCTGACTCCGTGTCTTTACAATTTACTCCCTGAAGTGAGAGTTGGATCAACAATTCTGTGACTCGAAGGTGAAGTCCCTCGTACCCAAGTTAGGGACTAACCCTTTGATTCTAGGGTGTACGGTACACCACGTCGGTCTTTTTGTCTTTTTTTTTTTTTTTTCAATTTACTAGACGGGGTCTAAACGACCCCATGATCACCACATCGAAGGGACCACCGAGTCTGTCATTTCTTGTACGGACGTTACACCCTCTGGGTCCAAGCTAGGGACCGAACCCTTCTAGGGCACCTCTTCCCTTACCGATTGCTGAGGTCGTAAGAACGGACCTCTTAGGGTACCTGTCTCCTCCGACCGTCCGATGTCAAGTACCCCAGTGTTCTTAGTCTATGTTGACTCGTTGATTGTGAAAGTGATTCACCATCTCGACCTAAGTTTTGTTCTGCCATGGGACTCAGATGCGAGTATCTGGGACACGAAACCACGAAGAAGGATTGTAGAAGACTCGACGGGTTTGGAGGGAGTTCAGGGTCAAGGTAGGGGTGGGGCAACGGGATATAGAAGGGGTCAGGAGAGAGGGGATTCGCGAACGGAGAACGATGGGAGAGAGAACTTTGCGGAGGTAGGAAGAGTTTGGGATATAGAAGGTCCCTCGAGAGAGTCAGAAGGTTTAAGGATGCTCTGGGTAGGTGTCCGACATGACGGAAGATCAATGCACGTACTAACAGAGTACGAAGGGTCTCCTTCCCAGGAGTCTCGACAACTTTGTTACTCGTGGTCTTCACTCCAGTTCTGACTACCAATGTGAGGTCTGAGGTCCAATGTGGGTCGTCTTGGAAGAGGGATCGGTATCGGAGTGAGGTTTAAAAAAAAAATTATAAATAAATAAACCGGTGTTGTCCAACCGAGAGTCCTATTCCCTGGGTCAAGGGACTGGTCCCTAACTTGGGTCCAGGGGACGTAACTCTTGTACTCAGAATCGGTGACCTGGTGGTCCCTTCAGGGAGGTCCAAGAAAATCTAACCGCTGTTTTAACAAAAACCAAAGATAAGGAAGGTAACGAAACAAAAATATATATGTAAAGAAATAATAAAAAGACGTCAACCAGAATTAAAGACGGACGAAAGAGATCAACGTCGCTCAACCCGATAAGAAACAACCCGAGGGTCCGAGCCATCAAGGCCACGTTCCGAATCAACGGGGTCCCGTACACGTTAGAAGGGCTGGTCCCTAATTTGGGAACAAGGGACGTAACCGGCTGTCTAAGAATTGATGACTTGGTGGTCCCTTCAGGAAAAGGTAAAGAACAAATTATTTTTATAAATGAAACCCAGTCTGGGGTGGGAGAAGGAGATCGTGCGTGATCACAATCTCGTGGTCTATGTGTTGGTGGGGACTGGATCGTACGTGGTTGGATGAATGAAACTTGGTTAACGGGTTGACACTGGAACTCTTGGGAAAATGTATTTAATAGGAATCTCGGAGTCTCTTCCCATTAACGGGTCAGGGACCGGAGAGGGGGTAGGGGTCCTAGGGGGTCTGGGGACGTGGGTCTCCGATGGGACGGTCAAGTCTGAGATCCAGCCCTGTGACTTCGAAGAGAGGAGTGGGTAGGTAACGTGTTCGTTAAGGACTCTTAATCCGTTCCCACCTTGTGTCTGGAGGGTCCTTTGTTTGTCGGAGAGGGACTCGAGAGATTCCCCGGTGTAGTCGGAGACCCTTGTCGGACCGGACCCGAGACGTCACACGGACAGAGGGTGTAATGTCGGGGATGGAGTGGGGCAGGAGGGTGGGGAGACCCCGGAGGGTCAGAACTCCCCCCGCCACACGTACAGTGAGAGGGATGAAAATAAATAACGGTGGAAACCTCTCCGACGGGACGTATCGGGTCCACTCTTCCACTACTAGCACCGGGCACATGAGTCCCTAGTAGATCCTTTTACGTTCCGTCCTCACCCTACCGGAGACGGACGTTGGAGGGACCGAGGAGAGAGTAGTGGAGGTGGAGGCCAGGGGACAGACCTGACTCGAAACCACCCTCCGCTCTTGATTGACATCAAGGAGACGGTCACAATCAGCGAGTCATCACACTGAGAAACGGTGGGGTACTTGACATCGGACGGTCTGAGACGACAGGTACCCTAGAGGTCCGGTTTCATGACCTCACCTATTGGTAAGGGAGATGGTCTCCTAGAAGGGTTGGGTCCCTAGTTTGAGCCCAGAAAGACGTAACATCCATCTAAGAAATGGTAGACTCGGCGGTCCCTTCGGGTTAAGGAGACGGGAAAGGAAGTTTTACGGAGAGATTACAAAAGGAGATAAAGGGTCCCCACGTCCCTCCCACTAGGTAGATACGGGACCTATGGTCCAGGGAGGGTGGTTTTCCCGTCGGGCCCCCAAGTTTTTACCAGTCGGAGAACGGCGATGGGGATCACGACGGTTCCCTGTCCCTCTCTTGAAAGGTCACATTTTCCTGTCCGTAAGTACGGAACGAAAGGACGGTCTGCGTCTACTTTCCAGTATGGGGTCGTCACGAGGAGTACGGGGGTGACAACCGGGGACAGGGTCCTACCCCCTTCCTTCAGTCAGAAACGGACTTCTGTCGGACCTTAGAGTCCAAGTCGAACTTTTTTAATAATCGACAAAGTATTGGAATGAGTGGTATAAAGTAGTGGATAGCGTGGGACGGGAATTCCTATGGAGACTTTTAATTTAATCCTGACTGTTTTACTCTCCTAGGAAAGGGGATGTCCACACCTTCCCATTCCATGTTTCATAGGTGACGTCGTAAGTGACACTGGTTCTCCTTTTCAAACTCTAACTGGGTACAGGGATCTGACTGTGTGTCATCAGTCACCAAACCTTTTACCTTTGAGACGACGGAGACTTTCGAACTCCAAACAGACATGGACGTTTCACCCTACAGAGTTCTATAATATATATTATATTGTGTATGCAAAATTGAGTCATCTGTAAGTTTTGACACACAGACCCTACGGTGGTAAAGACGTTTTTACGTCTCTTACGTTGGCATAAATGTAAATACACACACTTTAAAGAGACCTTTACAACTGTTCTTTCACCTATCCTTTCGACGGAGACTCCTCTTGACCACCCCTGACCTTTTACCCCACACCCCTTTCCTTTCTCAACAACAACAACAACAACAACAACAAACGACGTGGACCGTCGAGCACCCTAGAATCAAGGGGTTGGTCCTTAACTTGGGGTCCGGGGTCGTCACTTTCACGGTTCAGGATTGGTGACCTGTCAGTCCCTTAAAGGTCTTTAGACGACGACGACGACGACGACGATTCAGAGAAGTCAGCACAGGCTGAGACACGCTGGGGTGTCTACCGTCGGGTGGTCCGAGGGGGTAGAGACCCTAAGAGGTCCGTTCTTGTGACCTCACCCAACGGTAAAGGAAGAGGTTACGCACTTTCACTTCAGCGAGTCAGCACAGGCTGAGAATCACTGGGGTACCTGACGTCGGATGGTTCGAAGAGGGTACCCTAAAAGGTCCGTTCGCATGACCTCACCCAATGAGAAGTAATTTAGGGGAAATAATAAGAGACTCGAAAAATAACTCATACTTACCAAGGATAAGTTTAACTATCTCCCTTTGTGTTTCTCAGGTCCTATTTCGAGTCCTTGATCCGTCCTCCAGAGACTCCCTCAACCGTGGAAGAAACACAGAGATTAGACAGAGGTCGTCTTCGGGATATTTTCGAAAAATGTCCTTTTTCGTCGAACTTACAGACGGATGTACCTTGGTACGTCGCTTTCTTCGTGGACGACCCGATGATTGTCCTCTAGGCCTACGTTAGAGAAAGAAATCTGTAAGGTTCGAAATAAAACATTTTCAAGTTTGTATACGTTTTCACCTCTTTTATCATATTACTTGGAAGCACACGGATAGTGGGTCGAAGTTGTTAGTAGTTAGTATTCTCTTAGGACCAAGTAGAGACGTATGGGAGGGTGAGGAAGGTCCTAAAAATTTTATATCAAATAAATCACTAAATACAAACCGACGGGACCCCAGAAGTGACGAAACCTACCCGAAAGAGATCACACCGTTCGTCCTTTATGAGAAGCAACGGGACGCAACAGAAGAGTGATACGACCGAAGAGAACAACGTCTCGTGCACGAGGCACGTGAACCCGAAGTCATTAACAACGAATCAACAACGAATCAACGAGACGTCGTACGCCTTAGAAGGGTCTGGTCTCTAGTTTGGGTCCCGGGGACGTAACCGTCCGTCTAAGAATGGGTAACTCGGTGGTCCCTTTAGGGCCCTAATAAAAATTTGTTTAGGTTCGGCAGTATTATGTCAACTATGTCCGGTTGACATACGTAGTCATACATGGATATATTCTATTCCTGAGAAAAATAGTATTGTGTTAATACATAACATAGTATTAACTTAGTATTATGTTAATACATCATATCATACATATAATGCATACGTTAATATATGTATAACATAATCTATATTATGTATTATGTTATGAAAAACTTAGTTTATGTTAAGAGTGTAAAAATTATAGTCGTTATAGTTTAGATAAAAATTTTAAAAATAATACCATTTTATGTGTATTGTATTTTAAATGGTAGAATCGATTAAAATTCACATGTCGAGTCAACATAATCTATATAAGTATTTCAACATCGTATATGTTAGTTTTCTTCATCCCCGTCTCAACTTTTCCTCGTCTCCAAAATATATAATAACTTCCATTCGACCATATTTAAGTTTAATCACATAATATTGAAATCCTATAATTTTCATTAGGGGTACCATTGGTGTCTCTTTTATTCCATATAGTTATCTTATATATGTTTTCCTTTACTCTTAAATTTGTACAGTGAGACTTTTTGGTTGATTTGTTTTCCTTCTGTCATTACGTCCTTTATTCCCTGTGTTTCAGTCTTCCGGATAACTTTTCTTTAAAATTTAAAACCTGAAGGGACCACCAGGTCCCCGATACTGAGACATCAGGGTTACGTTCCCCGGTCCAAGTTAGGGACCGGACCTTTGATCTAAGGTCCATGCCATAGATTTTTTTCTCGGACGTACATCGTTGATTTTAGACTACGTCGGATTTATTTATAAAAGATTTACCGGAAATGTTTCTTTTGTTTTTTCGTTTTTATTTACATTTTTTTTCTTTGTCGTTTTACCATCCTCATGGGGAGTGTTATAGTAACACACCAAAAAAAAAAAAATTGACTTTATACCAACTGTATGTTATGATACAATCAAATCCCACATGGTGTATGTTTATTACTAATTATAAACGTATGTAATACTTTACTAGTGGTGTTATTCAGATCATTGGTAGACAGGGGTCCGTTTCAATAATTTACGATAATTGGTATAAGGAATGCGACATATAATATAGGCATACCACTATAACAAAATTTTAGGAAAATTACAATCCACACGTTTGTCGTCATAAATGTCTACTTAACTATACTACAGACCGTAAACGAAATTTTTAACGATCCCCCTGTCCCTTCGGTCTATTTCGTTCCGACCGTTCGACAACTTTTGACAACTTCGGTTTACTAGACATGTACCTTCAAGACATATAATAAGAGGGTTGAAATCCATATAAACTTTTAAAGGTATTGTTTTTCAATTTTTATTTGATAAAAATTTGGGGGAAACTGATTATTCACTGATATTAATTTGTTTCTTTAATCTTCTGGTCTATTCTGTGGTTCTGGGACTGTGACTTATCCGTAACGGTTTTTATAAATTACTTACCGACTATTTACATTGAGTCCCTTGTATGGATGACTTAGTAGAACACTTAATGTAGATGGTGACTTTGATTATTTACTCGGTACGTGTGTGATCAAAAACCACTCAAGACGATCTTACTCAGACAAGGGACCCCTGGTAAGACATCCGTAAAATTTTAGAGCAAAGACTCAAGTATTGCGGGAAATCTTTTTACTGGTATCTTTTCATTTTATTTTTGTTTTGGTTCATTTGGGTGGGACAGTCTCGGCGGAGAACAGGAAGGGGTCTACTGTACGAGGACAGAAAGATTTTTAATGGTGTTTGGGATGGAGTATTCCGACGACATGATGTCTTCCCATTTTGTACAATTTAATCCTGGATCGTGTCGTTGACCGTCCTTCGTGAGTAAGTTCGTTGTAGTCTGAGGACATTGTCGGTGAAGGCCTCGGATCGGAGAGGAGTGGGTGGACAAGAGGCATCACCGACTCTACACGTCAAGAAACGTCGAGTCAAAGTAGAACAGGAGTCAGTAGGGTTGGACCCGGAAGAGACATCGTAGCTACGGGTTTCCGTCCCTTCGACTCGGGGGCTCAGTTGGACGTTAGTCGACTTCTTACCTTTAACCTCCTGTCTTCAAGGTCGGAGGCACAGGAAGTCCACCTGTTAAAGACCTCTGTAAGAGAAAGAGAGGAGTCTTATAAGGTCACCTTAACTTAGGACAGTGAGAGGATTCAACCAAAAAGGAGGAAGTGTTAGAGGGAGAGGGAGTGTAGATGAAAGACCTTAGTGGATTTGACTGGCGAAGATGGAGACAGAGTCCGAGACTTAAATCCTTTGAGTTTGGTCCTGTCAGGGAAAGGCCAGGAGGAGAGGATGAAGGGAAACAAGAAGGAAGTATCCGAGGGATGGTTGTGAGGTCAGTGGGGACCTGACATTGTAATCGTGTCTCTTAGGTAGTTAAATGACCAGAGAGGTGTAACGACGTCGTGCTTGACGAGTTCTCGTCCCCTGGGACCCTGTGCGAACCCTAGGGAGATACAGGGACCCCTCTCTTTGTACAGGTGGTCAGTCGTGACGCGAGTCGGTACCATCAGTGACTCCGACACGTGGTTAGAACGGTAAAAGACGGAAGGTCCGTGTGTCCTCTACTTCGAGAGCCACGAGAACTTTAATCCGTATTGGTGTCTCGAACGAAAGTTGTCGTTCCGCACTTCCGCGCTTGTTGTGTTACGCAACGAAGGAGTACCGTCTTCGTAAGCAACGGTTAAGTTGGATGGATTGTGGGACGTCGCGGGAGAAGACTGTCTCGGAGAAAATTAGACCTGCGACTCGTCGATACTGCTAGCCTCGGTGGGTGATGAGGTGACTGGGTTAGTCCATCGTAATCACTCTTTATGTTGATACAATTCGATGATCCTAACGGTCTACCAAACAGAGAGGCCACAATGAGGCCACAATGTAAGACTGACTGTGTTTGACTCTGTCCTTACGTATATTTCAAGTGTCTCTGTAACTCTCTCCATAGTCTACAGAGGTCCCCAAGTCTTTTCGAAGTATCCCCTTGACCTCTATCCGGAGTTTTGTATCCACGAGACTGAGACATAGTAGAGCTACGGAAATCTGGTACTGTAAAAACGTTGAACAAAATACAGGGACCTGTACAAGGTCACAGAGAATCAAACATCGGATACCCTTGAACTTGTCCTAAACATAGGATGACAACATACTTTTAACCTATTTGGAACACAACTTAACCAAGTACCACGAAAAGTCCAGATGACATAGAAGATAAAAAGACATATAAGTAAGATAATTAAAAACTCACAAATTACAACTTTGACTTTGATTTTCAGAATTAAATAGATGAATTTTTATTAACATTATGTATAACCATGATAAAGCCCTTCTAAGAGACCTTTTCCCATGCCGATGGGTGAGGTCAAGAACGGACCGCTTAGGGTACCTGTCTCCTCGGGTCCCCGACGTCAGGTACCCCAGCGTCTCTCAACCTATGACGACTCACCGATTGTGATTGATTGGATACACATTTAAACAAGACATAAAAGGTTCAGAGGATATTTACATAATAATATGAAACTATTAAATTTTGTATTTTTTCTTTCTCCTTTTTTTTTCTACTCACAAGAATTTTCTCTCTCTGGTGAGGTCCGTTTCGTTAGGTACCCTCGTCTCCGAACCTAAGACCTCTGGATCTCAGGTACTTCCCTTGATGTAATGGGTGTTAAGGTTTTCACAATCCCACCCTCCCCCTTCCCCTCCGGTGTCATCCTTCTCTGGCCCCTCCTCCCATGTAGGATGACCCCTCGGTCCCAACCTCGAACATGTCGTTAATCCGTAAAATCTATTCCTTCCCTATCTTAAAGTAAACACGAAGTTTTTATAATAACACCTTAGTCACACCTTTCTCTTAACTCTCTCTACCTTCTGACCAATCCTCTGTAAATATCAAGACCGTTCTCTGGTCCCCGGCTCTCGTTTATCTCTTCAGCCCTTCCCCTCCGTGCTCCTTACAACTCCTCACTTAGGTTGCGGGGAGACTACCGAGGGTCCCGAGAGGTTTGTGGGACCAACGAAGTCAGAGTTGTGAATAGAGTCACACAACACTAAAGGACAAAAAAACAGATGTCAGAAGAACTCCCATCCTTTACAGAAAAAAAAAAAATTGTTGTAAAATAATAAACTAAATTCCCGAAGGGTCCACCACCGACTCTGTCATTTCTTAGACGGACGTTACGTCCTCTGGGCTCAAACTAGGGACCCAGTCCTTCTAGGGGACTTCTTCCCTTACCGTTGGGTGAGGTCATAAGGACGGACCTCGTAAGGTACCTGTTTCCTCGGACCACCCGATGTCAGTACCCCAACGTTTCTCAGTGACTCATGAAATAAAATGAAGAAGGGACCACCGAGTCTGTTGTTTCTTAGACGGATGTTACACCCTCTGAACCCAAACTAGGGATCCAACCCTTCTAGGGGACCTCCTCCCGTACCGTTGGGTGAGGTCATAAGGACGGACCCTTTAGGGTACCTGTCTCCTCGGACCACCCGATGTCAGGTACCCTAGTGTTTTTCTATCTATGTTGACTCGTGTGTGTGTGTGTGTGTAAACTAAGTGTTCCGTCACTTTATACTCTCTCCAAAATCGATGGACCCTTTGTTCGAACTTTTTCTCTTCGTTTTATACAGGTTGTTTATCTATCCAAAAAATTGAAGATTTCTCTGTCTAAAGAAACAGTTCTTAACATAAACTGTCCTGTCAAAAAACCATAATTTTACTACCAAGTGATAATTTACTTAAATAAAGAGTAAAGAAAAAGAATTTTCTTACAAAATAACACCATTTTATGAACATTGTAATTTCAATGGCATAGTTAGTAACATTCACATGTCGAGTCTCCGTAATGTACGGAAGTATTATAGTGCGTTGGTAGACGTGGTTGGTAGAGATTCAGAAAAGTACAACATTCTGACTTTGAGAAGTCGGTAATTAGTTCTTGGGAGAGGGAGGAAGGAGGTCGGGACCTTGGTGGTAAGATAAAAGACAGTGATACTAAAACTGATGAGATTCATAGAGTACTTTTATCTTAGTATGTCGTAAACAGAAAAGACCTACCAAATAAAGGGCATCGCACCACAGAAGTTCCAAGTAGGAATGACTTCGTATACAGTGTTAAAGGAAAACTTCCGACTTACTATAGGATGACATACCACATAGATGGAAAACGAAGAGGTAAACGGACAACTACCTGTGTAAACTCGATGTCACTTATTACGACGATATTTGTATCCACATGTTTATAGGGAAACTCCGGGATAAGAGTTAAGAAAACCTATATATGGGGTTTCACCGCTAAGGCCCAGTAGACTATTAAAGAAAAAAAATTAACTCCTTGGCGACACGACAAAAGGTATCGTCGACACCTTATGATCAAACATAAGAGTGGTGGTTTTGTTGTTACGTGTTTCCAAAGTCTTAGAGGTATGGGAGTCCTTTACACAGAATGAGAGAGGAAATACGGGTCGTGATCGGACCAAAACCGTGTGACCTTATTAAGTGTATAAATAAATTATAAATAAACCGACGGGACCCACAATCAACACCGAGTACCCTAGTAGCTAGGAGCAACGTCGTACGTCCCAGAGATCGACGCCGTACACTTAAGGTTCAACATCGTCCATTCTAGATCAGGGGACTAATTCCTACCTCGGGGTCAAGGGACGTAACCATCACGTCTCAGAATTGGGGACTTGGTGGTCCCTTTAGGGTTTAAGTATATGAACAATTCATCTACCTATTTTCTGAACCACCGAGTCGTATATACTCCCCATTTTCCCTTTTGTCTTCAGGTATGACTTAAGGTTGAAAAGTCGAACCCAACCCCTACCGACCACCGTCGTGTCAGATACGTCCTCCTCTTTGTCCAAATTCCTCTTTCTCTTGTCTAGCACAGGTCCTGTATAATACAGAATTCGTGGAAATCTTGTGAGTCCTCCTCCACCTATAAGATCTAACCTTTATCCTCTTTCCAGATCACTCTTTTTCTTTGTACTCACAGACAGACATAGTCGGTCTCAAGAGGTCTCTTCGTCTTGGTTTTCCTATATATGTTTCTCTGAATAAAATTCCTTGACCAAGTGCGTTAACACCCCTGAGTCAAGTCAAGTCAAGTCAAGTCAGCGAGTCAGCACAGGCTGAGAAACGTCCCTGATCACTAAGGTTTTGTAGGTATCGTGTCCGGTCATCCGACCTTTTAGTCCATTCTCAACTGCTACATCGAAACTCAAACTTAAACATCTCGTCGGACTGTCCGACCTTTACCTCCGTCCTAAAGACAAACTCAGAACTGCGTTTTAAGGCAGATACCTTTGGAATCCAAAACGATAATCCCGTAAGTTAACTAACTGCCAGTAGGTGGGTGTAATAGATTCCGTCAGAGAAAATTAATTTCAGTTGACTCATGTCTATAATAAGTGTAGATGTTTTATGGAAGTGTCTTTGTAGGTCTGATCACAAACTGATTTCTTAACCGGGTAGGTTCAACTGTGTATTTTAATTGGTAGTGTCCCAGTAGTTCCACCATTGGGTGGAGAATTCTCGTGTGGTCCCTCTTGTTCTATTTCCGTTTCTTCCACATATTGGGTCTATTGGTACTACCACACTAGTGAGTGGATCTCGGTCTGTAGGACCTTACGCTTCAGTTCACCCGGAATCCTTCGTAGTGATACTTGTTTCGATCACCTCCACTACCTTAAGGTCAACTCGAGAAAGTTTAGGACTTTCTACTACGATACTTTCACGACGTGAGTCATACGGTCGTTTAAACCTTTTGAGTCGTCACCGGTGTCCTGACCTTCTACAGTCACAAGTAAGGTTAGAGTTTCTTTCCGTTACGGTTTCTTACAAGTTTGATGGTGTGTTAACGTGAGTAGAGTGTACGATCGTTTCATTACGAGATTTAATTTACGAAATTTCATTTACAAGATTTCATTACGAGATTTCATTTACGAGGTTCGGTCCGAAGATGTCATGGACTTGACACTTGAAGGTCTACAAGTTCGACCTAAATCTTTTCCGTCTTCTTGGTCTCTAGTTTAACGAATGTAGGTAACCTAGTAACTTTTTCGTTCTCTTAAGGTCTTTTTATAGATAAAGACGAAATAACTGATGTGGCTTCGGAAACTGACACACCTAGTGTTATTTGACACCTTTTAAGAATTTCTCTATCCTAATGGTCTGGTGGACTGGACGGAGGACTCTTTAGACATACGTCCAGTCCTTCGTTGTCAATCTTGACCTGTACCTTGTTGTCTGACCAAGGTTTATGCCTTTCCTCATGCAGTTCTGACATATACCAGTGAGACGAATAAATCGAATATACGTCTCACGTAGTACTTTTTATGACCCGACCTACTTCGTGTTCCATCTTAGTTCTAAGGGTCCTCTTTATAGTTATTGGAGTCTATGAGTCTACTATGGTGGAAATACCGTCTTTCACTTCTTCTTGATTTCTCGGAAAACTACTTTCACTTTCTCCTCTTACTTTTTCAACCGAATTTTGAGTTGTAAGTCTTTTGATTCTATAACCGTAGGTCAGGGTAGTGAAGTACCGTTTATCTACCTTTTTGTTACCTTTGTCACTCTCTGAAATAAAACCCCACGAGGTTTTAGTGACGTCTATCACTGACGTCAGTGCTTTAATTTTCTGCGAATGAGGAACCTTCTTTTCAATACTGGTTGGATCTGTCGTATAATTTTTCGTCTCTGTAATGAAACGGTTGTTTCCAGGTAGATCAGTTTCGATTCCAAAAAGGCTATCGGTATATACCTATACTCAACCTGATATTTCTTTCGACTCACGGTTTCTTGACTATTAAAACTTGATACCACAACCTCTTCTGAAAACTCTCAGGGAACCAGACGTCCCTCTAGGTTGGTTATGTAGGATTACCTTTAGTCAGGACTTATAAGTAACCTTCCTGACTACAACTTCGACTTTGAGGTTATGAAACCGGTGGACTACACTTCTCGACTAAGTAAACTTTTGTGGGACTACGACCCTTTCTGACTTCCGTCCTCCTCTTCCCCTGTTGTCTCCTACTCTACCAACCTACCGTCACGGCTGAGTTACCTGTACTCAAACTCATTCGAGGTCCTCAACCACTACCTGTCCCTTCGGACCACATGAAGTCAGGTACCCTAACGTTTCTCAACCTGTACTGACTCACTGACTTGACTTGACTTGACTTGACTTGACTTTCTTCCACATACCAGTCCGGTGAGTTCTACCGACAAGAGTCTGAAAGGGACCACCATGTCACCTATCCTTAGGCGGACGGTTACGTCCCCTGTGTCCAAACTAGTGACTACCCCCTTCTAAGGTGTACGGCAACTCGTTTATTTCAGGCATATGGGGTTGATGACTTCTGAGACGTGTAATCCGAGTACGAGGTGGGGTTCTCCTCGGTGACGATACTCTTCGGGACGACACTTCTCATCGGGGGTGAGTGACGTTGATCTCTTTCGGGTGTACGTCGTTACTTCTGGGTTATGTTGGTATTTGTTTTTTTATTAACCACACACCCCCCACCTTACCGATAAGACAACGAGACACATGTAGGGGACGGACTGGTCACGGACGAAGCGAATGTGGGATACGTGTACTAACTAGAAGGATGTATGAACGGGACCGGGATGGATAACCAGGATGGAACCAGAATTTCGCGCCGCCGGGGAGACGATCAAAGGGACCATTGATTGCTCGGTTTGACGACAGTGAAGGAGGATATTGTCCATTAGAGGGGAAAGGGGAGGTGGGGGTCCTCGTTTCGGACGGTGGTTCAGGACGGTCGGGTGGTCGCCACGTACCACCCCACAGTGAGGTCCTAGAACGAACTCTGTGTGTTCGAGGAGGTAAGGTAACTACAGAGATAACGACTGTGACCCGAGAAAGAAGTCAGAATTTCGACCCGTTCACGTCCGGACTATCTGGACCCCCAAGTCGGGTTGTCTTCCAGTTCATGTTGGTTGTCAATTTACTACCTGGACCTTCTCCCACTTCCCAGTGTCTTCTCTGACACCAACATCTTCTTTTCTTTGGGTTTCTTTTGCCACAGTGTCTTTGGTCCCCCTTCGTCACATAGTTTGTTCGTGCCGGTTTACACAGTGTCTTTCACACTCACTCTACTCCTGACTTTTGGTCCTGCGGAAGTCACTTGAAAAAAGTTCTTTGTTGTCGTAAGGGTGCCGATCAAGTTCACATCTAAACGTTACAAACCACAGCAAAGTCTTCGAGGTTTCTTGAGACCATAGTACTAGGAAATACGGAGTCGTGTTTTTTCTTAAGTCGTTCTCTGTTCCACTATCTATTCTTCATCAAATAATCTTATCCCGCAGACACTCCGAATGTTCACCACCCGTTCTGCACGACACTGAAGGACCCGATGTTAAAATATTAGTTTCATTTTTACCCGTCCACCTTTCTAGAAGAAACAGAAAGAACTCATCTACAGTATAAAAGTAGTAATCAAGGAGGAGGTCCAACTCGTCCCCTCAAAAGAACAACGACACACCAGTTCGATCCAGATGTTTAATCACAAAAAATACACACGTCTCTCGTACAGGATCTCTAGTAGTTGAATCATTCGAGTGACCCGTCCTACACCCAAAATGCGGTGGTAACGAAATAACAAACTCCCGTACAGAATACGATGACAACGTACCAAAACAATGATTCGTTCGGACGAACTAAAACACCAATTCGTTTGGACGAAAGAAGTCATTAGTATTTGAATGTCCCCAGAGGGTATAAAAAAAGATGAATGTTAGGGAATCACCCTAATTGATAAATTAGTGGGTGACACAGGGAAATGCGATAACGATAGTCTAAATATGTTTACAAAGTCTTTTATGAAACTGTAGTCAACCCTCAACTCGTACACGGTGTGGGTAGTGGGTCGTTAAGGTGAGAACCCTTATATGACTCCGAACGAGGAGTTTCACACCAGGTGTCTGGTCGTCGTAACCGTAGTGGTCTTCGAACATCTTTACATTTTAAGGTCCGGTAGGTCTTGACGACTGAGTCTTAGGTGTAAACTTTACTAAGAATACGTATTGCTTCAAACTCTTTGTGAGTTTTGAAACCGAGTACAATTTTTCAAAACGCTCACACATGGAGAACATGTAAAAGGACGACAATAGATGTTAAAAGGAGTTCAAAAATTTATCAACACTTTCCCACTTTAAAGGTCGTACAACATTTGTGACTGGAATTTTTTTTTTGTTTTGTATAAAGTGAAAACTACTATGATACTAAGTAAATTTTCATGTACTTGTGTGGGAAGAAATTGTTAGTCTTTAAAGTGTAGACTCTGAAGGGACCACCAGGTCACCAATCCTGAGACTCGAAAGTGACGACTCCCTGGTCCAAGTTACGGACCAACCCTCGATTCTAGGACGTTCGGAGTATCGGTTTTTTTTTTAAAAGTATAGTAAGGTAAAGAAGACTTAAGTATAAAGACAAAGATGAAGGGGTTTATTCTAGGATTATACAAAATACGAACTTTTAGAAGATAAGAGACGTTATTTTTATTCATATATTGAATTTTGACTGAAATTTTTTAAAATTCCGAGACTCACAATTTGAAAGAAGACCTAATTCATGAATACTAGTAGTAATTGTTAGTTAAACAGTTTTCTTATACTTATATAATATTTAAAGTGATGTATTACTACTTCGTATTTTTGTGATAACCTTCGGGTTAAGATTTATTCTGTTAGTCCGGTGAAGAGTTAGTCAAGTACATAAATACCTATTTATAATAAATAACGATCTTAATCGTTATTTTTAAGAAATTTTTAATTCGACACACTTAAAGTGGAGTTATCGTATTTCCTATCCTTTTTTTATTCGTTAGTCGATGATGATGATGACGACAGCGAAGTCAGTACAGACTGAGACACACCGGGGTGTCTGCCGTCGGGTGGTCCGAGGGGGCGGGGACCCTAAGAGGTCCGTTCTTGTGACCTCACCCAACGGTAAAGGGAGAGGTTACGTACTTTCACTTTGCACTTTCACTTCAGCGAGTCAGCACGGATTGAGAATCACTGGGGTACCTGACGTCGGATGGTCCGAGGAGGAAGGTACCCTAAAAGGTTCGTTCTCATGACCTCACCCCACGGTAACGGAAGAGGCTTCGTTAGTCGACCGTGAGCTATTTAGAAGGAAGTTAAAACAACTTTCCTTTCTTTTTCCTGGAGTGAACATTTTGCTACAGTGATCCAGTGAGTGGAGTCACTCTAAAACTTTGACGGAGAAACTACGGACCGTCAAAAATGGGAAGACCTAAGGGAGAACCCGGAAAAAAGACACCATTCCTTCTTGACCCGCTCCCCACCGCTTTCCCCGGGAGTGTCCGGGTGGTCACAGGGTTGAGTTTACCTTCACAACCTAGACTCCTGTCAGGACATGTAGAGAGGTCCAGGTGGATTCGGGACCTGTCAGGAGAGTGTAGTGTCTCTATGTATCCGGGAGAAAACTTCTGACATCGGGACCTTTTTGAATGGCCTCTTCTCATTCTCTTGAGTGTCGTCGCAACACCACTATTCGTGGTCACATTTGTTTCGTTTACAGGTGACTGTCCTGTTCCCTAAATATTTGTCACCACAGTAGTACGTCGTCGTTCATTCGATTACTTGCTGTCGACGTGCCAGTTACCTTAGTATTACGAGTCATTCTTTCGGTCGGAGTCTTTTTGTCTTGTACTAAGGATACTAAGATAGGGAAACCTCTAGTTTGTCCGTTTTGGTTTCTCCCACGTACACATCCTTACGGATGTTTTACGTATCTCTCACCTTGATACTTCTATTTGTTTCCTTCACTTGATTCCTTAAGTCGCACCGCAGGTAAGAGGGTTCTCCGTAACACTTCGTACACCTGTAGACTTTAGGGCCTTGAAATAAAGAACACACACACACAATCCTAAAAAAAAATTAAAACGTAACATCACATCAATTAAATGTCCGAAAGGACCACCGAGTCTACCATTTCTTAGACGGACGTTACGTTCTTTGGATCCAAGGTAGGGATCCAGTCCTTCTAGGGGACTTCTTCCTTTACCGATGGGTGAGGTCATAGGAACGGACCCTTTAGGGTACTTGTCTCCTCTGACCGCCCGATATATTAGGTACCCCAGCTTTTCTCAGCCTGTGTTGACTTGTTGACTGTGTGTGTGTGTGTATCAACTAAATGTTACAACACAATCAAAGTCTACATGTCGTGGCACTAAGTCAAGATGTCCTTAACTAAAGAATTGGAAACTAGTCCATGGGTCCCCAAGACAACGTAAGTAGAAATTGATATGTATAGGTTGTATATGTATGAGGATAGTGACCCAACCAACCATCCCTTAAGGTCTTCAAACGATCAGGGAAACACACACATACACACGTGTGAGTCAACACAGACTGAGGAACGTTGGGGTACCTGACATCGGGTATTCCGAGGAGACAGGTACCCTAAAGGGTCCGTTCTTATGACCTCACCTAACGGTAAAGGAAGAGGTGTCCTAGAAGGGCTGGGTCTCTACCTTGAGGACAGAGAACACAGAGGACGTGCCCGTCCGTCTAAAAAAAATGGTCGTCTAGGTACTCCCTTCGGGGTATGTATGAAGATACACATATTATATAAGAGGATTTTTGTTATTTACAAAAATCCTCTCTCCTACTTACACTTCTCTCTCACTTCTCCGACTCACTCCTTGAGTCTTACGACCGATACGACTTTTCTCCTCTTCGACCTCTCCCAGGTCCAACTTCTTCGAATCAATTCTCTGTCCCGACTAACGACTCTTCCCCTAGACCTCAATCCCACCCCCTGAGTCCTCTCACCTGTCCTGACCTTTCCTCGACCCCCAACCCCTCTCCACCCTCTCCGAGAAGGTCATGGATTTCCCCGTGGGTCACGGGTCGATTTCCCTCGGACGTCTCTTCTCGACTCCCTACCTGACACTCACCATGAAACCGACCTGTCCCTTCTTTCCCTCCCCCTTCCCGGACTGTCTTTTCCCTTCTGGTCCACCGATCTCCAGGGGGATCCCTTCGTCCTGTCTATATGAACGACGGGAGGTTTTCCCTCGTTAGACTCCCGATGAGTCTCTTACCAAACGACCGTAAAATTTATCGTCTCTCCTACATCAAGGTTCACGACTATTAGTGGTCTCTTACTAAGACCCTTCTTGTACCCACTCTATTCTCAGTTCTATTTTCAACAACCTTCCTCCAGTTCTTCGAAATTTTTTGGACATTATATCCGACACCTTCCCTTCCCCAGTCCCACCTCCACCTTCCCTCTTGAAACTGTTACATGGGAAAATGTGAAAAAACTTAAAACTCGGGATGTTTCTTGAGATACTTTTGTATTTGGTTTTATTTAAAATTAACCTCACACATGACCCAGTAAACGTACTTGTGACCGTCCGGACCTTCAGTCAAAGAGTACCGTTGTTCGTCGTGAGGACTCCGACCCTCCTTTCCCACAAACCGTACTTCACCTTGTCAAGACGAGGACCCCAACTGTTCCTCGATCCTCTTAGGTGGTGGTAGAGGGGTCTGGAGTACGACTCGTTCCGTCCCCTCCACTGAACCTCCTCCCCTTTCCAGTACCCGACGTCCTTCTTGATTTAAGGGACATTTCGTCCTTCCCCTCCCTTCTCAAATAGTCCTCCAACAATACTCTCCCAAGGTTTCTCGACCTTCCTTGTCAAATAACCTCTTTTCCGGTCGTTTTCAGCTCCTGTCCTCATGTAAAATCCTCTACCTACCCTCAAATCCTTTCCACCGAAATGTTTATCTCCCCTGACCACACTCGGAAAACAAAAATATCTCAAAGAAAAGAGTTCGACACTCGGGGACAACAGTAACGGACTTGTCCGACGGGAAAAGTGGTCCTAAGGATGTCACTCCCGTCGCGACTCACACCCCGTTTCCTCTCTCCCCCCTCTTCGACCTCTAAAACAACATTCTGTCCTTTCAGAATAGTCGACTACCTAATTTTTGGGTCCGCCTGAAGAAAGGAGGAAAGAGAACCAACGAGTTCTCTATCAATAAAGCCAGACCCGCTTCGTGTTAACGTTTTCATTTGGGTGACGGTTTTTATGAAACTTACGGTGTCCCTTTACAGAGTCGAAAGGATGACGAATGTGTAAAGGATGGCCCGGTGACGAATGGAGATAGTCATTGGTTCTCACGACGGGATTCGGGACTCGAGCGATCAGGAACTGGTGAAGAGGGTTTGTATGTGTGTTTGTGTATGTGTGTTTCTGTGTATGGGGAAAAGTCTGACTTGAAAGCGCCTGACTACCCCGACCTTTCACTGGAGGCTTCTGTTAGAGAGGTAAAGTGACTGCTCTTATGACTTTGAAGACCTCGAAACTTCTGAAGTTTTGACCTGGTCTTGGATCTGAAAGACAGAGGGTCAAACAAAAGACTTAGGAATAAGTCTAAAATGAAGAGACACCGTTATTTTTAGGAGTAAAACCCGAAGGGACTACCAAGTCCCCATTTCGTAGACGGACGGTTACGTCCTCAGTGTCCAACCTAGGGATCAGCTCCTTCTATGGTGCACGGTGTCTCGTTGATTCGGGAACTCGGTGTTGATAACTCGAACACGAGATCTCGGGCCCTCGGTGTTGATGGCTTCGGTTCACAGGATCTTGCGTACGAGGTGTTGTTCCCTGCGGTGACGTTACTCTTCGGGAGTATGGCGTTGATCTCAACAGGGACGAGTAGCGTTGATCTCTTTTTGGGTCCGTCTTTCTCCTAGGTCATGTCGGTTTTTATTTATTTATAAAAAAATTAATTTTTTTTTTAGGACTTAAATACACAAATACAAGAACTGTGATACGGTTCTACCATGACGGTGGGTTCCTGTCCTCCCAGAGAGTAAAATGTCACCGTCTTCAACCCCCGGTTCTGTAGGAATGTACCCCCATACACTGTTTTTGTCGGACTGTCGTAGAGGGGTGGTCTTACATGTCTTCTGTTCGAACACGTGACGAACAAAGGTATATTTTGATATTGACCCACCCGACCCATGAATTCCTAAGGGGTCGAGAATTGAGATGGACGATGGATCCTGATAGATATAATTTGAGGTTTGACTCTAATCCGGGAGACAGGGTAAGTATGAGGGTCTTTCCTCTTCATCGTTCTTCCTCTGTTCCATGTTTTGAAATGTTTGAATTTAAGAATGGAACTGTTGAAAATTTTAAAGACGAGAGTGACCTCACATTTGTTGAGTATAAATAATAATGATAATACTAAAATTACAAACTGACACGACACAGAAACAACGACACACCCGAAAGGAGGTCAACGTCCCTCGTCCCCGGAAGAGAGGTTAACACTATTCGTCCGAAGAGTAACGCCACTAAAGAGAACAACGCCTCGTGCCCAAGATCTCGTGAGTCCCAAGTCATTAACACCGAGGGGTCGAGGTCTCGTGTCCGAGTTATCAACACCGTGTGTCCGAATCAACGAGGTACCGTACACACTAGAAGGGTCTGGTCCCTTGCTTGGGGACAACGGACGTAACCGTCCGTTTAAGAAATTGGTGACTCGGTGGTCTTCGGACATTCGTTGAAAACCCTTTAAACCATTACTCCTTTTCTTCTCTATTCTATCCCTTTGTCTTAAAAATTTCAGGAAAGCTTCTAAAGTCAGAGGAGGTTAATCCGTTTCCTCTTCCCTCCAGAGTAACTAAGTCGTGCATGATACACAGTCCGAGTGAACTTGAAGTGTAATCGGGACACTCCTTAGTCCCGGAGGTTAAATTTCTATTTCTATGACACTAAGTCTCTCCCTTGAACGGGTTTCCGGGAGAAAAGTATTCGTCAAGACTTCCTCTAGTCGGGACCCTAAATAAACCTTCCTTACTACGATTTCGACTTTGAGGTCATGAAACCGGTGGAGTACACTTCTCAACTGAGTAACCTTTTCTGAGACTACGACCCTCCCTAACCCCCGTCCTCCTCTTCCCCTGCTGTTTCCTACTCTACCGACCTACCGTAGTGACTGAGCTACCCACACTCAGACTCACTTGAGGCCCTCAACCACTACCTGTCCCGCCGGACCACACGACGTTAAGTACCCCAGCGTTTCTCAACCTGTGCTGACTCGCTGGCTTGACTTGACTTGACTTGACCCTATGCCGAAACTCGGATCCACACAGACTTTTAGACTGTGTTTGTGGTTGTCTTAGGTACACCGGATTGTTGTGTATAAAGATGTCTCCCGTAAAATCTGATCTCTCTTGACCGACTTCCGCCAAGTCTCCATGAGACGGACTTTACGTCCTCTGGACCCAAGGTAGGGACCAACCCCTTCTGGGGGACCTCCTCCCATACCGTTGGGTGAGGTCATAAAAACGGATCCCTTAGGGTACCTGTCTCCTTTGACCGTCCGACGTCAGGTGTCCCAGCGTCTCAGTCTGTACTGACTTCGTTGATTCATTCGTAGTCGTCCCACTTCCGTTTTTTCAGTCTCTTAAATTTTCTCTTTCCGTTTCTCATCTCCGTAGTAGACTTGTGAAGGGTTGGCTTTCCCGTAGGGAATTCAAGTCAAATTCAGTCTTTGTTTGAAAAATACCCACCTACGGCCGACTTGACTTCTCCTTACTGAAGTTGTCAGTCAGTAAATAACATACTGAAAATAAACGTTTTGTATTGGGTCCTGTACTAAGTGCGTTAGTTCTTCAACCGTTAGATTACCCCTTTGGTAATCTGACTTGTGTCTATAACTTGTAAGGTGGTTTTGACTACACATTCCTATTACGAGATCAGAGGACTTCCTACATTATTTGTTTAGGTCCGCCGTTGTCTCCGAAGAAGTGGACCTGAACCAACCTACCTCTTCACTCATGTCCATATACTCTTCACGTTCCTTCTTCCGCCCTTCCCTCGGTCGGAAGTTCCGCGAGTATTTGCGCCCACAACTTCGTGTCTCTCCCGTCAAACCCTCCTTGTCTCTTTCTCTTCGGTTTCCCCGTCTTGATTCCCTCCTGAAACAAATCCCGTTACCTCAAGACTGGAACAGTCAGATCACCTCCTCGTCCCCATCCTACCTGCGAACAGGATGATTTGATGTAGAAGTGTATTAATCTTCTTAAACATGATCCAGATAATATAACGTCCCCCACTTTACCCGTTCCAGCAGCTGGAATGCTCCCGCAAACGGAACCGTTCTTCAATCCTAGCTAAGACTCTTACGTCCCTTCCCTTCCTACCAACACTAAAGCATTCTAAAACTCTGTCTCCTCTCCTTCACCTCCTAACAGACCGGAACGTATTTCAATTTTATAGAAAATCCGACCCTCACGACTCCACAAATGGTCGAAGTCTTCTCAACGTTTTTAGACTTTCGCACCGACCTCCTTCATATTTGTCTTATTTGTGCCCTACGTCCGCATCCGTTGGTTGTTGGTAGTAGAGCCATCGGCGCCCGCCAGACCCTGGGGTCCTCCCCGGCACCGACGTTGAGACCGAGGCGGAGCGCGTCGACCCAGTCTCTTCATGACGGGCGCACTCGTCCACCGTCGCGGGGGGCGCCCCTCGGTCCGTCACCCCCTCTCGTCTCCCGCCCCTTGCGCGCAACCCCCCGCTCCTCGTTCGACGCGCCGGCCGACGACCCTCACCCCTCCCGCCCGGGGTCGCTCGCCCGGAGGCGCGCCGTAAACCGTGCGTGCGCGTCTGCCCGGTGCCCCGGGCCTCCGTGTCTCTTCCCCCTCGGTCTTTCTCCCCCCACGCCTTGCATAAAGGCGAGACCGCCTGTTTATTATGGCCGGTTTCCTCTCCGGTCCGACAGGCCGGGAAATTGGCACACCCCCCTCGACCACTTCTTTCCCCCCAGCCCTTTCCCCCTTAGGACGAGGAAATTAAGGGAGGGGAGAAGGAGGAGGGGCTCAAGAGCTGCTGCGGCGGCGCGCGCCCCGGACCTTGTGTGACGTGCTCGGCGGGGGCGGGGAGGGGGGAATGCGGGTGCGCCTCGGCCGGGGCGCGCGCGCGGGGCACGTGGGGGCGCGGACGCGCGACGGGTCCGGGACGGGCGCACACCCCCGCGTCAGCCGGGGCCCCCCCCACCCCCTTTATCCCCCCCTTTTTTTGTCGCGCGCCTTGGGTCGGTCCACTCGCCGCGCACGTGAGTCCCAGCACCCCGCCCCCCCTCCCCGCACGGTTCCTCAAGACTTGCACCCCCCCCGCACGTGCCACGCACGTCCGTCCCCCCCTCCTGCACTTTTCGCGTACGTTTGCACGTTCCCCCGCCGCCTCCTTACCCCGTCGCCCATTTTCCCCGCCCCACTCTTCTCCGACGTTGGGCCCGGTGAGGTCTTGGGGTCCGGAGACGAGGGCGAAGACGGCTGGAAGGGGACACCCGCGCCCGAGCGGGGTAGTAGCGCCCGCCATCCCGACCCCCACACCTGCGGCGACGGGGCGGGGGCCCTTGGTGCGGAGGGAAGAGGGCTTCCCTGTCGCGGAGGGGCCCCCGACCCCTTTGACTCCTTCTCCGAACTTCTGACCCATAGACTACGACCCCCCGGGACGGTTCTTACCTTCACGTTCCGGACCTCGAAACCGAATCGTTTCGATCTCTGGAAACAGAGACTGGCCAAAGGAAGGGTTGGTCCCAACGGGTGGGGGGCGGTGTTACCGGAGACCCCACCTTCAGGACGCGAAGGTCGACGGACCGGTGCTCCGGCGATGCGACTCCTTGTACTTGGTCGAGGCGCGTCTCCTCGCCAAGACGCTGCACTGGTAACACCGGCTGTCGGAGTTCAAGGCGCCGGTGTTCCAGTAGGACCGGCGGACGAGCGGCAAGGACGCCCTGGTCAAGGACGACTTAGGGTCGAGACTCGACGTCCAGAGTGACTACGTGTCACGTGCGTATCACCGACTGGACGAGGACAGAACGATATGCCCGCGGGACCTTAAGCGGCAGTCCCTATAGCAATTGATGGACTGCCGGCGCAGGATGGACGTCTACCTCGTGCACCACCTCTTTACGGCCTTGCGGGAGTCGGTCAAATAACTCGGGTTTTATCCGGAATTTCTCCTACCCCAGTCGCTACGGTCGGAACACTCGTCACAGTCACGGTGGTTTAGGGACGAGGGAGGACGGTCCTGGGGTTTCGGTCGGGGGTTTGGGGGTGGGGGCGGGGGAGAGGGGGGAGGTGAGGACGCCGGACACTTCGACCTCAAGGGAGACCTACTCCTGGACCTCGACTTCCGGCTCCTTCTCCTACTCCTGCTCCTGCTCCTGCACAGACTGTAGACGTAGCAGTTCCACCTTAGTCGGGACCTCCACCGTGTGGCCGAGTTTGGAGGGCCCCCGGAGCCTCCTCCAGACCCTTAACCTCCGAGACACCCATCGGTGGAACCCCTTGACCGGGTCTCGTCGCACGGAGGGTCGTGACACCGGGGTGGCGTCCCACACCACTTTCGGACGATATCAGACAGACTCCTGCGCCTTCCCCTCCCGGACGAGAACTAGGGACCTCCGGCCCGGTCACACCCCCGGTGGAGTCCGGAGCACCTCCGTCGTCGCCACCGGTACCGACGGTCCCCCCGCCCCCCGTCGGACCCCCGTCCCCCGCCGGCCCCTGGAGACGGGCCTCCGAAAAGGTCGCCTTTAGGGGATTTCTTGTAGTTCACGTGGTTCACGGGCCTTCACAAGGTCCCGCACCTCTTCGACCAGAAGGTGTACGCCCGCGTCGTGAAGTAGAAGTACACGGGCGCGACGCCGTTCGTCAAGTTGGTGTCGTCGTTGGAGTTGGCGGTGTACTTGCACGTGGCGCCGCAGTTCAGCGTGAGCACACCGTAGACGCCGTTCACGAAGTGCGTCTTCAGGTGCGACGTGCTAGTGGAGTTGGAGGTGAGCCCTCGCTCCGGGATAGCGACGAGGATGACGCTGCACGCGAAGCGAGTGTTCGGCCGGTAATCCGCCGTGGAGTTCCTCGTCGTGCCGTTCTGGTGTCGGCTCTTGCACGACCTCCGATCACACCGACTCTAGTTACAGGAGTAGGCGATCGCTCCGCCCGCGGCCCCGGGACCTGCTTCACCCCTCCCCGAGGGATCAGGTCCTCTTATCCCCCCACCCCCCATCCCCCGTCCGTCCATGCCACCCTCGGACTCGTCTGTGTGTCGTTCCCCGGCTTCTAAGGAACCTCTCTTCTGGGACGGAGAAGTCTTCCTTTCCTACCTCTCTCCCTCTCAAGAAACTCTTCCGGTTCCCTTATCCCCCAGGGTCTCTTTCTCAAAGAAGAGAACCTCTACGTACCTATACACCTCCCTCCCTTTCCCCGAATACCTTACTCCGCCCCCTTTTTCTGACCTTTTACAAAATAAGGACCGATTCTGACGGGTCCTTCTCCAAGACTGTAAAGAACTACCCCCTCCCCCCCACCCTTCACCCTCCCGTAGACCGTCCTCCGTCGAATGGACGAGGACGAACCCTCACCATCCCCCTTTCCTACTGACTTAAGACCTCTTCCCTTCCCCTCTGTCAAGAACGTACGACCCCTTTACCCTACCCATGTTCCGAGTGGTTTAATATTCCTCTTGTTTTATTCTACCGTCCATTCTTTTATACCCCCACTCGTCGGACCCATCTATGACCCTTCACCCCATGTTGTCGTTCTTGATGTTTATCACCACCCCCACCCCCCCATCCCGTGAATCTACTCTCATGTGTTCTTCCCGACAACCCCCCTCCCTCTCATCATCTCTGAATATGTCATAAAAAATTCTTTTTTGCATAAAAAATCCTAAAAAAGACCTCAAACCCCAAAATCAAAAAGCCGAAAACAAAAGGTGTTTTATTTTTTTTTTTGAAAAAAAAGAAATATGACAGACCGTTGACGCACATTTACTGATAGGTTGGAATCTGGTAGAGTGGGAGACCACAGTAAACGATTCATAAGTCTCCAGTGTTGAGTACGTCCAGAGTACGGATTTCCTCGGAACTGTCCCCTTCCCTTTACACTGTCCACCCGAGGAGATCGGTCTCTGGGAGGGTCAAGACGTAGGAGTTGAAGATAGTCGAGTGTCGTGTTTACAAGTCACTAAAAAACCGTCTCCACAATTGTCTATTGGACGAGGTCAACTCCTCAACCCATACTGCCGATCCCTACTCGATATCAACACTAGTAACACGGGTAATTTTAACATTCGTCTTCGGAGACAAACTCGCAAATCAGACCCCTTTCCCGAGTACAGGACCTCTTTCGATTTTTGGTGACAAACCTAAGACCATGCCTCTTCTGATGTTAAGGGTCTTTCGAGACTTTACCAAGAATTGGTTTCTCTTGATGTCAAGGGTCTTCCGGAACTTTACCGGAGTCCACGGGATATAGGATTGGTAAACGGACACAGCTTATAATGTTCATGTCTATAAAAGGTTTGAAACTGGTCTACGTTATGGATTTCTCTACCATGGGATTTATGACGATAGTTTCAAGACACAGAGTCACATTATGGTAAGCATGAAGGTGATGACCGACCCGATACTGGGTGCTTCACGGACCATACGAACACTTCAACAAACCGCTTTTTTCCAATGAATGATCTCACAGACGTCTATCATTACTGAGTCCGGAGACTCCCGAATGGACCTAGGGATCACGTGCACCACCGAATTGTACAGACCGTTTTTGCCCTCTCTGTAAGTCGGGGTCCAAAAGTTTTCCCCAGCGACGAGGTCCCATGTGACTTCGGCGTACGATCCTGGTCGATTCTGATTTCCACAGGAGGCGCGCAGGGGTAGCGGGGGAAGGACGAGCAATCTCTTCGCTTCGGTTCTCCGGGTCCGAAGTCAGGTCACTGGGTCTTTTGATCTTTCGTTAGTCTTCGCCCTCTTCGTGTGCGCCCATCTTAACCTATATGTCTGACGGCTCTCGGCCTTCCAAGTCTGCGAGGCGATTAATGGATTTTCGGTCCACCCTCTACCTCTTCGGTGTGGACCTGGGTCCGCACGGAGCGGAAGCCAAGGGTCGACTCACTCCGGTCCGTCCCGTCGTTAAGAGGGGACGGCGAGGGTCAAATCCAGTCCTTGACGGTAGAGGCTCCGGCGAGAGCCCCCTTTTTACCGGTCTTTCGCGCATCACCGAGGAAATTCCGAGAAGAGTCGGGAGGGAGGGTTGGGTGCACTGGGCCCCGCCGGCGCGCGGCCGAGCCGGGGGGCGCGTTCGCCGCTACCGCCGCCGCCGCCCTCGACGTCGCCGCCGCCGGCGGCTCCACGCCTTCCCCTCCCCCTCTCCGCCCACGTACGGGCGCGCGCGCGGGCCCCCTTCGCGCGCGGGCACGTTACGAGGCCCCCACGTTGCCCCGGCCCCCCGGGCTCGCTCTGAACGTCGTTAGGCCTCCCGGTCGTGGCCCCCGCCTACTCCCCTGGTCCCCCACCCTCCACCCCCCTCACCCGTGCCTCCGCGCGCACGTCAGCGGCCGACGGGGGCTCACCCGCCGCCCGCGGCCCCGGGGTCCTCGTGCGCGCTCCCCGTGCTCCCCGGCAGGTGGCCCGACCCCCCGTCGCCCGCGACCTCCCCAACCACGGGCCCCAGGGGCGCCGGACCCCCTGTTTCCCCCTCGCCGCGCACGTCGGCCCTCCTCCCCCGCCCCGGCCCCGCGTCTCCGGGGCGGGGGAGGGGGAGGAGAGAAGAGCCGGGGACTCTACGCCCCAGACGGCTCTCCCGCCCCCGACTACGCCCGGGCCCCCTCCCCAGCACGCCGGGGAGGCCCGTCGGCTCCGGCGCCTTCCCCCCCTCGGGTATCTCCTTCTCCATCCGGGGCCTCGGATGAGAGAGATGGGTCCCGGGTCCGCAGGACCCGGGGGGTTGAAGGATGGCCTGACTGGTCGGGAGGATAGGGAACACAGGGGAGGGTCCCCCTCCGGGGGCCACTCTACCCCCGCGACCACGACCTCTTCCTCGGGTCTCCTCGGTGGCTCTCTCCACTCACGTCGTCTTTGCCCGGGACAACCTGGAAGTGGAGGGGGTGTTGTGTACTAGAGCACTCGGGAATCGGGACCTGAAAAAGAGAAGGTAATGTCAAGTACCGAGAAACCCCCTGTGGGGAGCATCACTCCTCTGGGACGGGTTCCGGTTGGGGCTGAGGGACCTCTGACGACCGGGGAGTAGGGGTCGGAGACAGTGCCAGTGACAGCCGCTACTCCCCCGACTGTGGGGACATCCCCGGTGTGGTGAGTAACCCCTACTTGGACTCTTAGAGCTCCCTCTACCTCTGGAGGTACCCCCAGCGTAGGACGACCCACTCTCCGGCCTCCTCAGACCCCTCCCCACTCCACCCCATTGAAGACTGAGACGGAAGGGAGAATAGAACAGAGGGCGGACGGACGGACACAAAAGGTCCGGTACGGTGTTTCAGCAAGGGGAGAAGGGGGTCGTTCCCCCCACGGACAGGGTCGGCTCGGTTCTACAGTTACTGTCCCCGGCCTTTTAGTGGGGGTAGTCAAGTCTCAAACCGATACTCCGACGACTCATACGGTCCGCGGGTCCCCCGCGGTCGTCGTCCCGGACTTGGGGGAGTCCGGTGTCGGTCAGGTCTCCCCGTCGGGTTCCAAGTAGCTCGGTCCTTTTGGTACAGGTTTGGTCCTTTACCTGTCCACTCCGAATCCCCCTACCGACACCCCCACCCTTTCTGTCCCATTAATTGGTATTTGGAGACACCCGACGAAAAAGAAAATGTTAAATCGAAGTGTGGAAAAGAATGGGTTATGCACTGACGAAGTGTATGAATGGTCCCCCGATGACATACAGTCTAAGAAATGCCCCCGAATTAGACACTTGTATGGTCTACGGATAGAAGGACCCCAAACACGAGAATCCCTCTCCTCTCATCTTCTATGTTTACAACTTTTCAATTAAGACAGTAGTTACAGAATTAATGAGAACACTATTGTTGATATCTCTGAAGTTAGGTGGAAAGGGAAGATGGAGTTTCGTTCGGGGTTCCCTTGAAGAGGGAGGGAAGAAACTTTGGCAGGGACGACAAAACTTCCAAAATGACACATAGAGATACCTCTTCCTCTGTTCCCTTCATTGTTCTCGGGGTCTTAGAGTCTTGGAAATACTGACAAAAATCCCGAGACCTATAGTACAACAAGACCCAAACGAAACGTATCGAAACTAGTTCCGGAATTAAACTCAAAAAGGTACACGTTTCCTCCCCCGTTCCCCGGACGAAGACACACATACTTTCCAACTCACAATCTTCCCCCTTATACCGGACTGCACCAAGAATAACGGTCTCTTGAAGCCTACCGCAAAGACTCCAACACCGAGTGGTGGGACGGGGTTGGACCCCGAGAGTCGAGTAGGTTTGTCTTGGAATCTACGAGGGACTGGGATTCACACGAGGGAGAACCGGGGGTCGGGGGTCAGGGACTCTTCGCCGGGGGACTTCACGTCGTAAAGGCGTACTCACTACTGCACGTGAGCGACCCCTTCCACTGGAGTCCAGTCAGGGTAGGGGGTGGACGGACACCGAACGATACCGGACACGACTCCCGAATCTCACGGAGCCAGAGTGAGGAAAGAGAGAGAGGAAGGTCTACACCGGTTTTCCTCCTTCGACTTGAGGCCTCCACCGAACCACTCGGCTCTCCCCGACCCTTGTCCCGGAGAGGGGGACTCCCGACGAAACTCCGTCGGGGTCTCGACCCCAAGGTAGAATGGGAGGACCCTTTACCCAACCACTCACTCACGGTCGTCGTCGTTAAAAAGAAGTTAGAAAAAGATCAGTCTCCTCAACCGAAGATGTGCCTCAAGTCCTCTGCACTGGGACCTCTTCCCCCTGGGCCCCAGGGAACTCCTCACCCTTTGCCACCACCCCCTACTGAAGTCGGAGATGATACTAAGGATGAGACACCTACTCGCCCACCTGAGACTGTCGTTCCACTCTCCCTCGGCCGGTGCGAGGGTCGGTAAGACGGGGGCGTAGGTCCCGAGTAACAGGTCAGAAAGGACGGGGAGAAAAAGGAGAGAAAGGAAAAGACTTGTGGGTGATCAAAGTGACGGGGCATGATAGATATTGAATAAAGGTCACACACGAGATGGGGTATGGTAGGGGAACAGGGAGAGGTCACTATTAGTGGTGGGACCTGAACCCTAAATTGTTGGACAAAATACCAAATAAACAACAAACGAACAAATAAGAAAACGAAGAACAAACCAAACAAAGTGCACACACAAACGGGTACGTTGTATTACGAATCAGAACGGAAAATAAAAAACAAACAAAATAGCACCTTAGAAAGTCTATGTGTCTTTTTTTATCTTATCACTCGGGGGTCCACCGGTAGTGGGTCGAGCTTCCTAATCGTTATGTGACGTCTAGAACTGAGTAGAGAAGGAGGGATTATGGGTGTGGATGACCTAACCAAGTTTCGTTTATCGGTCCGTGGTAAAGCAAAATAGATCTTTGTAAAGGTATTCAGAGAGATTTGTATTCTGGAGAAAGACAAAAGTTTTCTAAATGTCTACAAAACCCCAAAAAAACCGGCTTAGTACACCGAATGTCCCTAGAATCAAGGGATCGGTCCCTATCTTGGGTACGAAGGACGTCCCCTTTGTACCTCTGGATTGGTGACCTGGAGGTCCCTTCAAGGATGTTTACTAAGAAATTAGGGTAGTGGAACGATGGTTATTTAGAAGCGTAAAAGAGTCAACAAAGTATTTACCCAAAAGCAAACAGTTCAAAGTTTTCTCTAGGTGTGTAACTAGACTAATAAACAGAATCCAAAGAGAACCATATATCCAAGGGACGGAAGATTTTTTTTATAAAAAAAACGGTAAGCAAACAATTTCCTTGGTTCGGCCAACAGGACGTCTTAAGAAGTGTGAATCCTCAGCCGACTAACCCACCCTTAACTGTACATTAAGAGACAGGTCACAAAGAAGGATATTTGAGTATCTAGATCTTCACACTAGTCTGAGTCTCCGTACAATAAAAAGAAAAATCAAACCTTCTGAACTATCGTCCATGAAGGACAACATAGTAGTCCACAACCTGTAAACCAGAAAATAATCACTTCAATTCTAGTCACCTAAGTCTGCTATAGTGGGACTAAAGTAATACCGTAAAGACTAATCGAAAAGCACATCACAAAAGTCAGAGTGCACAAATACTTGAAGTATCTCAGAGTATGATATGTAAACAATAGACCTTGTTGTTGAAAAAAAAAAAGGAACGAATGATAATACAACGTTCTAGTAGTGTAAAAACGTATAGTGGTATCGTGACACAAAAAGTAACGACATATTGTGCGGTATCGGGCAGAAACATGGGTCGGAAAGGAAGGAGAGGACAGGTGTCAGTAGAAGTGGTCCCTTGGTAGGAACCCCTAAATACCAAAAGAACTAGTGTGGAGGAAGAGACTCAAGGTCCCCCTACACAGGATGAGACGGAGAGAGGGTTCAAGAGGGGTTCTCGCTCGACACCGGACCCCACCCCCGGTGTCGAAATGGAGAGAAGGTCAGACTCCAACTTCGAGACCGACTTGTTGACTCACTCCTTCTCCTTCTTCTCCTCCTCCTTCTCCTCCTTCTTCTTCTCCTCCTCCTCCTCCTCCTTCTTCTCCTCCTTCTACTTCTCAGGCCGTTAGTCAGACTGTCCCATCCTACCCTCCGGCCGCCGGGGCCTCCTCACCTCTGACGTTCTGGCCTCCAGACTCAGGAGGTTCTTCCCCCAATGCCTGACCCCCGGTGGCGGTGGGATTACGAGGGGGAGGACGGGTCTCACCAAGGTCGCCGGCGGCGTTTCGGTTCTTCTTTACCGCCTTCCTGTCGGGCACCCACTTCGGTAGTGCCTTTGCCGCCTTTGCCCTCGGAGGCTCCCGGTTCCTCGGTGCTCCACTCCTCCGGGGAGACGAAACCCCAGGGGAGGAGGTCGGGGGAGGGCCGGGGGTCTCTCGCACGTACGTGTGGGTGCGAGGCGTACGTGGGGGCGCAGGTCCGTGGACACTCGAGCGTGAGAGTGAGAGAGACAGAGACACAGTCCTCACTTACCACACCCGAGGAGTCCGGGGTCACTCATGTACCTCCAGGGAGACCCCAGGGACCTCGACGGGTCGCTCCCCTGGGAGAGAGGGTTGGTGCGACCATTAACGGTTAACGGCTAACGGCCCTATCCCTCGGTGATCCCCACGGGAGTCCCGGTCTCCCCTACCCCTCCTCCCCCTGGGGCGACCTCGACCCCACAGGTACTGGACTGAAACCCCCAAGACCTCGTACCTCCCTTTCAGTCCCACCCCCACTCTCCGGGGTACTCCCCAGGACCACCCACTCCCCGACCCGGTGGGAGTCGAGGGACGAGGGAGATAGGTTCCCCACAGGTTACTGTGTAGAAGCGACCTCTGTCTTGCGCCCAAACTCCTCGACGGGGAGACGTCGACGGCGTACCTCCGGGGGTTCTATCTGGCGTAGTCGCTCTCTCGCCCCGTGTTCACGTACCGGTGTCTCTCACACCTACCTCTCCACCCGGGCCCCGCGACCGGCCGCTCTACGGTCCCGTCGACCGGGGCCTCGGGTCGGAGTGGAGAACAGTGGGCCGGAGCGGCGGGTGTCGACAGGCCGACGTTGCGACGGTAGGAGTTCGCCCTCTGGTACTCTGGCAGGTCGGCGCACCGGGACTACCACGAGACACTCTGGGTGGCGCGTGCGTACCAGTTTGTAGTGACGACGGGGCCGACACCGATGAAGACATGCCGCCACTCACTGGTCGTCCCGTCGGTCCGCCGTACGGGGTGTCCCCGTCCCCGAGGGCCTCGGACTGACGCAACAAAGGAACGGGGATCCCGTGGAAGGACCTCACAGTGGGACTGAAGGCACACCGGGTGGCGAAGGTGTTCCGGACACACAGGGTCGATTTACCCTACCAGAAGACAGGGGTGACACCCCTCCTGCGTAGACTCCGGGTCCTCCACTGGTAGGGGGCCCCCCTACCCCACTGGGGTGGTCGACCGTGACGCCGGGGGCGAGGGGGTGGGGACCGGGTCCTACGGGGGCCCTCTCGCCTGTGAAGGGTCGGGTCCATGACCGAAGCGGGAACGGAAGACAGAGAAGGGACGCACCAGGGGTAGACGGGATCTGTAAGCGTGGAAGAAGGTGTCACGGGCCTACGCCCCCGTCCCCCTCGGAGCCGCAGGTGGGACACTGGGAGACCGGCTGTGGTAGCTGTCGAGTCCCGGGAGGGATCGGGACGGGTTGCCCCCGACGGAGAGTCGACATCCCGACGGTGGTCCCGGTCCGGCCCTCCGGGACCTCTTCCGGGACCAGTAGGTCCTCAGCCTCTCCACTCATCCCCAACGTGCGCACCCACGTCGGCGACCCTGACCCCTGACCCCGACCCTCGCACCTAGGCACCGGGAACCCTGACCATGAACTTAGACTCCCGGGGAGAGGGGCCGTCCGCCTTCTTCGAGGCCAAGGTGGGGGCCGTCAACATGGACAGGCATTTCGTTCCCCTCGACGTCTTCCACTAGGACTACGACACACTCACAGCGGGAGCGAGTAAGTCGTCTGGGATGGACCCGCGACGAACACACGGGCAGGGACCCGAGCCTCGGTCCTCCCGTCGGCGCTCCCTGTACCAGAAACGGGACTTCCTGCTCCGACCATCCCCTGCGTCTGTGTGTCCAGCGGGCACTACTACCCCTGACACCACCGCTATTCGCGTCTCCGGGACCCGGGATAAGACTCTCGAATATGTGAAAGTGAGTGAACATAGAAGGGTCACCTCTGAGTCTCGCTACTTAACCGAATGGGTCACGTGTCCCATGACTCCCCGACCCCGGTAAACTTGAACCCGTCTCGACCACGAGAATTGCAGATGAGAGCACTCCGACACGGTGCCACCTACACTCGTGTCCCCTCCGGGTCCTCCGTGGGGACTGGACCGGACCCCAGGACTCTTCGGAAGGACTCGCTCTACGGTGGGTGGGGGTGCGAACGAGTGGCGCACAGGGAGGGAGAGGGCCACACCACCCGAGAGGGGTGTCACCTGTTGAACCTGGGGTTGAAGGTCTCACTGGTCGTCTCGTTCGCGTGTGGGGACGTGCGCCGACGGGTCTTCCCGAGACACCTCTAGACGGTACACGACGATGTCCAGTCGCAGCCGGGGCGGACCCTGGTGTCGTGGGGTGGGGTGGGGTGGGGTGGGGTCGGGGAGGGACCACGGTTGTCTGGAAGGTACGTCCGACCTCGGTTGTAGTTACGGCACCTGTTCGTCGTCGCCTGCGGCGACTACCTCCGGCACCACTTGTTGGTAGACCTCCACCGAGCGATGTACCACGTCGCGCCCCCGACGCAGATGTCGTTCCACGCACCGGTGTGTCCGGGCCCGGCCCGAGTCCCCGGCCCGGACTCCACGGTCGGACTCCTGAGTAGACGGGCGTAGAGGGGGTCCTCCTTCTGCCGAGGTGGACGGAGGTGGTGCGGCGGTTTTAACCCTTGGACCTCTACCAGTCGGACAACGACTCGTGTCCTGTCCACCTGCAGTTGCGGGTCCAGTCGTCGGACCAGGGGGAAGAGGGAGTAGACTGGAGACTGGGAAAGGGACGTACAGTGTGACAAGGTCGGACAAGGATAGAGAAAAGGGACAAAGTGAACATAAAGAGAAGTAAGAAAAGACCAAGAAAAACAAAAAGAAATGGTCAAAAGTGAACGACGGAATTACAGATCTTGACCGGTCATAGTTGAGTCAAAAAGTGGACAACCTCCACAAAATCAGACACAAGAGGAACTAGAAACTCGGCAAGGTAGGAAACAGGTCTTCTTCGGGGAACGGTGTCCGAAGACACCGAAACTTGACTAGGTCATCGGAAACTCTCGTAGGAACAGTCGTCGACAGGACGCGGTCTGAGTCTGAGATGGTGAAAGATTCTTTGAGACCAGGGAAATTCACCCTTTATAAAAAAACCTCTGATGTTGTTAGACACATGGACCTCCACCTATAACGAGAACCCCAGGGACGAAGAGAACCCTCACCCATCTAGATCCTTTATAAAAAATCTTTCTCTTTTTAATGAGACGTCAGTACTCGTCATCTGTGATAATCAGGGTCAAATATCTACTTCTGTGACTCTGGGTCTCTCGAACTTATGGACGGGGCCCCGCGGTGACGGACACCCACCACCTCGGCGCTGAGACACACTCGTCCCGGGAAGGGAGGGACGGGGGTCCTGTCGCCGCCCACCTGGGGGTAGTAGACCCGACGTCTCGTATTCGTGTATCTTCACTAGGCGTACGAAGACTGTGCCCCGCGCCTACAGTGAGAGTGGCTGTTGCACTCACTTCCCAACCACCCCCACGGCCTCCGCCCGAGTCAGGACGGGACGCGGACTCGCTCGACGACCCGAGTTCGGAGCGGGGGAAGGCGGAGGTGTCCTCCTCTTGTAGACGGACGTGACCCGGAGGAAGTGGCCGTCGCGACGGTAGCGGCTCCAGGAGGACTTGCGGGCGACGCTGGAGGTACGACAGTTAATGGTACCCCTGTGTGGGGACGTGTAGCGCCGGGCCCTCTCGATGGTGCTGACGCACGACACTCGGGGGGTGGGGGCGTGTGTGTGGGGGTGTGTGGGGAGACGGTGGAGAGTGCCGGTCCACGGGGTGTCCAAGGGACAGGGGAGGGTCCAACAAGGACAGTGCACCCCGCTTGGGACTCGACGCCTTGTTCCTTCCCCTGTGCCGCACCCTGGACTGGGGGCTCGCGAGGCTGCACACCAAACGGGAGGTCGAGTTGGCGTTCGAGGCCGAGCCCCACCCCTTAGCCCGGTAGGCGTGCCTCTTCTATTAAACGGCCACTCGGACCCGAGAGGCGTGTGTCTCGGGGGAGGGGTCCGGGGAACCTCGGAGCCTTAGGGGTCTTGGTGGAGGCAGGGGGGACGTTGTATGTGTCGATCCCAACCGTCTATGTTGTTTATTTTCATCTGTAGACCGATTTAATCTTAAAGTCCACTCGTTGCGTATGAAAAAATTACAAATTCTCACAAGACTCGTCATATAAACCCTGTACTTTCACTTTCACAGTCAGTGAGTCAGGACAGGTTGAGACACTGAAGCACTTGATATCGGACGGTCCGAGGAAACAGGTACCCTAAGAGGTCCGTTCTTATGACCTGACCCAACGGTACGGGAGGAGGTCCTCTAGAACGGTTGGGTCCCAAGCTTGGGTCCAGAGGGCGTAACGTCCACCTAAGAAATGACAGACTCAGTGGTCCCTTCGCGACATGATTTTTTCAATAAAGGACTAATAGACTAGACTTTAAATCTAAAAATTGTTTCACAGGACGGAAACTGGACCATGGGGGTCTTGTGGGAGAGGGGAGGGGGTCGGGAGAGGAACGAGGATCCCTTCGGGAGTGGGGTACGAGATCGGTGGGTCGAGGTAGAGGGGAGGACGGTCCCTGCACCGAGCCCCGATACTCTTGCAGGGGTAGGGAACACAGTTACCACACCTGCCCCTCGGGACGGGACTCCTAATGTTCATGTAGAGTCTCTTGACGCTCTGCAGGTGGTACTTGTAACTGGCGTTGTAGTGGGTGGAAGTCCACTCACACCCCGGGACCCTGGTTGAGGGTGTCCCCGTGGGTCTCGGTGGTTCACCTCGGCCCGTCCAACACCCGGTTGTTCCCGCGGACCGGTTCCACCACCCCGACTTTCCCTGGAGACCACACCCGAACGTAGGTGGACCCCTTCCCCTGGAAAAAGATCCTGTGTACTTGCACAGCGTACCCGAGTACCACCGGGATCTCTATGGGGACAGTCGTCGTAGAAATAAGGGGGTGTAGGACCCTGGTAGTGGTGGTGACGGAATGTCACACCTGGGATCTCTTTCCTGTCGTCAACCCCCCCCGAACTCCCCCATTCGGCTCCACGGACCCGGCTAAGACTCCCGACTCGACTGGGACGGAGGGCGGGGTCGTGACGTGCACACACCTACTGACGAGGTCGAGGTTGACGGACACACCGGTCGAGTCGTAGGCGACAACCATACTGTTCCACGCACGGGACCGGTGGACGGGTAGGTGAGGAGGCCTCGACCGGAGACTGTGGTTGGGACACCCCGGAACAGGGAACGAAAGACAGGACACCCCTTTCATCGTCTCTCTCGTCCCGCTCTGGGCCCTGAGGATCCTGCAACGGTTCGGTCTCTGCACCATATGCGTCTAGTTCCCGCTACCAACACCCAAAGGACAACCTATTTGAGTCTCATATGCACCGGAGGGACTCAGACCCCACCCCAGTCACCACCTAAAAAGCCACTTCAGAACGCTCAGGACCCGTCGACTCCCCTCGTAGTGTGTTTTTGGTGACAGGAGGAGAGGGAGCTGGGGTCCTACCCGCCGACGAGGTCCTTAAATTATTCTAGCTCGGGGGCGACTAAAAACTCACATTGGTCCGTACGAGGACGACCTCTTTGACGTTCTTGTCTCAGCAGGTCTCGCCGTAGTTCACTCAGGGACGGGGAGCCGGGAGGAGTAGGGGGAAAGAGGGAAGAGAGGAAACCCTTCGAAGGTGCAGTGGGGGGAGTTATGGTAGGAGAGAGGGTGGTGGTCCCACGCTGACGTCGAGATGGCTTGTCGGTTCTACCCGACCCCCCAGGCACGGGACGTCTGGTAAGGGGTCCCATGGAAGTAAACGCTCACTCACCAACTCCCCCTCCCCATGAGACCGAGAACCCCTGTTTCCCGACCCACACCCCGGTGCCGACTGAGGGTCCGTAGGGAGAGACGGGAGGAGGGATTACCCAGGTGGACCGGTCGGAGGAGACTGGCGGTAGGGGCTCGGAGGTGAGACGGGTCCGGTGTCCCGGACGCAGAAAGGGAGGGGTAGTCACAGAAAGACTCGGAGTGTGAGGGAGAGGGGACGGGAAGAGTTGACCCCTTTCGGGGTCAAAATTGTCTGGTCCCAAATTCGGGGTAAGACGGTGACCCTCAGGAGCCGGTTCAAGTGTTGGTGAAACTCGGCGGAGGAAGAACAGACGTTTTACCTCCACTATTGTTGATGGGAAGGCAGGTGGAGGAGTTCCCGGAGCCCGGACAGGCAGACGGTCAAGAAAGAGAAGGGTCGTAGATATTGAAGAGGCACAGTGGGTCGAAAATGGAGTACCAGAATTAGAAGAAACCGAATTTTTTTTTTTTTCAGTAAGTCGGGATACACCGATAAATTCTTTGGTAAGTAAAAAGGAGGTAGTACAGTAGAGAGTCAAACTGAGTCTATTCGTCGGAGAAGGACGACCCAGAGTCAAAGTGGGGGTAGGTGAGGGACGAGTAGGGACGGGTCTAGACGGAAACGGGAGAGGGAGACGAAGGAGAGCAGCCAGGTGTGTGGGGCTGGGGACACAGAGTCAGACGTAAGAGAACCGTAGCCGGTGGGGGAATCGAGACCGAGGGTACTGTGATAGGAATGGGCGTTGAGTAGGAAAGAAGGAGAAGTGGTCGAGGAGAGGGAGGCAAAAGGTTTGCACTCACGAAGGAGGGGTCGAGAAGTGTTAAGGACCCCGACGTAGGGAAGGACGTCAAGAGTGGAGAGAGGACAGGAGTCGGGCTGGAACGGGGTGGACGACCCACTAAAGGAGTAGGAGGGGTGCAGGTGTGGACTTGTCTAAGGGGTGGGTCCGGGTGACGGTTCTACGAGTAGGGAAGTGGGGCCTCCAAGCCGTAAAGGGACGACGGGGCTTAGTAGGAGACCACGTCGAACTGGGAAGGGAAATCGAAGGGGTGGCGACGATGGGGTTACCGGGGTGTGAAGAGTGGGGACGGGGTGTGGCAGCCAGGACGGCCAACCAGATCGACAGGGCCCCCCTGGGGTTGACGGGTCTCAAACAGGATACACATGAGAGTGTACGGACGTAGGGGTCCGAGGAGAAGGACTAGGGGGAAGACCTACCCCTGGAGGGTGGGGGAGGGAGGGTCCAGTACAGAGGATAGGAACCCAGTGGGTGGGGTCGGTACACCTAGACACTCTAAGTGTCTGTCACTGATCCCGTCGACTGTTTGCCACCTTCTCCTTAGGGTCCGACACCCCTCTCTGTCCCGGACCTCGGATGAAGGTCATTGAGGGACGAGTGGAGGTCTTGGTGGTGAAGGACGGGTTGTCCATACAGCCTCTTGACTAGAGACTACGGCTCCGACTACACTCTCTCCTGCTAAGAATAGAGAAGCTGGACCTGTTGTTCCACCCGTCCTCTGGGGGAACGGGAGGAGGAGAGTTCGTCGTCTACCTTTGGACCCCTCCTCCCTGGTCCACTAGTCACCCCGTTCCTCCAACCGGTTGGTCGTCCCACCACCATCTACACTACTCACTACGGGGGGGGAGTCCTACCTCTCCACATGACGTAGCTACGGGCAATGATGCCGTTGTAGTCGGCCAAGTAGTTGGTGAACACACTGGGGTTGTAGTAGGGGCAGGCCCAGAAGTACGACGTGGTCCTGGACTCTAAAGGTGCGTAGCGGAAGAAGTCAAGGGCTCTGTAGGCCCGGCCCCTCCTCGACCCCACTCCGGAGGACTCCGAGTCGGTCCCCACACCCTCTACATCGTTCGGGGTCTGGTTTTCGTCTTCCGACCGTTCACGGACCAAAGGTCCGTATCTAATCTCGTCTCGGAGAGACTTCAGTGACATCTGTCAGGACCTGGAGTGCCTCAAACTCAATCATCCAAACCCCACCCAGCACTCTCGGAAGTGAAGATTGTTCGAGGGCCGTAACGGTCCCGTAAACTTGGATCCTCTCGAATCTCGGGGAGACTTCTACCCTCCCCCACGAGACCTCACCCAGACCTGAGGTGTTTAGAGAACACGAGGAGACTGTCCAAACTGATACCACTGGCGAAGACCCTGTAGTTTTCGTTCATGAAGTGGACGGTCACACCGAGACTCTTCACGTTCGTGAGCCGACTCCGGTAACGGGACCTCGTCTCGGCGGACCGGGCGGACCTGGGTGTGGGACTCGACGACGGACTCGAGTCGAGGGACGGGGGGCAGTTGGGGACTCTAGCCTGGTGTCGACGACAGGGTGGGGACCTGCCGGTGGTCGAGGCATCGATGAAGACGACGAACGGGTGTCGGGTGCGGACCCCCGAAAATAGCAGAGGAGAGAGGGAATGGGGAAGTGTGTAAGTGTCGGTCGAGGGTCGGTCCGGGACCTCCAGACTGTCGGGGACAGAGGGTCTCGACCAAGAAAGGACCCTCCCACTGAAGTCCCGACCGGTGGGGAGGGGGGTGCTCAGAGGGGGGTTGGGGGCAAGGGGTGGGAGTTGACTTCAAACTACTTTAACTGGGAGACACGATTAACCAAAGGAAACAAGAGTTATTTACAACCCAAATATTATTTGACCTACTAACAACTGCCTTTTCGTGTGTGTCGGACTCCCTTACACCCAGGTTCCCCGTCTTTCCCCTACCCTTCCCCCGACCCGTCCACACCGACCACACCTATCGGGAGGTCCCCTTCCCCTTCCAACACCCCCCCTAATGACACCCCGTCTCAGATCAGATCCCATCCAGAGTGGAGGTGTGAAGGCCATCCTCCCGCACCCACACTGACATAATGTCAACCTTCATCAACTGTCTTAAGATTTCCTAAAAGAATCTCACACACTCTCAAGGAGTCCGGTGCCTGGTACTCGGGACTGGACTGGGTGTAGGGTCCGAAAGGAAGGGCGTGAGGTCGAAGGTCGCGAGTCGACTCAGGTCTTCCTTGAGCTCACACAGCCCCTGGTGTCCGTCCCCTCCCCGACACTGCACACGTCTCCCGCCCCGACCACCGTCCACTCGGCGGTCCAGAGGACCCGAGGTTAGTGAGGCCCTCTGACTCGGTACCCCCCTTTTGTCCTGGTCCTGCTCCTCCGGATGCCACTCCGCCTCCCGACCCCCGCCACTCCGACCCGATCCCCGGGCCTCTGGCCAGTCCCTCCCCTCCGGACGAGACCTTTACCACCGACCCAATGGGGTTCCTCTCCTCGACTCCCGTCAGCACCAGGGGCTCCCCTCCTGGGTCCTTTGTCGACTACCTTCTTTCCTCTATCGCAGTCCCAAGAACCTCCTCATACCCCAAGTCCCTGACCCCTGGTAACGACCCTCGGAAACTCCTCACTTCGACACTAGAGGTACTCTTCCCTCCGACCTCAGGGAACCTCGTCCCCCGTTACACAGTGCGGACTTAAGGCCCCGGGGGAGTCTCGTACCGGGAACCTTCACTTCGGACTTCCTTAGTTCCAGTCACAGGACTCGTCCCCTTCCTCAAGTCCCCGACCTCCTCACTCGGTCCGAGACACGACGACACCCCTCCTTGTCGACCCCAGGGGCTCTTCTCCCCCTCAAAGTCGGTCCTGAGAACTCAGAGGTCCTCCCCTTTCCACAACCTCAGACGCACGGTCCCTGACACTCCTTACCGTCCCCGTCACCCAAGACGACTCCCGGGGACATTCCTCAACCCCGTCGTCTACAACCACCTCTCCCCCGACCCCCGGACGGAGGTCCTAGGGACAATCCTCCCTCGGGTCTCCTTTCTCCGTCGCCGGACGACCCCAAGGACACTTTCCATTCCGGACTCCTCCTTCCTCCACCGAACAGAGGTCTCACAGACACTCCTTGTTTCCGACCCTCGGACGGGGTCCCCAGGGTCCTTAATCACACCCCCACCCCAACCCCTTAGACGTCCCTCTCCTTTACCCCTGGTCGAAGACCCTAGGGACACACGTGACTCCTGACCCCCGGACGGACGTCTCTCAGGGACCCCAAGTCCCCGGACGGGACCAGCCCGGTCCTCCCTTGGGGTTCCCTCCCTGGACGGGTTCCGTTCCGAACCAGTCTTCCCTCCATCCCCTTCCTCGTCACCCCTGCGGGGTGTCTGAAGGACCTCTCCAAAACCCAGTTAGTAACTGTAGTACAGGGTCTTGGTGCCTCCCTGTCTCAGGTCCCGTGGATCCTCTTCCCCGGTGTGGGGAAGGGTCTAAGAGTGGGGGCGGACACAGGGTGTACCCTGGGACCGCCGGACCGGGGTGGAGGAGGGGCACACATGAGTCCCTCCTGGTCCTTGTCCTGAACACCGGTGTCGTTAGAGTTGACGGCCGAGTCCACAGTCGGACTGGCGAGGGGGCCTCTCCTCTGACCGCCGTCGACCCCTGATTCCAGGGAAGCCCCGTCCTCCAGATGTCGCAACCCCCACCCAGAGGAGGGAGAGGTCCAGGATGTCCTTAACTACGGAAACCGAGGTCGAAGATAGGGGTATCGGACCCCGGTCTCTCACCTCCCTTCCCGACCCCGTCTACACCCTCTCTGACACGGGTGGGACTCATCCCCACGTCTCTACCCCTTCCTGTTCCTGACCCTACACTCTCGGTGACTCTACTGACTTGTGTCTTAGGGTGCAGGGTCCGTCTCTTCTCTGAACCCTCTTTCCTCGGTCCCACCTCCTTCCTCCACTTCTCGGAACTCCACACTCGTATTTACTGGGTATTTTCCGGCGGGAAGGGGGGATGGAGGTTCCGGAGGACCAACCTCAAGTGTCCCTCGTCGTTTCAACGACTTGTTCGGACCTAGGGTGAGAGGTACAAGAGACGAGAGGGGAGGACGGTCGGGACGGGGAGAGAAAGAGGGAGGTTTAAGGACTCACGGGAATCCTGTCCCGAATCCCATCTGGGACGCCACCCATCCCTAAACCTCTCTGATCTTTGACCCCTTTTCTCTCCGGAGAGTTACAGAGTGAGGGGTGTGAGGAGGGGGACGGGAAGTCCCTTTGGTCGGTTTATACTGGGGAGGAAAGCTCCGGGGTAGTCCTTGTCCATTCAAGACCCATGACACGACCACCCCCGTCCCCCGACCCGTCCCAGAACCAAAACGAAAGATAAATGACCTTATAACAATTCTTTAAACACCTTCCTTATAGAGGACGGGGTCCTCTCACCACCGGGACCCCTCTGACAGTACCCACCTCCCCCGGGTTCCTCGAAAGACCCGACGACCACTATAAGACACAGAAGTCGACCCTCGACCGACGTGCCCGTTCACAGGAAACCCTTCTAAGTGGGTCGACTCGTGAAGACTTAACACGGGAAAGGACACAAATTGAAGTCTTCTTTCAAATGAGCAGGTCCTTTTCCAAAAAGAAATTTTTTTTTTTTTTCTTTCTTTTTCTAATATTTTAATTTGGATGGGTGCGGATGAAAGATCGTAGGGGGGTTGAGAGGTTTCGTACTGAGGAGGTCTGGTAAGAGGGGGATGGCGTCGTGGGGGAGAAGTCCACAGAAGGAGTAAAGAGAGGGTCCTCGACGTGTCTATAGTAGACGACACACGAGAAGAAGCAAAAGTAAGACCCAATGTAGCGGCACCCCTAGAACCCACTCAAAGACCGACCCGTCTCGACTCCGTCACCGACCCCCTGTAATGACGGGGTCCCTCCCTGGTAAGGTACCGACAAGGGAGAATTCAGGGACACGAGGCGAGGACTACTAAATAGACGTACAGAGATAGAGGTCGGACCCACATGCCTCTGGGGTTTGTTCAGGAGATGGGGTCCTTGAGGTGCCCCCGGATAACGCCCTAGCCCCTCTTGTTCACTCATACTTCTGTCCTTTCCCCCGTCCTCCCTCCACGTTATCCCCTACCTGAGATGAGTACATCTTGTCGGGGGTGACGACCGGTCACCGAAGGGTCTGTGGGTCTTGACCCTCCGTCGTCTCAGTACCAACTCACGCACCCAAAATCTCAAGTCTCTACCCGTAAAAGTAGAGGTTGACGTGATTCATTCAAGACCAGACACTAGAGACCGTTCTCTGAGTTGGAGAGACTTGAACCTCAAGGAGAAGACTTTGTGTTCCTACTAAGGTCTTCGTTGTGATAGTCAAGGTCGTACGTCTTTTGCGAACTATGTATTATTTCGACGACCCTGAAGGGAACACCAGGTCACCGATTCTGAGGCACGAGAGTTACGTTCCCCGGCTCAAAACTAGGGACCAGTCCTTTGGTCTAGGGTGTACGGTATCGATTCTCAAGTGTACGGTGTTGGTGTCTAGGACATATTGACGTTGCTTCTAGGTCGTGTCGGTTTATTTTTTCATTTATATATTTATAAAAAATTTTTATGTCATTGTAAGTATACCGTAACTGATACAAGGTCCGTCCGTCGCATGAAATGTGAGTGTTTGAGTAAAGTTGGAACACTCCGTCTATGATAGTAAAATGTAGACTACCTTGACTCCACCACTCACCAATCCCAGAATTTCAACCCACTACTAGACCGAGGTCTCAAATTCGAGACACTGGTAGACCGAGGTCTCAAATTCGAGACACTGGTAGACAATCGTCACCGTTACGACTCAAGGAGACCCTTTGAGAGCCGACAGAGGGTGTGGAGGGGTCGACCCGACTCGAAGGACGTCAGTCCTCGACCCACCGCGCACAGACCCAGTGTGACCGGTGTAGATCTCCATGTCGAAACCGTCAGGAAGAGAGAGGGACTCGAACTGGTTCGGGAGTACGTATACAAAGGAAGAGAGGATGTCTCTCTTTGGTATAGAGGATATGAAGTTGTAGAAGTCGACGCAGGATTTGTGATTGTAGTAACGCTAGCGGGTCTTACCGGACTGCACGGGGTGCGGGGTCCAGTCTCAGACCCCGGACGTAGACAGGGGACTAGAGGGGGGTCCCAGACCCATGGTCGGGGAGTCGTACGAGAGACGGGGGTCCACACACATAGGAGGACGGGTTTCCGGGGTACCTGGCACCTTGGCTCTGTCAAGAGTGTCTGCCAGCTTGTCCAGAAGATGCGTCGTCTATCCTTTAAGACAGACGGTCCCCACGGACCCTTGTACCACTCGCGACGGGGGTTGTAGTGACGACAGTGGTCCCTCGCAGGTATTATTCCCTTCTACCCTCCCCCTCCCCATCTACTAGTACCACCCTCTTTCTCCTACCGAGGAAGGAAGTAGGACGAGACACAGACACACAGACAGAAAGGGGTGGGAGGTCGTTCATGAGGTTTCGGACGTTGTCCTCGAGACGGGGTCAAAGGAGGACGGAAGGTGAGGTCCACTCTTCGGTGTAAGGAGAGAGTCTGAGTAGGTCAGGATCCAAAAACTCCTTTGGTCCGAGTCTCTCAGTTCAGTGTGTCGATGAGACATTGTTTTATCCTTGTCCGTAGTCCAGAAACGAAAAAAAGGAGGCGACTAGTAGGACCTCAGGCTAGTGGTCACGAATAATCCGTGGACGACGTACGGTCCGAGGTCCCTGTCCACTTCACTTCTACTTTTGACGAAGGGTCCACGACTCTAGTCTCCACAAGTGTTTCGTCAACGTACTCTAAGGGTGCTCTTGTATGTGCCCACTTACTCGTGTGCCCGTAAATACACGTCCGCGTCCTTGTCTGACCTTCCTGCAAGTGGGTCTACAATTTCCCGACACAGATCACTACCCTAGCACCGACTAATAAAAAGGGAGACATACGAAAAAAGGGGTTATCACTTACAATAAAAATTGTCTTTTTTTTTTCTTTTCTTTTCTTTTAACTCCCCTTAAGGGACCAACGGGTTACCAATCCCGAAACACAAAGGTGACCTCCCTTGTGTCAAACCTAGGGACCGGTCCCTCGATTCTAGGACGTTTGGAGTACCTTTTATGAAAGGTACCCTTTTTTTTTTAAAAAAAATTGATATCGTACTCTTTTCTATAGGTCGAGAGTTACACACGTTACCCTTCATAGAGGTTTACTCACGAGGTCTTAGTCTATCTAGACCCAAATTAGAGATCGTGAAAGGTCCACACACCAGAATCCATTTATTGAGTCGGAGAGACTTGGAATAAAAGAATAGAAATCTTACATTTATGGTTTCGTTCGTACTGTTTCGACAACACTCCCACCACTATTTACCGAAACATCCGTGTATTATCCACGGTCTCCTCTCCCCACCCCCGTCCCACTCTTCCGAAGGACCTCCTCCCCTCTACTTCTACCTCGACTTACCCCGTATTACCTACCTTAAAGATCTCCTCCCTCTCGTTTCCATGTCTCTCCTCCCCTTTCCCCGACCCAAGTCTGCTACCCCTGAGTGTCGGACCTGCAGTTCGCACCCGTGAGAGGTCCCATCCCGCAGATCGTCTCACTGGAACTCGGACCTTACGGTCCAGGGCGGACACGGAACAGAGGGTCCGTGAGATCGCCTCCGACTTAACTTCCCACCGTCCCCACCCTCACCTCCACGACGTTCTCCGTCCTCCCAGATGGGCTCTATCACCGTCCCGTACCTCCTTCCCCGTACTTCTCTGTCACTTCCTTCGGCCTGACCCGAGGAACCCCGTCCACGAGGGAAAGACGACACCTCAGTTCTTGACGGGAGACGTCCCACGTCTCGAGAAGAGATGACCTGTCTCATCGTCGTCAAGCCCCCACCCCTCGCCCCGTCCCCGGTCTCTGAGATTTCAGTCGAGACACCGGGGGGAGGGGGGCCAAGAGAGGGAGGTCGAGACCCCGCGACAAAGGGTACCTGGTTATCATGCCACGGGCTCGAGGGTCCCTAGAGGTTGTGTAGATAGAGGGTCTCGTAGTCCACCCGTGAGGGAACGGGAAGGTAGAGACAGGGTGGGGAGGAAGGGTGAGTGTCGGGGTAGACTGAGAGAGAGAGAGGTTGTCACCAGAAGAGTTGTCGGAGTCACGGGCACTGTAGTCACAGTTCTAGAAACTTCTGAAACGGGTCAGGACCATAACCTAAGAACACACTCAGTGGTCCAAGGAGACGGGAGAGCAGGAAGAAAAGAGGGGTGACACGGAGAGACAGGGGATCTGGTGGCAGACTTTGTCTTCGAAACCCGTCCCCTCCTCCTCGGTCTCCAGGCTTTCCTAGGGTTCAGGTTGTCCTAAATATTCTTTTCGTCCCCCACCCTACCCCACCAAGACTAAACCTCTGTGATCCCCAAACTCCTTTCTGTAGACACCCGGAGACGTGTCCCTTTCTAGGTTCGTTACACCCCACTGGGAGTGAATACAAAGGGACGGGTGTCACGTGATCCGCACCGAAACCAAGACTCGGACGACAAATAGGACGAAGATGCCGACCACCGGCCCGGGGACCACAAACACGACTAGTATCCCCACGACTCGCACGACCGTATACCGTAGATGGTGACGACCCTTCTTATGGCGAACGACGCCCTGTTCCCGCGGAGGTAGAGGGTCGACCCGAAGTGGTGGTTGGAGTCACGGATGTCTTTGCAAGTCCTCTGGACCGATCGGCGGACACTCACGGGACGGATGGTACTTGGTGACCGACGGGTTTTCGACGGGACCGGAACTGGGTCCGGGGAGACGGGGGACAGATGGGAGTCACTAGTATGACCGACACGAGCTTCCGCAGGACGACGACTACGAGTAGAAGGACGCCGTCGCCTAAACGTAGCGGTAGCGGGAGGACTTCCTCCGGTCGTCCAGTCCGGACGGACCCTTCCTCTTCCCCGCCTCCCGTTTCCCGCCCGGGCTTTACCCTCGCGACCTTTCCACCGTCCCGTCACCTCCTTTCCCCCATCGTGTCGTACCACTAATTGTGACGACACTTCGAATCGGAAAGACACGGAGTCAAATGAGTAGACATTTTACCTCCACCATTATCAAGGATATAACATCCCACCAGTATTCTTAATTTAACTAATCACAGAACAGCTCTAACTAATCACGGAACAGCTCACGGATTTTATCCTTTACCCGGGAATGACAGGGATTTCGGGGGGGACCACCGCAAAGACACTGAGACGACGACGACGACGACGACGATTCAGTGAAGTCAGCACAGGCTGAGACACACTGGGGCATCTGCCGTCGGGTGGTCCGAGGGGGCAGGGACCCTAAGAGGTCCGTTCTTGTCACCTCACCCCACGGTAACGGAAGAGGTAGACACTGAGATCAAAGGAGATTTCAAGAGAACTCGGACTAAATAAGTTAAGTCAAGAAGGTTACTTGTGGATGATACACGGGTCAGAATCCCCATACCCCGTCCGGGACCTCTTCCGTCTCCACACCGGACACGGTCCCAGTTGGGGTTCTCTCCTACCTCCCCACCCCCCGACCGGAGTGACTACCTGACGCGAGTAGAGGGAACGTCCCGACATCCTATGTACTACAGGTGGTACAAGATGGGCGACCAGTGGAAGCGGGAGGACGAACAGACGTAACGGATGACCCGATATTAGCGAGACATAGGAAACGGGTGTACCGAGTGGGCAGGACTTCGGGAACCCCCACCCCCGTCCTGTTATGATCACGGCAACCTTCTTCCGTGGGGAAGACGGGTCGTCTGTGTCGGGACGGTACTGTCGTTCGTGTCCGACTTAAAGTCGGGGAGACACGTCACTCGTTGGACGAGTTCGCGGGCCCTTCCCTACCGACTCCTCCCCTCCCCCAGACACCTCCGGGGGGCAGTGGCACGAAAGAAACTGAGGGGAGACCTAAGGACCGGTGTAGCCCCGTTGGAGTCATGCACAAGACCCGCGGGTTGTCGCCAAACGGACCGACACTCTTTCACGGGTACTTATGTAGTACGCTGGGGTACCACTCCTAGACCCGCACAGTACCTCCCGCAGTTCTCCCGACTCCCCTTGAATCTCCGGTTCACCAGGTTTAGGGAGTAACACGTCTCCTCTGTCCTGGTCTCCCCCGTTCCCCGAGTGAGTCCCAGTGTGTCGTCCGGGGATCGTCTGAGGTCTAGAGGGTGTCTCGTGGAGGGGGAGGGGAACACGACCTTCTCCTCCGCACGAACGGCGGTCCGGGACCCCGTCCGTCTAGGGTCTTGTAGCGGGAGGGAGGAGTCCTGCAAAGAGACGGGTCTCCTTGTAATTGGTGAAGTAGGAAAGACAGAGTGAAGTGAATGGACATTTTACCTCTATTAGAATTATAGACAAGAAGTCCCATCGGCTCTTCTACTTTCCTGTGACCCATGTACTCTCACGAATCATATTACGGACTGTGGACTATTCTCGACCATAGACATCCACCCAAAATAAATCCAATAAAAATCAGAAGGAGTCTTGTGTGACAAGATCCGTCATCCGTCCACCCAAGGGACCCACGAGTCCTCTCTTTGACGAAGGGGTTTGAGAGGAGACACTCGAAGGGTCCCTCTACCCCGACCTGACGGCCCATAAATAACAGTTTCGAAACTACACCGGTGACGTAGTCTTGACCCTGGTACCCGACACGGGTGTCCGTAACAACAAGTCAACGAGTCAACACAGGGTGAGAAACTCAGGGGTACCTGACATCGGGTGGTCCGAGAAGATAGGTACCTTAAAGGGTCCATTCTTATGACCTCACCCAACGGTAAAGGAAGAGGTCTCCTAGAAGGACTGGGTCCCTACCTTGAACACAGACGACGTAATCGTTCGTCTAAGCAATGGGACTCGGTGGTCCCTTCGTGTCTGTAAACGGTGTGTGACTTTTTCCTCTCCCTCTAGTGAATTCCTCCTAGGTCCGTGACGAATATGTTTCGGGGTCTACTTCATCAACAACGAAAGTTGAACGAATCCTGGATCGCCACCGTTGTCTATGTTTAGGTGTTGATGTATTTTTCACCTTTCATCAAAGGGAGAACAATATTTTAAAGTTTGTATGTTAATCAAAGTTGTCAATGGTTCTAAAAACAGTGTAAAATACCTTTTTGAAAGCAAACCCAAACAAACCAAAAATAAAACGACGTAGTGCACCGTACACCCTAGAATCAAGGGACTGTTCCCTATCTTGGGTTCGGGGCACGTCACTTTCCTATCTCGGAATTGGTGACCTGACGGTCCCTTCAGGGTACCTTTCTCTTCAAACAAACAAACTAAAAATTCATAGTAACTACATGTTATAATATATTCAATGTTCATATATCTATCACTGAGTGTTAAAAATTTTCCGTGTGGGTAGAATATCAATAATACTTTGTGACCCATATAAGGGGTACGATATTTATATAGGAACGTCGAATAAAATATGGTTCATCAATATAACGGGGTAGGTCGAGGGGAGAGGGGTGACCATTGGTGATCAAACAGGAGATACTCAGACTTAGAAAAAACAATATAAGTGATCAACCAACTTAAAAAATCTAAGGTGTATATCCACTATAGTATGTCATATACAGGAAGAGACAGACGGAATAAAGTGAATCGTATTGTAGGAGGTTCAGGTAGGTACAACGACGTTTACAAGGACAAATACCGACTCATCATCAAGTGACATATGTAACTATATGTGGTATAGAAACAGGTAAGTAGACAATTACCTGTGAATCCAAAGAAGGTGTGGAACCGTTAACTTTTATTACAACAATACTTGTAACCCTCTCGTACCTAGAAAAGGTTAATCACCCACCAACAAAATAAAAAAAAAAAAACTCCCCACCATATATAGGTCTTCACTTTAAGGACCCAGTATTACCATCAAGATAAAAATCGAAAAACTCTTTGAAGGGTGTGACAAAAGGTGTCACTGACTTGGTTAAATGTAAGGGTAGTTGTCACATGTTCCCAAAGGAAAAGAGGTATAGGAACGGTTGTAGACAGTATAAGAAAAACTACTCTCGGTAACGCTGTCCATGCTGCACTATTAGAGCACCAAAACTAAACATCAAGGGACTACTAATCGTTACAACTCATAGAAAAGTACACGGACCACGGGTAGGTGTAAAGAAGAAACCTTTTTACAGACAAGTCAAGAAGACGGGTAAAAATTTAGTCCACACACACAAACAAAAAGAAAAAATACAACTTAACATACTCGACAAAAATATACAACCGATAATTAGAGAATAACTAGTACAGTAAACGTTTATAAAGGAGGGTAAGTCATCCAACAAAAAAAGTAAAAAGTTGTCAAAGGAAATTACACGTTTTCGAACACTCAAATCATCCAGGGTGAACAAATAAAGGAAACGAAATCCTCTGTTTAAACACAAAAAATGAAAAATAATCTCTGTAAACGTCTGTGTGTGTTTGTACCTCTTAGGGGTATGAGTCTAAGGTATTGTAAGTCGAAAGACAAGAAAAAGAGACAGAGGGGTGGGTAAGGGGTTCGGGGACGTTAAAAAAAAAAAAGACCTCGAAATTCTCCGTTTAAGACTTATGACACGGTAAAGTAGTTATTCATATAGTCCTACCTAGAGTTGTTTATTCCTGAAAAATTTTCGTATTGGTAATGTGGTAATTGTGTGGTTCGTTTTACTTGTTAAGGAATAATAGTAGACCATGGGTCAGACAAGTTGAAACGATCTTTCACAAAACCAACTTCGACGTCTCCGACGAGACCTTCTCCTGTCGACTACCTCAGGTTCCCTCTCGATCCGTGACCAGTGTGACGAAGGTATGGTAATTCCGGACCGATGTTGTCCCGAAGAGTCCACCGCGTCACCATTTCTTGGACGGACGGTTGTGTGTTCTATGTTCCCTGTTCGTAAGTTAGAGACCCAGTCCTTCTAAGGGACCTCATCCTTTTCCGTTAGGTGAGGTCATAAGCACGGACCCTTTAGGGTACCTGTCTCCTCGGAACACCCGATGTCAGGTACCCCAGTGTCTCGGCCTGTGTTCGCCGTGTTGTCGTGTCGGACCCTCGAGAACACGATAACGTCTCTGACCTCTGACTTCCTTCGTTTAACACGAGTGTGTTATCCGTTCGACTTGGGACAGACTTGGGTCTCTATTTAGAGGATCTTCCTTGCCCGAAGGGGTCGAGACCCTTCGGACAAAGGTAGGAGACGGGAGGAGGTGTCCTCGTTCACTTGAGGAGAACAGGGCCCGACTACACGCAGAAGGTCCCGATGGTCAGGTGTCCGGACCGTGTCGCAAGAGAGAAGTTGAACGTTTAGATACGTCAAGACCCCGATAAGACCTGGTAGTTGACCCATGACCGGGACCCGGTCACACAGGACCGACCCCGGAAACGAAGGAAGATGACCCGAAAGGTGTTCGGGGCCCTGTAGGGATGGAAAGGGGACCCGAGACGGAAGGACGCGTGTGAGGCCATTCAGGTCCCGTCTCCTGACTCTTAACACTTGGATCCTCCGGGTCCCCAGGACCCCGACGGAGACTGGTGGTTAGGGGACGTCAATGGTGTGTCCCAGTGATCGGAAACCTCGGGAGTAGGACTGGGACCACGTCTATCGGGCCCAGTAGGACCTTATGTAACTGGTGTTTGACTCTCCACTCGTCTCCGACCCCCGACCGGCTCCGACCCGATTAGTCGACATAGGGACTACCCCGTCCCCGTGGATAGTCCCCGGTCACTGGTTTGTACTCGGAAAGAATAGGGGTCCTCGGGTCTTGGGCAACTGAGCGACATAGGACACGACGAAGTTCACGACGGAGACCACAAACCTTTTCAAGTAGTTCAAGGACTTGGCGTTACGTATGTAGTACCACTCACGTGATATGCTCGTTGGGGAACGAGACCCGTGAGGACTGGGACTGGAGGGCGGGACCGGGTCCACTCGAGTGGTGTCGATTGAGACTTTAACGGTGGAGTGGGTCTAACGGTAGATGCCCTTCTTAAAGACACAGAGTCGGTTTTTGCGGAAGTACGACGAGTACGCCTTGTAACAGTCCAGTCCGACAGTGGTGGGGGGTGGGGGTGGGGACAGTAGAGGGTGGGTGTTCACACGACACGAGTCTTCCCGGAACTCGAACCAAATTAGACGATGGAGGTAGAACTTTACACTTGTCGAAAGTAAAAACGTAGGTAGTGTCGTTTAATACGTCGGTCACGATAAGGGTCGGGCCCGTCCGGAGAATAGGGGTTGGATAAGGTTGGGGAACATGTCCCACCAGCAGGACCTGTTTCAGTGTCTGGACGATGACAAGAAACCCTTCGACGACCACCAACCTCCACAGCCATTCCTGGTCCCGTCCCTCAATGTCCCTGTCTCCTGTCCCCGTGACCTGTCAAATTCTCCACTGGAGTCTGTCACTATCACTGTAGGTCTAAAGAGGGTATCCCCAGGACAGGAAGAAAAAAAAGTGCCCAGCGTAGGGATCTGACCCACTTTTGAAACTCTTAGGAGTTGAGTTGATAATGACCGACGGGTAGTACCACTCACTGTGCAAGGGTGGAAGGGGGGTTGAGGTATGGAAGAGTAGGAGGGTGGGGAGGTGGGGTAGGGGGTGGGGGTGGAGTGAGAGGTTGAGAGGTTTCCTTGTGATACCCCTCGGAACACAGAAGGTCCAGACGTAAGATCCCCGGATGGAGTAGCGGTCGCCGAAGAAGTCGCAAAAACCTTACACACACCTGTGAGAAAAGGAGACAAAGACACTCACTGTTCTGTCGGGTGGGGGTGGGGGGTGGAGGAGAGGAGTCGAATTTTCATGGTTTTGTCGCTGAAACACTCAATGTCCTCGGTCTCGGAGAAGATTGTAGGAGTCCCGTCCACAAACCCTTCTTGCCTCCCTTACTCGAGGGTCCAAGGAGCCGAGAGAGTTCTTCCCCGTAAGATCCCGTCTCCGGAGACCATAGAAGGGTTCTTTTTGATCCGTTCTTGAATCGGGGTCCTCTGAAGGCTCGTCCACCGACATCACTCACCCCTCAAGGAATGGTATGACATCCGCAAAAAAGTCAAAGGACACATGGTCCGAGAGACAGTTCGTTGACTGTACATAAAAAAGGCAATTGGGAATAGCGCGATACTTTATATCACAGCAAGTGGGGTGAAATGTCTACTCCTGTGCTAATGTACTAATGTATCCAATGTTTTTGACGAGGGGTTTGGTCGGCCACCAACACGTCAGACCTTTGGTCCGTCGACAGAGAATCAGGGAGTAAAAGGGCCCATCACCCCAACCGAGGGTTTCCAAGCGAGAATGCCAGATACAGCGCGGAATCACCTTCTGAACCTCGCCTTACTACCGAGTCGTCTGGCCGGGATGATGTACAGGTTCTCGGAAGACTTCTAAGACCCGTTCTTCTTGTTCCCCTGAGGCCCTCTGTTCTTCTCCTTCTTCACTCTCTACGCCTGGACTAGGGCCTGACAGAGAGCGGACATGTCGGAGGGGCGGAAGGTCTAGTGCGAAAACATCATTTTTCTAAAATAATTTTTTAACGATAAAACAAAAGAGTTTTTAAGACCCTGAAAATAAAGTAGGTTCTGATGTACGTCGGAAAAATTGGAGCGGCCGAGAAATTTCATCCGGGGCGGGGATACTGCATGGGGTCTACGGAACTGGTTAGTTTTCCAAAGACGCCTCATTACGGTCGGGGGAAGTGGGGTAGGTTATACGAAGGGCGGACCCAGTGCGCGGGGTCCCGAAGTTTCTGCCGGTTAACCTTCTTCACCGAGACTTAGCGACTTCCAGTGCACGTCTCAGGACACTCCTGGTCAATCTCAGCGCCTTCGCGCCGATCCGCCGACCCACACCCGGCCCAAACCCCATCTGTAGGCTCTCAAATTTCCCGGCCCCAGTCAACTAGCTGAGGTTGGGCGCAGGACCCCCGGTCCCAGCACTGGCGGCGCTCCCTCTCTACTAACTTCTCCCTGGGCCATATCACGGGAACCCGTTTGGGTCCTCTGGCGCTTACGACGCTAATACCCCTTAGACATCCCAAGTCTATAAAAGGCGCTAGAAGGACGACGACAACAGAGGACGTCCTCAGCCCCGGCCTCGTCTCCTACTGAAGTTAGACCACCCAGGGGTAAGCGTATCAAGGCAGGGGCTGGGTGCGCCCGCCCTGTCCCCGACGACTAGTGAAAGAGGAGGTTCCTTGGGAGGCTGGGGCACAGGAGGAAACGATCAGGGAAAGGGAGAGACCAGGAACAGGAGAAAGGGAGACTCCAGAGGGACAGGGGCTCCCGAGTAAGAGGTCAGCATGCATCGGGGAAGGAGCGAGACTCGGTGGTCAAAGCGAGATTTGAGAGGAGCCCAAGGGGAAGGATCAAGACCCTGGAGTCGAGAGTGTGACCTAGGGGTAGTGGCACGGAGAGGGTCTCTTTAGACTGAGGTTCGGAGAGAAGTAAGTGAGATTTTGGGTTTCAGTGGAAACAAGACAACTGGGAAGGAGAAGGATCCAAGTAGGTGAACACTGGTACCTCGTTGACGACACCCACTCACCCTTCGTCTAGCCGAGGCACCTGTGGAAGGCTTAGGGAGAGTAGTGGTGGTGAGGAGCCCCGTGAGAGGAGCGGAAACGACTTCGGTCTTTTTACAGGTGTAGCCTATTTCCTCGATTTAAGTATCGAGACGCCTCCAGATACCTGGTCCCATATTTCTACTGACCCAGTGTTCTGCAACCTACCCACCCCTCGAACTGGACGGAAATCCCGGGATTCCGACGACCTAGGGACTCTTCATCTCTCTTGGACTCCTCCCTTCCACAGTCCCGTCACTCGACCTTTAATCCCAGTGGTTCCTCAACTCGTATGTAAGTTTGTAAATAACTTGTGAATACTATATGAACCGTATCAAGATCCAAGACATTTATGTCAATACTTGTTTTGTCTCGTTTTTAGGAACGGAAGTATCCTATCCCCTACCCCTCTGTCTGTTATATGTATTATTTATTGATTTACATAAAAAAAAACAACCCTCCATTATTCATGTCACCTTTTTGTGTTTTATCCCGTTCTCTATTCCTCTCACGCTCTCAAACTGACGTCACAATTCATGCACTGTAAAATCGTCTGAGTCTCCTCCACTCACTCGGAACTCTTTCTCGTACGATTCGTCACATTGTTCGAATCTACGGGGTTCCTCCCTCCCTCTATAAGTTATTTACTCCTCAAACACACCGACCTACCTCACTTGTTTCCATCTTCTTCCAGTCTCTCCATTCCTCCCCGTCTAAAACATCCGGAACCCCGGTAGTATTTCGGAACCCAGGGATCGGTCCTCCATTTTTACCGTCCCTCACCACCTTTCCCGTGGAAGTGTCACGAATGGGACCCAGAGAAGGAAAAAAAGAAATCCGTCGTGTACCAGAGGCTGTCGAAAGTAACACCTACTACCCCTCTGGGGTCTACCCGACTTGAACCCCCGTCACCACTCGCTGTGCTGCTGTCCGCACCAGAAGGAAAAGATAAGGGAGACACGAGTATTCCGACCGACGGTCCACCGGAGATGGTACGACCACACCTCGTTCCTACTGCCACAAAGGACCTCGAGCGGTGCCTTGGAGAGGGACCTATATCCGTGGCTCTACAAGCGGGGTCCTGGCCCGAGACCGTAAGTCCAGAGACAGGACTCTACCCACCTTCCTCGACGGAACATCTCTGAGACGGAGTTTTGTCTGAGCAAGCGTTTCTGTTCTAGGACACTTCAGTCTGAAAAGACAAAATCTACCCTAAGGCACCTTCTTTCTCTGCAGGACCCTTCTTGTGAGATGGGTCCCTTCCACCTTAAAACGGTCACCGTAAGATAAACCCCCAACAGGTGTCCCGACGGGGTTTGGTACATTGTTAGGTACTTGGGACCGTACGACATCAGGTGCCTGAGTGTTTCTCAGCCTGTACTGACTCGTCGACTTGACTTAGGTACATGTCTAATCTTTTTTTAATCTTTTAGGGTACGTCTAATCCCTTTTTTTTGGAGAGGAAGTAAACCCGTCTGTGTTCGGACACGGTACCCGGTGTCGAACCAGGTGCTTGTGTCCAATCCAAATTCGAGGGTAGGCTACGGACACCGATCCGGAGGAACAGGAAACGTGTCGGACAGGTCTCATATGGGACATACGGGGGTTCTTCAAATAAGACGGTTTTTCGATTTAAGTCAGTCACCCACAAACGTTCCGAACGTCCTGGACGTCGTTCCTGTCTTCCCGTCCCCTGACCCACATAGGAGTTTGAATCCTCCACTCCCCAGGGGGAAGGGACGGACTCGGAGGAGCGACAGAGACAGACGTCGTAGGGCTAGGAAAGGGGTGTCTTTGTCGCCCTCGGAGCCTTCCCGGCCGAGTAGCACACACCTGTGCCCTGCGACCTCGCCCTGCCCCACAAGACGGACGAGTCGCTACTGGTGCCGCAGAGGACCGCGATACCTCCACCCCAGTCGCCGTAGGGGATACCGGTCGGGTTCGCCCTTTTGCTGAAGTTGGGACTACTCACGGTCCACTCCTAAGGTACCCGACAAGGGGTGGGCGGGCTGGACGAACCGGGAGGTCTCTGGACAAAGTGAGTGTCTGGGGCCCAGATCGACGGGTCGAGACACGGTCAGTCGGAACGAGGGAGTCCCTGCCCCGGGCCCCGGGACCCGGGACCGGGACGGGACCCAGAAGGACTTCGAGAGAAGAGAGGTGAGTCGGGATGCTCGAGGGACTACCGAGCCAGCAGTAGTTGCGCGCCTTGGTTTTGTTGATGGTGACGGTAACGGCGTAGTAGGAGGCGTCGATGCTGCGGACACTGTGGGACTCCGGAGCCCTACACTGGAAACTGTGCCTCAATCACCTGGGACACCATCGACGTCCCCGACATCGGTGGTCGAGACCATAACAGAAGAAGAGGTTGGGTCGGGTAGGTCTCAAGGCACTCATATACGGTCCACCCCACCCCACCCGCCCCCTCGGGGACACTGGCTTTCTTCCGGCGAAACAGGTCCTCCCTCCGGGAAGCAGAGGGACTGAGACGACGACAAGGGTCCTCACTTGGACTGGGACGCGACCTCGAAGTCGTTACCATGAAGGACCTCCTTCCTCTGCCAGGTCGACACCGGCCCTGGGTCACCGATGAGTAGCGACTGACGGAACCTCCCGGCGTACCCACCCTTCCTGGTCCGGGGTGTTGAGATGCAGGACATACTCTTTCCGGCCTTGGTCATGTACCTCTCGTAGAGAGACCAGTTTCAGTCGCAGATACCTTGTGACACTTGACACGTGGAGGGTACCCCCGTCTCCCGGGACTTGACTCGGAGTCCTGGCACCCAGACGTCTCCCAGACGACCTCCTCGGATCTCCTGACAAGTTGGAAGGTAAGCTGAGATCGGAAAACGTTTTAGTTGAATAGAAACTGTTCCTCTAGTAAGGAAATTCTGATTTTTGGACCGAAGAGGGTGGGTCCTCCTCGACGGACATGGACCCTCGAGAAGGGAAGGGGTAACACGTGAGGGACGGGAAAGACGGGAGGACCCTGTTACTGACCAGGAAAAGAACCCGTCCCGATCCACCCGGACATCGTAATTTATTTACACTTGAGTCCCTTGACCCCTTCTGAATTGAGAAACCCCATTTTATGACCAAAACCTCTCCCAACCACTTTCGAGATCCTCCCGTCCTGTAAACCGAAGTTCTTTCCTACTCCCCGTGGTACGTGAAACTGATAAATACTTAGTTTTACAAATATTGTTGTAAAAATTACTTCCTCTTACTTATAAACGTCCCAGACAGACAAAGACAGTAACGCGCAGAAGCACAGAAAAGGGTCACGTGTGCACACCCTACCCCTCACTTGAACCTCTTCCTTCGATCACACGAATAACTGACACTTTTAGACACTGACACCGTTCAGTTTAGGAGGAAAACTGAAATGTGAGAAAGGACAGTGTCTTTTTCAAGCGAGAAGTGTCTACATTACTCCTCATCCTCCTCCTTGGAGCATTCTATCAATTTTGGGTCGACGTAACATTAAGATTCCACCCTATTCTTCGACAGGAGGTACTTCGTCCCTCGTCCACACATTTTACGTCCACTCTTCGAAGAGGGTCCGGTCGGACCGTCTCTTTATTCGTGACACCGTTAATGCACACTTTTATCGTAAAGCAGGATCTCCTCTACGATACTTTTCTCGGACGTCGACTCACCCTGTCTTTGTCGAAAGGAGACATACCTTTCTTTTACGTTACGGCCCTATTCTACCATTTTGCAAGTCCTGAAAAAAAATTAAATAAAACCCGACACGACCCAGCAGCAACGAGACACCCGAAAAGAGATCGACGTCACTCACCTCGAATGAGAGGGATCACGAGTCCGAAGAGAACACGTCTTGTCCGAGATCCGTGAGCCCGAAGTCATCAACGCCAAGAGACCAAGATCTCAAGTGCGAGACGATAACACACCGTGGCGAACCAAGAAGGAGTCGTGCACCTTAGAAGGACTTGGTCCCTAGTCTGGGCACATGGGACGTAACGGTCCACCTTAGAAGAGGTGACGTGGTAGTCCCTGCAGGAGTTCTGTAAGAAATACAGAAATAGTTTTTCTCTACTCCCGGTGTAAGTAGACGTCAATCTCTATAGAAAATGAAAGTTGACGTAAATATTCTTTTACAATCCTATTAAATAAGATAGACTACCTTCTTCATCTTATATAGGGTGACGCACATTTCTGTTCCACATCAAAACAATACAAGATCGGTCTCAAACACCAGTTGTTACATTATGAACTAAAAAGTAAAATATCTGTAAAAGCTTTTATGTTTTAATCTCTTTTATCGAAGTCAAGTCAAGTCAGCGACTGAGCACAGGCTGAGAAACACTGGGGTACTTAGCGTCGTGCAGTCCGGAGGGACAGGTAGTGGTTGAGGGCCTCAAGTGAGTCTGAGTGCAGGTAGCTCAGTCACTACGGTAGGTCGGTAGAGTAGGAGACAGCAAGGGAAGAGGAGGACGGGGGTTAGGGAGGATCGTAGTGTCAGAAAAGGTTACTCAGTTGAGGAGCGCACTCCACCGGTTTCATGACCTCAAAGTCGAAATCGTAGTAAGGAAGGTTTCTTGTGGGTCCTGACTAGAGGAAGTCTTACCTGACCAACCTAGAGGAACGTCAGGTTCCCTGAGAGTTCTCAGAAGTTGTGGTGTCAAGTTTTCGTAGGTAAGAAGCCACGAGTCGAAAGAAGTGTCAGGTTGAGAGTGTAGGTATGTACTGGTGACCTTTTTGGTATCGGAACTGATCTGTCTGGAAACAACCGTTTCATTGTAGAGACGAAAACTTACACGATAATCCAACCAGTATTGAAAAGAAGGTTCCTCATTCGCAGAAAATTAAAGTACCGACGTCAGTGGTAGACGTCACTAAAACCTCGGGGGTTTTTATTTTCAGACTGTGACAAAGGTGAGAAAGGGGTAGATAAATGGTACTTCACTACCCTGGTCTATGGTACTAGAATCAAAAGACTTACAACTCGAAATTCGGTTGAAAAAGTGAGAGAATGAAAGTAGTTCTCCGAAAAATCAAGGAGAAGTGAAAGACGGTATTCCCACCACAGTAGACGTATAGCCTCCAATAACTATAAAGAGGGCCGTTAGAACTAAGGTGTAAAACGAAGAAGGTCGGGTCGTAAAGAGTACTCCGTGAGACATATATTCAATTTATTCGTCCCACTGTTATATGTCGGAACTACATGAGGAAAAGGATAAACCTTGGTCAGACAACAAGGTACAGGTCAAGATTGACAACGAAGGACTGGACGTATATCCAAAGAGTTCTCCACCCAGTCCACCAGACCATAAGGGTAGAAAACTTCTTAAAAGGTACCAAATAACACTAGGCGTGTCAGTTTCCGAAACCGTATCAGTCATTTCTTGATCTACAAAAAGACCTTGAGAACGAAAAAACTACTGGGTCGTCTACAACCGTTAAACTAGAGACAAAGGAGACGGAAAAGATTTTGGTCGAACTTGTAGCCCTTCAAGTGCCAAGTGTATAACGACTTCGGACCGAACCTCTTAAAACTCGTAATGAAATGATCGCACACTCTACTCACGTTAACACGCCATCAAACTCGTAAGAAACCGTAACGGAAACAAACTCTAACCTTACTTTTGACCGGAAAAGGTCAGGACACCGGTGACGACTCAAAAGGTTTAAACGATCGTATGACTCACGTCGTGAAAGTGTCGTAGTAGAAAGTCCTAAACTTTATCGAGTTGACCTTAAGGTAGTGGAGGTGATCGAAACAAGTATCACTACGAAAGATTCCAGGTGAACTGAAGTGTAAGGCCCTACAGACCGAGATCCACTCACTAGTATGGTAGCACTAATAGGTCCAGCACTTCTAGAAAAAAACATGTCAAGAAGACTTTTATCGAATCACTTAGAGTCCATGGTGTTGTAGGTCAAAGTCGTCAATTAGCTCTACAATGGTGTAACGTAGCAGACTAGGAAAACAGATAAAGGAAACGACTTAATAAAATTTTGTTTAGGGTCTGGAGAACTGTAAAGTGGGGATTAAGAATACATACGTAGAGTAAGGAAAAAAAATAATGTAAAATAATGTATTGGTATTACGATATCGTCACCGGTGTCCTGACCTTTTCCAGTCAAAAGTAAGGTTAGGGTTTCTTTCCGTTACGGTTTCTTACGAGTTTGATGGTGTGTTAACGTGAGTAGAGTGTGCGATCATTTCATTACGAGTTTTAAGAGGTTCGGTCCGAAGTTGTCATGTACTTGACACTTGAAGGTCTACAAGTTCGACCTAAATCTTTTCCGTCTCTCCTTGGTCTCTAGTTTAACGGTTGTAGACAACCTAGTAGTTTTCTTGTTCTCTCAAGGTCTTTTTGTAGACGAAGTAACTGATGTGGTTTTGGAAACTGATACACCTAATGTTGTTTGACACCTTTTGAGAATTTCTCTACCCTTATGGTCTGTTGGACGGAGGATTCTTTAAACATACGTCCAGTTCTTCGTTGTCAATCTTGACCTGTACCTTGTTGTCTGACCAAGGTTTATCCCTTTCCTCATGTAGTTCCAACATATAACGGTGGGACGAATAAATTGAATATACGTCTCATATAGTACTCTTTACGACCCGACCTACTTCGTGTTCGACCTCCACCCCCCCCCCAAGTACAAACCCTTGCGTACATTCTTAATTTCTAAAAATTTAAATTTTTTTTTTTTTGTTCGACCTTAGTCCTAACGGCCCTCTTTATAGTTATTGGAGTCTATGTTTCTACTGGGGTGGGAATACCGTCTTTCGCTTCTTCTTGATTTCTCGAAGAACTACTTTCACTTTCTCCTCTCACTTTTTCAACCGAATTTTGAGTTGTAAGTCTTTTGATTTTGGTACCGTAGGTCAGGGTAGTGAAGTACCGTTTATCTACCCCTTTGTTACCTTTGTCACCGACTGAAACAAAAAGACTCAAGGTTTTAGTGACGTCTACCACTGACGTCAGTACTTTAATTTTCAGCTAACGAGGAACCTTCTTTTCGATATTGGCTGGATCTGTCGTATAATTTTTCGTCTCTGTAATGAAACGGTTGTTTCCAGATAGATCAGTTTCGATCCCAAAAAGGTCATCAGTACATACCTACACTCTCAACCTAATATTTCTTTCGACTCACGGCTTCTCAACTACGAAAACTTGACACCACAACCTCTTCTGAGAACTCTCAGAGAACCTGACGTTCCTCTATTTTGGTCAGCTAGGATTTTCTTTAGACAGGACTTATAAGTAGCCTTCCTGACTACGACTTCCACTTTGAGGTTATGAAACCGGTGGACTACACTTCTTGACTGAGTAAACTTTTCTGGGACTACGACCCTTTCTGACTTCCGTCCCCCTACTGTCTCCTACTCTACCAACCTACCGTAGTGGCTGAGCTACCTGTACTCAAAATCGTTCGACGCCTCAACCACTACCTGTCCCTTCGGACCGTACGACGTCAGGTACCCCATCGTTCCTCAGTCTGTCCTGACTTGTTGACTTGACTTACGAAAACGTGTGGGTTTTGTAAGTGTTATTGACACCATATGAGATTTTGGGTTCAACCAATAAGTTTAAAGGAGTCTACAGAATAAAGTCAACTAAACAAGTTTGGTCCTAGAGTTCTTTTAGATGAGTAACGTAAACCATAAAGAATTTAGAGAAAGAGAGAGAGAGAAAATAAAATAAAAACACCTATGGTAGATGTGTCTTCATCCAAGTAAAACAGGACATCTTACCTCGTAGCAAATTGAAAAAGGAGGTAGGGAACACAAAGGTGAATGGTTTGGACTTCCAAACTAATCTAAACCTAAGGTGGCCCACTCCTCCTCACATCCTGTTCTATGGAAGAGTCCACGGCACACAAAGGACAACACGAGGGAGTCCTTCGTTCAGGACGAACGAACAGGGAGAGAACTCATTTCGACTCCCACGTACTACACAAGTCTACCGGTAATTGAGACAACACATTCCGAAGGGGTAGTTGGAAGGTTGACTGTCAATGTATGTGTCTACTCAAAACGGACTTAGTCAATAAAGTACTCCCCAATACTTTATGACCAAAAACTTAATATAATAAAAGAAAAGTGTATAATTGACCTTACGAAATGACTTTTTGTTCAGAGGGAGTAGTTCCAACAACCCAATGGGACTTCGTACCAAGTATACCCTTTCCGTCCTATTTACGGAGGAAAGAGGGGCAAACAACGGTCAAGAGTTTCATTTGACTACACAAGTATTATGAATTGGAACCGGCCATTTGGTGCAACAATGGTGTGTCCTGTATGTATGTCTCCGCCTCAGACGCCCGGATGGCCCCCCCTGTACCCCTACAGACTCTCTTCTTTATACTTCTCTCTTTGTGTCCGCCGGACTGACTCCCGTCCCCTAGGTGAGACGAAAAGACTGTGTCTACCTCTTTATCTATGAATAGTCTTTATTGACCTGAAGGGACCACCAGGTCACCGATTCTGGGGTGACAGGGTTACGTCCTCCCGGCCCAAGTTAGGGCCCAGTCTCTTGATCTAGGGTGCACGTCGTTGATTTCAAGAGCTTACGACGTCGGTTCATTTATTTATAAAAATTTGATTTACCACCGCATTCTTGGGCAGAGATTCACGACCTCTGTTCTCTGTACCCAAAGTAGAGACCCAGTCCTTCTAGGGGACCTCCTCCCGTACCGTTGGGTGAGGTCTTAAAGACGGACTCTTAGGGGTACCTGTCTCCTTGGACTGTCTGACGTCAGGTGGTCCAGTGTTTCTCAGTCTGTGTTGACTTCGTTGAATCGTGTGTGTGTTTTTGATTTATCTTCCTTTACTTTCCTTGTTTATTTATTTATCTTCCTTTTTCCATTTACTGGAGACCCATTAAACCGTTTTTATGTTGGCGTTTCCACCACGGGTATCACTTACTGGGTTGGGTTACACATAGCTCTCTCCCCTCCAACCTCCCTTCTCACTTCTACATGTTAGTGGAAACACGAAGTCATAGAATTCGGGTCGATTGAACCACTACAAGGATAGTTGGTTAAATTCCTTACGACAAGTTGGAAGTGGTTCGAACGAAAACAAGTTCGGCAAGTTCAGGGGAACGGCAACCTCCATCCTCGGACCATATGTTATTGATTGTGCCCAAGTGACTCCTACAGCATGGTTGGGGTCACCGTCAAGGTACGAGTACCTAGATTTTCCTCTCTAGTTCCCCTCCGGTCACAGAGTCCTACAGACTCAGAGTTACTCCGTAAACTATACCAGTATTCCTTGGTGTCCTTTTAAAGGACCTGGGTACATATGTTTTTTCTCCGTTTTAAGTAAATGGTGGTGACCTCCTGTGAAGATGTGAAATTGTGGTTGGAGAATATACTATGATATTTATCTCCTTTTCTTACTTAGTAAAGGGAATGGAAACGTCCTTGTTCATTAAGTTCAATTTCATGGTCAACCACTCTCTAATAATGATAAATTATTATTCTCTAATAATAATAAAATATCCTCTTATATTTTTATTCATATCTTTTTCATTGGTTTAACCTTTTAGTAGTAAAACGTTTGAACTCACCGTCAAGGGTAAACTTTCCACGGGAGGGACTTGGATCTGTCGCATAATTCTTCGTCTCTATAATGAACCGGTTGTTTCCAAGTAGATCAGTTTCGATCCCAAAAAGGTCATCAGTGTACACCTACACTCTCAACCCGATATTTCTTTCGACTCACGACTTCTTAACTACGAAAACTTGACGCCACAACCTCTTCTGAGGACTCTCAGAGAACCTGACGTTCCTCTAGGTTGGTCAGTTAGGATTTCCTTTAGTTAGGACTTATAAGTAACCTTCCTAACTATGACTTCGATTTCGAGGTTATAAAACCGGTGTACTACGTTTCTTGACTGAGTAACCTTTTCTGGACGACCCTTTCTAACTTCCGTCCTTCTCTTCCCCTGTTGTCTCCTACTTTACCAACTTACCGTAGTGGTTGATCTACCTGTACTCAAACTCGTTCGACACCCTCGACCACTACCTGTTCCTTCGGACCGTTCGACGTCAGGTACCCCAGTGTCTCAGTCTGTGTTGACTCGTTGACTTGACTTGACTTGAGGGACTTGGTCTTGTTTTTCGACTCGGGTTCTCTTAAGACATCTTTGTTTTGAACCCTTAAAGGACCTCCGGGTCACCACTTCTGAGTCAGGAAAGTGACGGTACTGGACCCAATTCCAGGGACAATTCCTTGCTTCTAGGACGTTGTTTTTGTCTTGTACAATTTTATTAGGAATAGAAGGAAATCGGAGGGGTGTATCAAATCTGTGAAAGGGTGTTGACGGAGAAAGTAAGTTGGATTGTATATTCGTTCATACAAAACGGTACAGAAATCCGAAAGTAAAAAAAATACTTCCGAACGCAATACATTTTGAATTTATACATATAAAAAGAGGACAATTAGACAGGAACAGTCCAACTAAAAAGTCTTGCTCGGGTCCTGGGATTCTTCCAGTTCCTTTTGAAAAGGGAGGGGATGTGTCCGTTTCTAGTAGTCACCTACGGTTTTAGTAATCCAGTTCACACTACCTCCGACCTATTATAAGTAATTGTACCACGACTTTGGTTCCCGTCAGTCGTCAATCGGCAATTATTCATTATTATCATTGGACGGAAGTGACTAGTCCGAGTGACAAAAATGTCTTTGAACGTTTGTTACAAACGGGTTCAACAAAAAACTCTGAACCTCGATCGACCGACACAGACCAAACTCGATGTCGGTTAATTCTGGGAGGTAGACCTATACGTACTCACGGACGACCTACTGTAAAACTGTAGTCTCCCTGTTTTCGAAGTAAGAGTCTCGATTGTGTTAGTAAAAGACTTGTGTGTATTCTTCGGACATCGAATCAACAAGGACACGTCTTACAACTAGTGTCGTGGAAAGAGAATAGAGGTTAACGAAAAGTGGTGTGGAGTCGAAATAGGGTACTTATAGGGTTCGGGGAACAGAAAACCCTTCATTTAAACTCCGAACAGGAGAGTAGGGAGCCAACCGACGAAATACTTATTCGGGAGGTGACGTTTGGATCGTAAACCGAACGACACGTAGTCCGTCTGTTTGTACCAAACCATTGTGACGGTTTCTTTATTGGGTAGAACGGTGAGTTTTCCCGTTTTTCATAAAGATGTTCCTTCTCTAGGACCCCCAGCGATGAAATTGGTCCACTAGTTTGATTCCAGATCTTATTACCTTGTTCATCTGTAATACTAGGGGGACTGTGTTTCGGGACACTTCATGTATCGTAAACCTTCTGACTTTTTTTTCTAGGGGATTTTCTATAGGGACTTCCTGTCCCTTCGGACCGCCCGACGTCGGGTACCCCAACGTTTCTCAGACTGGGCTGACTTGACTGACTTGTTGTTGTTTTCTATAGGTACGGAATTAGGGACCTTGCACACTTCCAATAGAATGTAACCTTATTTCTCCCAGAAACGTCTACACTAATTTAGTTCCCAGAACGTTACCCCTCTAGGAGGACCCAACAGACCCCCTCGAGATTTACGTTAGTGTGAAAAGTGAGATTCTCCCTCCGGCTTCTTCTGAGTTATGTGTGTTCATATCTCCTTCTTCGTCCCACTGTGTCTCCGTCTCTGACCTCACTACACCGACAGTGTCGTCACGTTCACGCCCAACCTTTTCGTAAAGGTCTGTGACTCGTAAAGTCTTCCCTCACCCAAATAATTCTTGTTTCTCGTCTCTATTACTCTCACGACTCTCGTGTCGTCCGGCTAGAGGAGTGTCTGGTCCCTCCCAGTTACCCTACGACAATCTTGTCACCCGGTCGAGTTCCCTCTCGGCTGCGTAAAGTACTCAATCGTCGGTTAAAAATATCAGAGGTCTGTTTTAAGGACGACCTTCTCACCGCAATCGATTACCCAATCCCACGACATCGCACTGATGATCCCACCCGTAAAAACGAATTGACCCCAGTCCTTCGAACGACTACTACTAGTCGTTGGAAAATTGTTGTCAATGTTTCCCCTTTGTCACCTTTGTCACAGTCTGAAATAAAACCCCCCGAGGTTTTAGTGACGTCTACCACTAACGTCGGCACTTTAATTTTCTGCGAATGAGGAACCTTCCTTTCAATACTGGTTGGATCTATCGTATAACTTTTCGTCTCTGTAGTGAAACGGTTGTTTCCAGGTAGATTAGTTCCGATACCAAAAAGGTCACCAGTACATACCTACACTCTCAACCTGACACTTCTTTCGACTCGTGACTTCTTAACTACGCAAACTTGACACCACAACCTCTTCTAAGAACTCTCAGGGAACCTGACGTTCCTCTAGGTTGGTCAGGTAAGATTTCTAGTCGAGACCCACAAGAAACCTTCCTTACTACGATTTCGACTTTGAGGTCATGAAACCGGTGGAGTACACTTCTCAACTGAGTAACCTTTTCTGAGACTACGACCCTCCCTAACCCTCTTCCCCTGTTGTCTCCTACTCTACCGACTTACCGTAGTGGCTGAACTACCTGCACTCAGACTCACTTGAGGCCCTCAACCACTACCTGTCCCTCCGGACCGCACGACGCTAAGTACCTCAACGTTTCTCAGTCTGTACTGACTCACTGACTTGACTGACTGACTGTTTCCCCGAGTCAGTCAAAGTCTCCACTGGAACCAAAACCCGAGGTGAAGATACCGGAACCACGTTCTGGAGTGTGAACACTGGAACCCTACTCTGAGGTGTCACCGGTGTTCAGTTCAATACGGTCGTCGGCGGTTTTCGACCTCCTTGCCTAAAAAGGGAGTACAGAGACCTCACTCGATCCGGAACACCTGTGGAACTAAAAAAACAAAACTTGAAGACCGAGGGTCTTAACACTTCCTTCTTTATAGACAAAGAAATTTTGGTAGTTCAAACATCATTAAAGAATATCGTGGGTATCCTTTGATTATGGACCACAGTAAGTACTTCACAAGAACGGGTTTGGTACATTAGTCTTAGATTAATCCGGAAATTCCCTTAAGGGATCACCAGGTCACCAAGTTAGGGACCAACCCCATGATAATTATTCTAGGGTGTTCGGTGAGTCACGTCGGTTTTTTTTTTTTTTTCCTGAGATTAATCCGGAAATTCTCATTAAAGATCCAATTTCTTTTTCGCCTTTGAACTCCTTGTTCAATTTTTGTGGTACTCTCATGTCAAACTACTTTGGTTGTACACCTTATAGGATGTTTTGTTGACGGGTTCAGAGAAGTTTCCTAGTAACAGTGTCTTTCCTCTGACAAGATCTTATCTCTCTGATTGTTCTAGATTGTCATTTTATTTCACGAACTAGGGACTAACTTCTTATGACCGGGAACTTTCTTGTTAATCGTATTTTCTATAAACCCCTTGTCAACTTTTTTAAAATTATAACTAATTCATAATTCACTATAACAACAACAAATCAACGAACAGACTGGGAAAACTCTGGGGTACATGACATCGGGATGTTCGAGGAGACAGGTATTCTAAAGGGTCCGTTCTTATGATCTCCCCTGTGATTTCTTAGGTATTCTAAGGGGTCCGTTTTTATGATTTACCCAACGGTAAAGGAAGAGGTCTCCTAGAAGGGCTGGGTCCCTAGTTTGGGCCCAAAGTACGTAACTGTCTACCTAAGAAATGGTGACTCGGTAGACTCTTCGGGTAATTCATTATAATCCTTAATAATTAAAAGAGTCCGTATTAGTATAACGTCCGTTTACAGGAATCTAAAACTCATACGTACGACTTTATAAATTCGTATTTTACGGAAGTAGAGATATTAAGTGTAAGTTTACGTGGACGATTTATATATATAAAATACACACATATGTATATGTGTGTATATATTAATATACATATACATATGTGTGTATATTAAAATATATATATATATATAAACGGTAAACGGTATAAAAGTTTACACCCTTTTACAATGTCATAACCTAATCCACCACCCATATACCCATAAATATAAGAAGGATGACAAAATTTTCAAAGGATTATTTTCTTTACATTCTTCGTTAGTCGGAGAAAATTTTCCTCCAATATTGGCAACGAGTCGAAGGAAATCTTCTTTAGTCCTGAAGGGACCACCAGGTCATCAATTCTCAGACGGAACGTCACGTCTCCAACATCCAAGCTAGAGACCAGACCAGTCTCTTGATTCTAAAGTGTACGATGTCCCCGTGGATTCGGGCTCACGGAGTCACTTCTAGGGTGTACAGAGTCGATTCTGTACTACGTCGGTTTGTAATTTTTCTTTTCTTTTTCGTTGATATCTTCGTTAGTTGGGTCACACCTCGAGTCGGAGAGGGACGTACGACGACCCTTTACCCTCCGAGGTCCAGAGCCCACCATAGGCTGTAACAACATACCGGAAAATTTCTGTCGAGGGAGACACCAATAAATAGTCGTATATTGACAAACTATTGACCGACTGTAGAGATAGCAGTGATATAAATCTTCAATTACCAAATTACTGTCCGTTATTTGTCGGAACTTTACACTGGATAAGAGTGGACTCTCAGTAGACTGCCCGGTTATTTTAAATTGTGAAAAATCTCAGTCGTCCATGAAATTGGGAATCCTATTAGAGAAACAGGGATAAGAAACCCTTTATTGTGTTAGTTTCCTGATAAAACCCTTTGATACTGCAATTACCAGTTTCATGTTATTTGTTTCATTGTCCCTGAAGGGACCACTAGATCACCGATTCTGATCAAGGGATCAGCCCCTTGATCTAGGGTGTACGGTACTGATTCTGGACTACGTCGGTTTATTTAATTCATTTATTTGATTTTTTCTTTCTTTGTCTACCGGGACTCGATGACTTTCGGTCTACGGGTGTCTACGGTGACCTGTCTTGATTGGTAACACGGACGTTAACAAGAGTGACCTCGTAATTTTGTTTGGTCGTTCCACTCTCGTCGAGATTCGTTTGTTACGGTTTACGACCTCACCGAGTAAAGTAGAAAGGATAGTTGAGGAAAAGTACAATGAGTAAAGACAAAGAGATGAGGCGTAATACCTACTAAGAAGTCCAATGATTAAGAGATGGTCACCTAACTTAATTGGAGAAATAGAGAAACTTGTTGAAATCAGAGGTTCGTACGACGGGTAGACAAAGAACCAACATTTCAGTGGACGACTAAACAAGAGGACTCCTACAAAACATAAAACCGAGTAGAACGCTTGTCAACAGAAGGTTCCCTCGAGGGACAGACCTCCATAGGGACCCCGACTGAATTCGAAAACGGACACAAGTCGGGAGACTCTAAGTGTCCAAGGTTTGGTGTAAATTCAATAATTCATCAAGCCTGTATGTTTTTATACTTAACGTGCTCGAGGGTATCTGTGAAGGAACTTATGTAGAGAGGTATGGGTGGGGTGGAACTTAAATCGTAAATTGTTAGGATACGTAAACAAAAATGATACTATGAATTAAGGGTTGTTACGTATATAAAATTTGAATAAATGTTACAATTAAAGACGATATGTCACTTCATAAAGTCAATATGTATGTATACATCATATATATATTATATATATATGTGTGTGTGTGAGGAAAAGTATAAGAGTAATCTAAATAGTGTCTTATGACTTATATCAAGGACACGATATGTCATCCTGGAAATCTGTTACACAATAAATCACTACAAAAATGTAATGTATGATAAAAAAAACACTAAACGAAAAAAGGAAGTATAACACTCTAATTAGGTGTGACCATACAATCCGTATGATGGAGACGTACATTGTGTACCATATAACATTTATATGGTAAAAGGATGACCTCTTATGAACTTAAAGAAAAAAGAGGGGGTAATGTTAGTCATTGTAGTTCCTAAGTACATGTAATTAGACACACCGACATAAATCCCACACAATGGTCTTCACCTTTGTGACCCAACTTTTCTTATGTGGAGTTTTTTTTTTTTTTTTTTTCTTTCTTTTCTTATGTGGAGTAAAAATCATCCATGTGTCGTGTTCACTCTCGTGTGTCTCTTTTTTTGTCAAATAAATTCTAACTTCACTCTGTCTTTCGTCCCAAAGGGACCTCTGAGTCTGACCTTTCTTAGACGGGTATTACCGTCTCTAAGTTAGGGACCCAACCCTTCTAGGGGACCTCTTCCCTTACCGATGAGTGAGGTCATAAGAACGGACCTCTTAAGGTACCTCTCTCCTTGGACCGCCCGATCAGATACCTCAGCTTTTCAGTCTGTGTTGAGTCGTTGTAAAAGTGAAAGTTCCGTCTTTCTGTCTACCCATAGGAGAGACTCCTCACGTCATTTTTAATTTATGTGTATATCCTGTCGAGACCCAGAAACAAATGTGAACAGGTTAATAGAAAAAAGTGTGGACTGGTCAGGGATTCTGGGAGGGGTTCTACACACGTTGAAAAACGGTTCCACCTCAGGTGACGTCTGCGGACACCTCCCTATAGGTTCGAATAGTACCCCGCCGTAGGGGAGGAAAAAACTGGGGGTTCCTTAGAAGGACACTTGCACGTCTGTCCTTTCAATAGAAACTGGAATCCTCACCAGTAGAATTCAGGAATAAAATCGTCTTGCGTCGAGTCGAAGACGGTGATCGAAACAGGAGCCTCAATAGACCCACTCTTGTTTCGAAGTTAAAATGAGGTGAACTGATGGTGGTCGACAGGTCGGGTCCACAGGTAGATAGAGGATGTTATGGACAGACACTGGAATCGTTTGTCTGGTGGACTGGACGGAGAACTCTTTGGACATACATCCAGTGCTTCGTTCAATTTTGACCTGTACCTTGTTGTCTGACCAAGGTTTATCCTTTTCCTCATGTAGTTCCGACATATAACAGTGGGACGAATAAATTGAATATACGTCTCATGTAGTACTCTTTGCGACCCGACCTCCTTCGTGTTCGACCTTAGTTCTATTGGAGTCTATACGTCTATTGTGGTGGGAATACCGTCTTTCACTTCTTGATTTTTCGGAGAACTACTTTCACTTTCTCTTACTTTTTCAACCAAATTTTGAGTTGTAAGTCTTTTAATTCTAGTACCGTAGTCCAGGGTAGTGAAGTACCGTTTATCTACCCCTTTGTCACCGACTGAAGTACTTTAACTTTCTGTGAATTGAGGAACCTTCCTTTTACTGGTTGGATCTATCGTATAATTTTTCGTTTGTTTTTTATTTATTTATTTATTTTTCGTTTGTAATAAAACGTTTTTTTTCCAGGTAGATCAGTTCCGATACCAAAAAGGTCATCAGTACATACCTACACTCTCAACCTGATATTTTTTTCGACTCGCGGTCTGAACTACGAAAACTTAACACCACAACCTCTTCTGAGAACTCTCAGGGAACCTGACGTTTCTCTAGTTTAGTCAGGTAGGATTTCTAGTCAGGACCCACAAGTGACTTCCTGACTACAACTTCGACTTTGAGGTTATGAAACCGGTGGACTACGTTTCTCGACTGAGTAAACTTTTCTCGGACTATGATCCTTTCCAACTCCCGTCTTCCCCTGCTGTCTCCTACTCTACCAACCTACCGTAGTGGCTGAGTTACCTGTACCCGAACCCATCTGAGGGTCTCGACCACTACCTGTCCCTCCGGACTGTACGACGTCAAGTACCCCAGTGTCAGTCTGTACTGACTCGCTGACCTGACTTCTAATTTCTTGGGTTCCAGTCTCTTATTGTCACCCTCGTCCACTGGAACGGGATATGGATTGTTCCGTTAAAGTTCCTCCTTTTGTTTGACCGTTTTAACTGATTCCTTTTATCTTCAACCTTTTTTTAGAAACGACTCACCACTGGTTTGACATTTACAAGGTGTCTTTTTACTTACATTTTCTGCACGTTAAAAATTTTGTACTGAATAATCTCTGTCTTCGACCATGTGAGGTCGACTTGTCACTACCATCTACATCTGTTTGTCCGTCAGACTTCCTCTGACAGTAAACGTCATATTTGACCCTGCTCCGAGGGGACCACCAGGTCACCGACTCTGAGGTGTGAGAATTACGACCCCTGTGTCCAAGTTAGGGACACCAGTCCCTTGATCTAGGGTGTACGGTGTTGATTTCTGGGACCTACGAAGTTGATTCTGGACCGTGTCGGTTGATTCATTTGATTGTAAGTTTTTATTTCACCCTGTTGAAATACCTTGTATGTGATAATGAAAATTTTCGGGTGTAGGAAACTGAGACTTTAAGATGAAAACCTCTTCATAAAACGTTGTGTTGAAGTTTCCCCATGTTTGTCCCTTAGTCTGACCAAATATCGAACTTTCTTTGAGTTTATGGGGGATGGTTTGTTTACGTGTTGTGTCGAAATCGCGTCGTATGAGACATGTACGATCACTCCTTAGTAGAAATACTGTGACTGTTTTTCCTCGTTTCCCATGAAAAAGAGGTTAAAATTTTTAACACCACTTTATGTGTATTTTAATCGTACAAATGGTAATTTTTTTAAAATAACCCCATATCAACTAAATGTTACACAATCAAAGTTCACATGTCATTTGACTTAGTCAATATGTATGATTGTGAAACACTAGGAGAAGAGAATATCTGATAATGGCTCCTGACTCAAAGGACACGATATGTCCAGAAATAATCAATAGATAAAATATGAATCGCCACACATACATAGTTAAAGTTGGAAGGTTAAATAGGGAGGGGTTTAGAAATGGTGAAAATCCGTATGTCAAGTCACTCACCATTATTGACAAGTATTGTAACTCGTTAATAGTGGTGGTAGGTAGGGGTACTTGGGAAAGTAGAACATTTTCACTTTATGGGTAATTTATGAAGAAGTGAAGGAGTAAGGGTCGAGGACTGTTGGTCGTCCTAATAAGAAGAAGATCTTTATATAGGTCTGTTTGATACAAAAGTGGTTAAGTAGTTTTTCTTTTGACCTACTAACACAATTGTCATATTAATTTTGGAGTTTATAATTTTTATAATACCATGAGGTAGATCTTTAGGAGTTGTAACGACAGTTATATACTGTTTGGATTAAAATCAAAAAACATTACATCGACCTTTCTCCATGTCGATCTACAGTTGACTACGAGTAAGTGAAAGTGTAGGGATTTGGAAAGACATGGGAGAACAAAAATGAGTCTGGGTGGATAAAAATAAACGAAATTTTGTAAAATAACGTTAGAAAGATTATTTCCAGGGCATTAACTGAAACCAAGGGTTTAGATTCGTCGGGTGGGGGAGAGGTGGTCTCAAACTGTCGACGAGTGTGTCCAAGTACGTCCTTTGTACACTTCAAGGTTCCTAGACTGGTTGTGGTCCATCCTGTAGGAGACGCAGTCGTTTTAGGATTTTGAAGTATCTTCTTTATGTATAATTTTTGTACGTTCATCGACCGTAATCTCGTAGTTAGACAATATCTATGTCCCTGTCTGACCATTGAGATTGTCTCTCTTGGCACTAATCGGTTTTTTCTGAACGCCGTCATTAGTGAAAGATCATATATATCTATAGGTTAATAATGTCGTACATACACTTTGATTACATTGATATATGGTTAAAATGAAAAATTTCTTTTAACGGTGTGTTCTTTCTTTCTTCGTGCTCACCTAGTCCACCAAAGTTTCTAGGAGTCTCTTCGCGAGTCTCTGAGATCAGGTTGGTCAAGTGGTGGTGGTGAGACCTCGACCCTCTTTTTGTTCTTTCTCTGAATGGCGTTATGGGTCCATCTTCCGTACAAACAACGAGAGGTGAAGAACAGTGTCGGACAACGACTTCACCGTCCTTGGTAGTGGACCTGTAGGGTCGGTGGGGTTTTCACGAAGAGGTTCTCTTAAGATTTGGAATCCGGAAGTCAGTGGTCCGATCGGACCTTAAAGACACTTCCCCATGACGGGACCGACCCGAAGGTTTCGAAAGTTCGATCTTTTTTTCTACTTTCGTCCTGTTGGTTACTCTTTTTGTTCGTCTCAATGTCGGAAGGGTGGTCGGGAAGAGTTTATCGGTTCATAGGTCAAGGGATTTACTCAGTCTTTAGTTAAAACTGTAGTTCTGGTCATAGTCTCTGAGATCAGACTCTTTAGTAGTAAGGATTAAATCCCTATAGACCTAGTTCCTGTCGTAATCTTAGATCTTGTAAGTCTCTACTATCGGGGTTGTATTTCACTTTCACTTCATCGAGTCACCACAGGCACGTTGGGCCACCTGACATCGGATGGTCCGAGGAAGGAGGTACCCTAAGAGGTCCGTTATGACCTCACCCAACGGTAAAGGAAGAGGTTGTATTCCTAAATAGTTTAATTTTCAAATCGCTACCTTTCAAGTCCTCTCTTTTCCTCTTTTGTTTAAATCTTGACCTCTTTTATGGAGGTAGTTCTTTCGTGGCATACATCGCATTGTATGATCCTTTTCCCCACCTCTTTCGTCCAAATCGTTCCGACTCTTTTTTTCAAGCTTCTCAATTTTTTCTAGTAGACACTTCTCTGTCTATTGTCGTATCGATTGTGAATGGGAAGAAAATTCTTATTGTGTGGCCACCTGCAAAATTGAGGATTACCTCTTTACTCTGTGTGCTTATGCTCTAGTTGTTGTCAAGAACTTGAAGAGGGGCGCGGGTTTATGGTTTCTAGGGTCGGGCCCAACCCCCCTTCCCCCATCTCCACCAGTCGCGCGACGCCACTACCGCAGTCGCTCTGTGAGTCTTAGTGGACCTCAGTAGTAGTTGGGGTAGGAGGGGGTCCCTTTTGCGGTCGGTGAGGTCGAGCGTGTTAGGTGAGTGGGAGCACCACGGAGCCTGGGAGGAAGCTCTTAGTCCTCGGACCTTTTTTTCGTTAATCAGTCGTCTCTGGTCCCGCTGAGGTGTGCTCAGGGGGTACGGGACCCGACCCAGTCAAGGTTCGTCACCGCAGTGTCTGTATAGTCTTTGAGATCAGACATAATTATTAAGTAGGGCGAGTCGGGCTCTGACGCCAAGAGGGTGAGTTGCCCAAGGGCTCCATGGACGTTCGGTCATCGACACGTTTCTGCCGCGTCCGACGTCGGAGGGGGACCAAACCCATTCCAAGGTGTCGTCTGCTGACTGCTTGGCGGCCTGCTGGTAGAAGTGAGACGCGCACAAGCGGCGTGTTTCTCTTGACGTACCCGCCCCGGTCCCGATAAATAAGTCCCGCGCGCCGAAGCCTCGGACTGCCCGTACCGACAGAAGACTCTACGGACAGAGCTGGTCGTCTTACAAGGAGTAGTGAGCAGGTGTGTTCTGATTTCATTACACTTTCTCTCCGGTGATCGCTTACAAAGTATAAGAAGACCCGTTTATAAGCCTCTGCAAAACACTTAAAAATTTATGTTTCTTGTCCACTGGACTGACCGGTCCGGCGTCTTTCAGGGGTCGCGACAAGCCACCCGCGTGTGAAGGACCTACCGGAGGGTCCTCCAGATCCGGGTCGAGCACATTGGGCCTCCGAACAGAAATCAAGAGTGCACAGGGTCGTTCCGTAACCCCAGTGAGGTTCCCTGACAGTAGGGCGACACAGATCGGTCGCTTTAGACTTAGGCGTTGGGGGGAGAAGGTCGGGTGTCTGGACAGTCCGTGTAATAAAGAACAGGAAGAAATTATTTGTCGAAATAATTCCACATTAAAACAGATGACGCCCCCTCCCCCCACGACCGACCCAGCCACCCCGTCGTGTTGGACTTTCAACTCTTAAGACAAAATAAGACGTCCGTTTTGACTTCTGGAACTTTATACATGCGACAGTACACACTTTATCTGTCGATCACCCTTCAACGGGACATTGGGTCCCTCGAGTTGGACCACGAGGCACTCCTGGACCTTCCCACCCTACTCTCATACCCCCACCCTCTCTCCAAGTTCTTCTTCCCCTATATATATATGAATGCCGAGTGCAACATGCCGTCTTTGGTTGTGTTGTAACATTTCGTTAATAGAAGGTTAATTTACAATTTTGTGTGTGTATGTGTGTTGACTTCTGAAATCGGGTCCAACGTCGGAGAGTCGAGGCTTCTCCTTTACCTCTTCGGTCCGATATATCCCAAAAACGTTGTTTCTGGCACATCAGTCTTGAAATTTTTTAATTGGTAATTAATTTCTTTTAGTACGCTTCTCAACTGAGTTACCTTTTCTGAGACTAAGACCCTCCCTAACCCCCGTCCTCCTCTTCCCCCGTCCTCCTCTTCCCCTGCTGTCTCCTACTCTACCGACTTACCGTAGTGACGGAGCTACCTGTACTCAGACTCACTTGAGGTCCTCTACCACTACCTGTCCCTGCGGACCACACGACGCTAAGTACCCCAGCGTTTCTCAGCTTGTGCTGACTCGTTGACTTAACTTGACTTTCTTTTAGTCTGTAGAGTTCAGTTACTTAAATGACAAAAAGACACATACCTTTCTACGTTTTCAGACCCGAACATTTTCATTAAGGAGTCGATAGACCCCGACCATAGGACACAAAGGGGTTGGAATAAGATGTTCCCCACGTGGCAACATCCCATCCCCCACCGACGCAGGTGTTAAAAAGGGAGAACGTGTTGACTTTGAGACATGAACACTTGCCAATGAGCGGTGAAGGGAAAGAAGTACAGAAAAAAAAAGTAGGGTGTTTGGTAATAATCTCTGGAGAGACACGCTGAGGTTTAGGAAGTCGAGGATACAGGGGTCTCTCCCGAGACGAGGAACAGGATCCTTCACCGAGGTAGATACCCACCGAGTTCCTCATGTGTGTGTCCGTAAAGTTTTGCTCGAAATTTATGAGTAGTCTCGCGGTACGTTTCCCTGACCCCACTCTCACACAATGTGTCCTCGGTCCCGACCCCACACGACTCTCTCTTCCCTGGTTAGACAGCCCCGTCGACCCCAGGGGGTGAGGGTTGGACCCTATGCCCTTGGTCAATTCCCGGGAGAGACCGCCCAGGGTACCCGGTTGACCTTCGGTCGAGAACGAAGGTCCATCTAGTAAGGTCTCCCTTGGCTCCTCCTGGCGGGTACCTCCGTGAAGGAATCAGTGTAACGACTATCGACCCCATCGGACCCCGGAGCCATGGGAGGAAACCCCCGTCGACCAACCCGAAGAGGTTATTCCCCTCACGTGACGCCTTGACGACCTATCACATCACTCACACCTCCAACGGTTGTGTGACCTACTCCCGGTTGTCCTACAGGTGGGGGGCGGGGGGTTAGTAACGACTCGGGTGGTAGCGGTTACCCGGTGACACCCGTCGACCGTGTCTGGACAGTCTCGAAGTGACCATTATCTCAAGGTCTTTAGAAGGAACGGGACGTCGGTGTGGTCTGGGCACCTACCACCTTTCGTCGGCGGGGTGAGGGCGGGTGTGTGGCTCTTCGATGGAGGTCAGACTCCCGAAAACGAGAAATTGTCACAACTGTGACGGAGAGTTAACCACGGCTTAAGGATGTCCCAGTGACGCCTTCGGGAAGTACCGGACCTTCTGAAATAGCGTCCATTGTCGGTATTGCTTCCAAGGTGGCGTTAGTAGGTGTTAAGAGGTACCCGTTCCGAGTACAGAAAAAAACACATTCAAGACACAATTAATGAAACCGGCTCGGAGTGCGAAGACCCTAAAATGAAGATGGCCCATAGCTTGGGTCCGGGACCGTCACTTTCGTGACTCAGGATTGACGACCTCCCGGTCCTTTACTACGGGACTGCAACGAAAGATTACTTGGTAAAGGGATCACTCCTGAGTACTTTAATTAACTGGGTCGAAGTCCTTAAGAAAAAACCGGGTAATTCGACAACCACCGTTAAAGGGATTTCAAATCGTAATGATGACGACGGTCACTTAGTTGTGAGATTCCGGAAAGGTCGAAACTAAGTGTCGTCTTTTAGGGAACGGTGTTCGACGACGAGGACCTTCGTGACTGTAGAAGGAGAGGAGGGAGAGACCGGGGGTATGGAGATTTTTTGTTAGTCCTTATCGGAGACCATGTCACCAAAAAGAGTTGAAACCGACTGTGTAACACCACCGAAATTAAGATATGTTACGGAACCGGATGAAGGGTTCTGAGACTGAGAACACCCCCGTCGGTTCCACCCCCCACGCATAGTCATAAAGAAATCGAAGGGTTTATTATATGGTGATGTGACCGTTTGGGATTGAGGTTTATAAACTTCAAATTTCTAAACTCCCTGAAGGGACCGTCAGGTCACCAATTCTGAGGTACAAAGGTGACGTACCCCACTCCCAAATTAGGGACCAGTCCCTTGATTCTAGGACGTACGGGGAGACTCGTCGGTTTTTATTCTACCCCCAAATTTCTAAATAAGATAATAGACCGTCCAATTCAAAAATTTTTGAATTCGTTCGGGGGTTAAAGACGACGACGTCGTCAATTTGACGTGTATAATACTTCAATACCAGTCTCGTATGTCGTAGTATAATATCAAGTGTAAAGAGCAATAATTCTGGTCGGAGACTCTTAACCGGTTCCTTCGTCTTGATATGAAAATGGAAATGTTAGAAAAGAAATTGTTCCGAAGGGTATGAAACAGTAAGGATTTTACAAAACCAAAGGGTCTCCTCTTACTAAATAACTTTTTATGTGTACTTTGAAATTCAACACACTAAGACCTCAACCATAAGCGTCCGAGTCAAAAACTTTCTTTTCTCCGACCCTAAGATTAGTCCGATTTCTTTCACAACGAAACGTCTACCGAGTCACCATTTCTTGGGTGGGTGGTTACGTCCTCTACGTCCAACCTAGAGGCCCAACCTTTTCTAGGGGACCTCTTCCTTTACCGTTGGGTGAGGTCATAAGAATGGACCTTTTAGATTACCTGTTTCCTCGGGCAACTCGATGTCAGGTGTCCCGACGTCCTCTCAGACCTACACTGATTGTGTTGTTTCACAATTTCTTGAAAATTGACGAGGTCATTCTTCGGCGGGGATCCCTTCGCGAACACACCCTCCTTGTGGGTAAAGGGGTCGAGATGAGACGTGTCGAAAATAAGGGAAAAAAAGGGTATTAATTTACACGATAATTCAATGATAACAAATGTCTAACAGGCACTTTTCATGTTTTTCCGATGACAGTCACTTTTTCACAATCAGTGAGTCAGGACAGACTGAAACACTGAGGTACCTGACATCGGTCGGTCCGAAGAGTCAGGTCACTTAAGAGGTCCGTTCTTATTATTTTACCCAACAGTAAGGAAAGAGGTCCCTTAGAAGTTCTGGGTCCCTAGTTTGGGTCTAGACGTAACTTCCGTCCGAGAAAATGGATTTTGACCTCATTTTAGTGGTGAACTTCGGTTTGTCCTTGGTATGTGGTGGTGGGGTCACAAGTCCGTCTCATCTTTTTGTGGGACCTGGGTTTTAGTGAACAAAGAGGGATCAAAACGGGACCTATAGAATTCACTGGTGGAGTTGTACGATTGGAGACTTTTTTCGAAGTCTTATGGATGCCATCTCTTACCACACTACTCTTAATGACTCCGATTGACCCCACTAAGTTTCTAGGTCCATGTCACGGACCGGGTAGGGAGAAAAAACGGAACGGGGGTTTGAGCCAAAGAGTGAATGGATTTTGGGAGTGAACCTTTTGAGGTCGAAGTTTCTGGTGTCGACTTCGGTTACGAACGGATGTCGTGTAAAGCCGAACACTACTAAATCTTGAAACCTTCACTCCGTTAAGTCTGTTTACGAAATAAAATTTTCCTCTGTTGGTTTTGATTCTCCGATTCATTGAATGTGATCTAGTGGGTCCACCCTAAATATATGTGTAGTGGGTCCACCCTAAATATGTGTGATCTAGTGGGACCACCCTAAATATTTTCCCTCATAATTTGATGTGGAGTAAAAATGAGAACACAGGTGGGGATTTAAATAAATATGGAATTTGTTCTGACCTTCTGAGTGTCCAATTTATACTTGTTGAGACGTGTATTATTCATGTTCTCTCCTTCCTTGGTATTTGGAGAGAGTTGTGACGGAAATTTGGGTGTGATTAAAGAGGCGGGGGTTTGGGAGACGTTGAGGGTAGGGATGAAAAGGGATTTTGTTTGGGGCGGTTTTAGTTTTCCCCGTGGACCTTAAACAAAGGACAATACCTGTATTAAATGGTGGAGGTTATTTCAGTGTTTTTTGATATCGATATTGGTACCGAGGATTGTATATACTGAGGTCTTCATGACGGGAAAGTACCAGATACCTTAAGTCTGTAAGTCTATTCGTGATTAGGGAGGGGTTTATTTTTAGTTGTTAGACATAAATAGTAAAAAAAATAAGGAATTCATATGTTTAAAAATTAAGATACTGAAAACCACACAAATGTTTCGTTTTTTGTCCTGTGTCCCACCGTCACAACTGAGTGAACTTTGTTTCTTTTGGTGCCTTTCGGTAGGAATTTCATAGTTGAATGTACTTTACGTTTGTAAGAGCACTTGTGTGAGTAATATTGCATGTCTTTATTGTTTTTCTTCGATCAATTATCCAATGTTGGATTAGTATTTTGTTTGACTGTGTCGTGTCCTGATTTTATATCCCGTTCTGGTTTCAGGTACCCAGATGATGTCTGTTTTTCATTCCGGGGATTAGGTGAAGGAGTTACCACCCCGGTCTGGGTCTCGGAGGAAATCCCCGGACTCGGGGTTTCGGCGGTCGGGGCCCCGGCGGGCGGGGGACCATGTCAGACGACTACTACCCCAATGTGTGGACGAGGTCGAGGAAGGAGAACACGAGTTTGAGCAGGAAGAGGCGGTTCCACAACCGCAGGTCGGTCCTTTAGTGGAGGACCGTAAACAGGTCGTGGAAGAAGAACAGGCGGAGCGACTAGAACGGGAAGTCGGGGAGTAGGAGGTGCCGCGAGAAGTACAACTTCCGCATGCTGAGGTCGCGCAAGAACCGTCTGTGGGAGAGCGCGACCTGGAGCAGGAGACGGAACATGAAGAGGCGGAGGACGTGGTACGCGAGCTAGAGGAGGAACGAGTCGGCCGGGAACAGCAACCACTACCACTAGAACAACCGGAACGGGCACGAGAACAGGCACCGGCACTGCAAGTCCTACGGTAACCGCAGCTACAGCTTCCAGTGGAGCTAGACCCCGTGGGGGGCGCCCCGGCCGCCCTACGGCGAGTCGAGCTTCGCGGGGTCGTCCAACAACAGGGCTCAGTACCGGGAGAGCGGGAGCATGTGGACCTAGTCGTGCGGGCCGACCAACAGGCTCATCCACCACTTCTAGACGCAGACGAAGCACCCCTACCACCTCAACGCGAACTAGTCCCGTCAGTAGTGCGGAGGCCGGCAGAGGTCAGGGTCGCTGTCCCCTCGGTGCAGGTCGTCGTCGTCCAGGACGTGCAAGAGGCTGAACAGGGGGTAGTCCTACCGGCGGACGTGGCGGCGGGGCATACGGTGGCGGAGCAGGCCCAACTACGAGAACAACTCCAGCGCGGGCAACTTCTTCAGGACGTCGTCNCATCCGGCCGTGCCACTAGTGGCGCAACCAGTGGCCCACCGGGTCCATGCGGAGCCGCTAGAGAAAGTAGAACCAGTCGTGGTAGCTGCTCTAGAGGAGACCCATCTTGCGGAACCAGAGGGGGAACATCGAGTGGACGTGAAATCCGAACAGAGGCAGCAACTAGTGCGCCTTTCCGGTCACGAAGTACAGGCTGACGTGGTGGCCCAGCGGCTTGAACGCCGGCTAGTCGGCGAAGCGCAGCTTGTGCCACAAGACGCCCAAGTCGCGGTGGACCAAGAACCGACGTAGCGGCTACTCGGCGAGCCATAGCCACTTTCGGTGCATCGACCCCCACCACGCCAACGGGACCAGCAACCGCTACTAGAGGTGGAACGGCACGACCTTGTGGGGGTGCGTCCTCATCCACCACGGGTCCAGCTAAGGCTATCGGCACAAAAAGCGGTACGGCCACGGGACGGAAAAGCCGAGGCTCTACTCAAAGTTTGGACTTTTGCCAGCTCTCCTAGGCGCTGCTCTTCGAGCCCGAAAAGCCTTTGGCTTTTGACTTGCGCGACCATGGCGAGCCCCACCAGGAACCTCTATCGCCCAGAGGCTTTCGACAAGAGTGCCTGATTCGGCGTTCAAAATAGTCAAAAGAGGTCTGACGACAAAAGAGAAGTCCGCCGAGACACAAATATTAAGAAGGAGTTCGGGGCGGAAAAGGGAGGAGTCGGTTACTGGCTCGAGTCACCCCGACGGTCCAGCCCTTATAAGGTCCCCAAAGCGGAGTTCAGGACGGGGGACCGAAAGACCTTGGTTAGTCGCGGGACCTACGGCGAGGAGGGTCTTGAGAGGTCTGAGAAGATCCTAAGCGACCTCCTTTGACCTCAGGATTCCGCTCCCCCTCTCCCGGACCCTTCCAGGTGGGTGGGTCAGAGGCCAAAGGACCGCTGGCCGGTCAGTTCATCAAACCTCAGCTGACCTTCCTAGACGGGACCCGAACATTAATTAACATCCCGCCACTCTCCGAGAACCCCGAGTTTAATCAAACCATCAAATTTCATCTTAATTTCCGATGTGCTGACGGCCCTGTCGGTTTTATGTATTTCAAGGGCTCAAAGAGCTTCTCCCAACCGATAGACAGCTAGTTCCTCTCACTAGCCTTCGATTGCGACTACCTTCGTCGGTGCAAACCCGACCAAGCGGCTCGCCGACCCGACAGGCTCTTTACGGAACCAGTAGGCGCCGCGAAAAAGGTAAAATAAAGATTTTACCCTTCCTTTTCCTCTCTTAACTCCGACAAATCAAAACCGAGGAGAAATCGGGATAAGTCTACCCACCCCTTTAAAATAAAAAGTCTTCTTTTCGTTAATCCATATACCAAAAATCTAGCATCTTCCAAGGGTTGCGGAATCTTCCCTGGACGAGCCAGCCCCTCGCACCCTTCCCGTCCCGACCTCGGTGTCGCGGGGCCAGGGGCGGGTCTCGGCGAGGGAAAGCGGAGCCCGACCTGACCCGAACTCTTTCTTTTATAAAAGGTATCTATAAATCGACAGAAAACGCGAAGAGGCCTAAGGAGTAGAAAGGGTCGGGGCCCACGCCTGCGGGGGGAGGGGAGGAGACATGCAAAATTTAAGGACCAAATCGGAGGCTACAGTCACCAGGGACCTAATTGGACTCAGGGCTTAAGCCAGAAAACGGAACAGTAACCGCCGAGGATCCGACAGGTGGTGAAAATTCATTTACACCTCACCACCACTCGGACGCTCCCACCCCCACCCCCTTGCAAGTCAGGACAAACTCCTCGTACGATATATCAACCAACCGCCCACCGGGCAAAATTCGTTTGACATTACTACGACCTTCCACTCTCTCCAACCGCCCTGGATCCAAGATAGAGGAGATTTTCAAGTCCAACAAACGACACACGAATTAAGGAGGTAAATTGAAAAATAGGATCTAAAGTCGAAAGACAACAATGGGAGGAAGGACAAAATTTATGTCAGTGTGAACCATTAAATAAAACCGAAAACAAAGAAGAAGGAAATACCCGTTACGTTATAAGGAATAATCCGTGGATTTGACATCCGTGGATTTACACTCCCTGTAATTTCGGGATCATCTCCCCTAAGTGTTGGGTGCTTTATCTGAGATGACATAGGTGTACAGAACTCGTATCTTTTGTATTGTCGTGTTCACCCTCCTCCGTCAACACCCCAAAACAACAACAAAATTTTAATTATCGATTCGGAATCAACGTCTTACCAGCTAGAATCAACATCGTACACCCTAGATAAAAGAACTGGTCTCTAGCTTGGGTCTGGCGGACGTAAGAGGAGGTGTCAGAATCGGGAAGACCTGGTGGTCTCTTCATAGACTCCTCCGTTAAAGACTATTTCCCTTCTTTAGAGCGAAACTTGTGAAAACGAATTGACTGCAAATGTGTGTGTGTGTGTGTATGTACGCGCTCGTGCGCGTGTGTGTCGGTAGGTGGTTTTGTGGAGAAAGACTTTAGTCTCCCATAAGTCAAATAAGATATTAAACAAGTCCAATTAGTCTATATTTGTATAACGAAATTGTTTAGACATAGAAAGTGACACGTCCATCCACTGCTGAAAAAAATGGAAGTCCACACCGAGAGGTTACTTAGTGGAGGAATTAGATCAGTTTGACCAATTTGAAGTCCTTAAAAGGTAGAGAAATACGTGAAGGTCTCTTCACAAGTGGAGGTCTCTTCAGGAATTGGAGTAGGGGAGAGGGGAGAGAAGGAGTCGTAGTCGACGACGACGAACGACGATTCAGCGAAGTCAGCACAGTCTGAGACACTGGGGTCTCTGCCGCCGGGTAGTCCGAGGGGGCAGGGACCCTAAGAGGTCCGTTCTTGTGACCTCACCCAACGGTAACGGAAGAGGGGGTAGTCGACGATGGTCGTCCTTAAGACCTAAGCGAGCGGAGAGGTTTTAAACGTCAAGAGAAGGAGATAACCGAACTTCGTTTCCCGTAGTAACAGAGGTGACAACCTATCCCTCTGTCCACTATCCCGGAGTTTAGAACGGAAACGATCCCACCTCCTCAACCCCTCGGTGAGCTTTTACGACAAAAAGTACTTAGTTCGTCAGTCGATGTGTGACATAACTGGATACGAAACGTAACAGAGAGAGACACCTACTGGACCTTTGGATTTATAGGCATAAAGAAAAGGTAAAGAATGGTCCTCTCAGAGAACTTAAAACAGAAGGAAAGTGTGACCTGCGAAGGGTTCCGTCCTTGAGTCCATGTCCAAATTAACCACAGATTCCTCTAAACCACATACTGGTAAATCGTCGGACACACACACACACACACACGCGCACACACACGCGCGCGTCTGCGCGCGCGGAAGTTACCCCAACCTCCTACATTAACTGGTATAGATTCGGAACTGTTGAAAGTATTCGAAATTTACTATCATTGGCCCGACAATCGGATAACTTAAGACTCTAGAGATACTACTCTTTCCGTCACGATGTGTTGACGTTCTGGGAACTGTGGAATGTCGTAGAGTCCCTCTATACACACGGTATTAAGTTTGACTTACGACATAAAAACATGGACTATTTAGGAAATTACATTGTGTTGACTTGATGTACTTTTTAGTCTAAAGACGAGATTCGCTGGGTAAGGGATCAGAACTGTTAGAAATTTTTTTTTTTTGACCACACCTCCGAGTACCGATTTTGTAAATGAAAATTAAGGTGATTACAATAATTGATATGGTAAACATAAAACGAACAAAGTGTTCTAATAATAAAGAACATAATGGTTCATATACTGACTCGGAAGTTGCCTTTACTACTGATCTGAACTTCGTCAACTAGTTTACATATCAAGCTATATACTAGTTACTAACATTATCACATTGAGATCTTCCGTTACCGTTGGGTGAGGTAATGAGAACGGACCTTTTAGGTACCTGCCTCCTCGGACCATCCGACGTCAGGTACCCCAACGATTCTCAGCCTGTCCTGACTCGTAGAAGTGAAAGTGAAAAGTGAAAGTACGTAACCTCTTCCTTTACCGTTGGGTGAGGTCACAAGAACGGACCTCTTAGGGTCCCTTCCCCCTCGGACCACCCGAAGGCAGATACCCCAGCGTGTCTCAACCTGTGCTGATTTCACTGTCATCGTCGTCATCGTCGTTCCTCTAAAATTCTGAGGGTTCTCTAAAAAGTGTTGAAATAAACTACGTAAAACTTTAATCAAAAAAAATTAACCTAAATCACAAACCTTCTTAGTTCCAATTCCAAAGGGTTCGGACTGACCCACTGTCCCATTTTAAATTCCCAACTCCTACCCTCTCTCTAACGGTTCTTACGATTGACGGTTCCCGTCCTTCACCCACCCCGCCTCCCTCGGCAGGAGTGGGACTTCAACGTCCTAGCAAAAATAAAACAAGAGGAAAAGGGATGTCAAAAAGTAGATCATATCGAAAAGAGTTCAGATAAACAAAAATTTTCTGTCATATTATGATCCAAAAAGTCTGTCTTCGTTTTCTCTTGTCACACTGTGGATCTCGGTCCGTAAAAAAGTAAAATAAAAACCGACACGATCTCGAGACGACGATGTCTCCGAAAAGAGATCAACACCACTCGTCTCCGATGAGAGATCAACTCAACCCCCACTCGTCCGAAGAGTAACACCACCGACGCGAACAAAGTCTCTTACCCGACATACACGAGTTATCAACACCGTGTATCCGAATCGACGAGGAACCGTGCTCCTGTACACCCTTAGAAGGACCTGGTCCTTATCTTGGACACAGAGGACGTAACCGTCCGTCTAAGAAATGCCTACTCGGTGGTCTGCTCGGGCTCGGTCCGTAGACATTGGAAGTTTCCCGTTTCCGGACTGTCACAATCAGTGGGTCAGTACAGGCTGAGGAAACACTGGGGCCCCTGACATGGGTCGGTCCGAGGAGACAGGTACCCTAAAAGGTGTGTTCTTGCGACCTCACCCAGTGGTAAGGGAAGAGGACCCCTAGCAGAGATGAGTCCCTATCTTGGGTCCAGAGAACGTGACACCCGTCTAAGAAATGGCAAACTAGGTGGTCCCTTCGGGACCCTTGAGACGATTAAAGGTCGTCGTACCCCTTTTTTGACCCTTTCCCTTCTGGACCCAAACATAGACCTGAGATAGAGGAACAACTTCGACAAAAAGAAAGAATTGTTACTTCATGAACATTTACTTGATTTAATGTGTTCAGACATATTTAATCTTAATTATATATAAAGTATCATACTATGGTAGTTCCTAATGTTTCTGTTATAAATTTTCTGATCAAGTCACGGACACTGTCTCATCAACCATGAGTTTTCAAACACGGGAAGTAAGAAAATAACCTCATTGTGAGAGAGCTCAGAGTAGAGAGTTATTAAAGAATGACTCCTCGAATGTTCCAACCCCTAATGATGGTCCTGATACTATCATTATGAAAGCCAAATGGTATTTTTGATAGAATTCTAAAAATCCGTCACAGGAAGTCGGTTTGGAAAGACAAATGTTTCTACTCGTGTTTCCAAGTCTCCAAAGCACCGAACCGATCTGTCCATTAATTGCCTTAGCCACTAACTTGTTTGTACAGCCGTATGAAGAATGAAACCTGAGGAGAGTTACGACCGTGTATTTGGGATAGCAAGGTGCGAGACATTTTCTTATCTTTGCTGGTACCTTCTGTCATTTCTCACTTACAGTCGCGAGATGCACGCGGTAGCCCCACACACTGAAAGCCCCTGAGTCGAGGTTCGACAACGAAGACTGAGTCCGCATAGATGGGTGGGGTCGAGGCGGCGAAGGGGACGTTGTGGGTGTGAAGCTGGAAGGGTCGGGAAGGTCGAAGAGGGTCCTGGCAGAGGGGAAGGGCAATTGTGTCTGACCAGCAAACAATTGTCTCCCTCCCCCTCAGGGCAATGATACTGATCCGACCGTTCTAAGACCTTTGATTTACATCTCGGTACTGATTCGAACTACAGGATCCCACCGCCGCCCCGTCCCCCGCTGCCCGCCCTCCCTCTGCCCACCCCGTCAAACAAACAACTTCTCACAAGGATGCTCGGTCAGGGGCGGAGACTCGGGTCTCTCGAGGTCTTTCAAGGACTGTGTCGGGCTTTGCCCCCGTTCCTCGGTCTCGCTCATTCTGGGGCTATCTCGCCCCGCCCCGGACTGCCGCCCCGACCGGCGCCTCAACGGACCGGCCCCGGCCGCAAAAAGCCAACAGAAAAAGTTTTACCCTAATTTCCTCAGTCATTTCCTCTTTGGAAATCTCAAAGGGAGTTTGAGCGATTAAACGACCCACTTTTGTGACCTGTCCAAACATTGACTGTGTTCAACCTACCTAATCCCACCGGTCTTCGCTCTTCCAGGGGTGGCGGGCTCCGCCCAAGCGGCGTCGGGACCCGTCCCTAACCGATGTCGACCCTCGACCGACAGAAGAGACGGCGGCGGGGTAGAGGGCTTAGATCAGGGACGAAGAGTACCCCCGCAGACCTCCCCATTTTTCCACCTTCTCGGAGACCCCCACTAAGACTAGAAGGCCTGAGGAGGCGGGGGAATGGGACATAAAGGACACACGGGAGGGAGGATGGGGCGGCACGGGAAAGGGACGACCCGCCATGACCGCGGGCACCCCACCCCGTCCAACCGAGCCGTAGGGCTTAAGCGACGCTTTGGACTGGGGAATTGCAGAGATGCACTCGATCTCAATCCTCTCCTGACTACCCCAACGATATAGGGTGACTTGACGTGACCTTTGAAACGCCCACTGGGAGCCCCTACCTAAATTCCACTAGTCAACCTTATTTCTTACTGCTGTCAACGGGAAAGAATAAGGATGGAACTCCGAGCTGGAGAGTCTTTAGCGGTCACAACTGAAAAGTGGACTTTTGGTAAATTGACTTTCGGGTACGAAGACACGTGCAGAGAGTGTTAATACAATAACGAAACCATAGGAAAAGTAAAAATTACTGTCTTAGGTCAATTTGTGGTCCTCATTGATACACAATTATTGCATTATCGAACCTAAATTTTAATCAGTGTAATGGTATTGGTAGATTAAAAACTCCCGACCGTATCCCTTCATCCACTCTAACCTTCATCCCTTCCACAATCTAAAATTTTTACGAAAAACTATCTGGTAATAAAAAGGAACTACGTGGAGGAGGGGGGCTCAAGGACGACGATGACGTTTGTGGAAGAGGTCCTTACTGAAACGTAAGAGAAACAGGGAGTCGAAGTACAACTTCCACTAATAAAAGTTTCATCAGACACGTTCCCTGACACGTCATTGTGGCATATAACTGAAGGATTATTTTGTGGGACTATTAGAATTGACTAAATCGGTATCACTTTCACTTCAGCGAGTCAGCACAGGCTGAGAAACGCTGGGGTACTTGACATCGGCTGGTCCGAGGAGACAGGTACCCTAAGAGGTCCGTTATCATGACCTCACCTAACGCTAGAGGAAGAGGTCCCCTAGAAGGACTGGGTCCCTAGCTTGGGTCCAGAGGGCGTAACATCTGTCTGCGAATTGCCAGACTCGGTGGTCCCTTCAGGTATCCTTGAGTAAAAGAGGTTCAATTAAAGACCTCTAAAGGGATTAGAGAGAATAGTTTCCACAAACAAATCCAGAAAGGGTTAGAGGTGGGTGGGAGGGGTAGGGAACGATGGAGGGGGATTTTCACTGACGAACTTCTTAATAACATAATAGACGTCTACTGTCAGTGTCTACCATGACGTCAAGACACCCCCATCTCTTCCAGAACAACGTTGGCTTATAGGGGTACTTCCAACTGAGTGTAACACCGATGTCAGGTGGCACGATGTCAAGTGGATGGGACTCCTAATTTGGACACAAATATACGACCGGACGTCCAGATGCATAGAGAATCTAAAGGTAAAGGTTTGAATGTCCCTGTCCAGATGGAGATGTACAATAAGGGTAATCTCAAAGAAGATTACGTTCATAAATCACTTTCTAAACCACCCGGAACTCTATGTGTGTGAGTGTTTCACGAAAAGGTCTTACAACTGTGTTAAAAAAAAATGATGAAAACCACTTAAGTATATTGTATTTGGTAAAATTTCACATGTTAAATCACCATGGATCGGGTCATACACGTCAGTGGTGAAGGTGGACCAAGGTCTTAGAGACATTAGGGGTCTATGTTAACTGAAAATTTCCCCGAGTGAGGGGTTCAACACTCCTAACACGGTCCGGAAAAGGGTGTTTGTCCGACACCTCCCCCGAGAAGGGTCTTACGATCGTCGTCAATGTCTTTCTTCGTAGAGGTCCCCTTCTTTCGGACACCAATTCCGAAGGACCATGTCACGACGTCCAAAAAAGTTAGTGAGCAGATTTAATTGGTCATAATGTGGAGATCGTAATTGGCATAATAGACTGTATCAACAAATCCTAATATGTTTCGTCTTTCTAATGACTAACACTTTGGATCCCATCTGGGTCTTGGTCTGTACGTGTTTCGGGACACCTGTCGTCTCGTTTTTTGTTATTTTGGAGTTAACCTTAGGTCCAAGTTGTAGAAGGGACTTGGGTAAAAAAAAATTGGAACTTTATTTAAAATCAGTTCGGTCACTGAAAATTCAGAGGTGTATGCAGGTCGACACCTTCGGTTTTGACGGATGTGAGTCAGTCATACCACCTTACCTTTAATTATTTGTAAATTTTCCGGGGACCATGTCATGGACCATCCATTCTCGTGACTTTATGACCCCCAGGCAGGAGGACGACCCCGTACTTTGTCACTGTGGAGAGATTCCATGAGTGACCCTATGAATTTTACATCCATCGGTCATGACCTTTGCGTCGTAAAAATAGAGTCGTAAGAAAGTGCTTTAATTTGACTTCGTAGTCCGGTTTCGGGAGGTAAAATTTGACTCTGAACTAGTGTCACCGATTGCGTTAGTACGTAGTAATCCGTTCGGTCATGATCTTAAGTGTAAAGGAGTCACGGTTAAATCCTGAGTGGAAGAGAAAATACGACTTAGGTCTAACTCATTGTTCCGAGATTCCATAGTGGACATGAATATTGGTCGTCGACGGTACTGGAAGGTTATATTGACGGAGTAAACGGACGAAGAGGTCCTTATGAGGGTGAGTGTCCGAGAAAGACTCCAGTGGCCATTCCATACCTGGGGGGGGGGGTTGGGGGCGTTGGAACTCCGACGGTACGGTCATCCGGAATTGGAAAAGACCTAAGTGTTTGTGTCGGTAAGTTTACTCGTCAAAATACAAAGGGTTCCTATGATAAACGGATTTTCTTTACACAGTATTACGATATAAGAAGAAAAGACCTAGGGACTGGAATAGATTCCCCGCTTAAGGTCAAGTAAAGACCTGTGACGTCTAGGAAGGTTGAAGTTTATTTTTGTGTCTTCGTTTGTAGTGAGTTTAATACACTGAAAATAAATGAACCTTCATTTGTCACTCTTTGCCCCCCTTTTTTATCGAACACAAACCGTACTCATGATGTTTTTCTTTTTAACTGTTTTCTACCGTCATATGTAATCGAGATATGAATTCTGAGACCTTTTCTCAAGGATTGAAGTGGTTTCCCTGTCAAGTTGTAGAGTTTGTCGAACGTATCGACTACCGACTACTTTCCGTCTATATATTCCGTTACGTTTCGGAACCTAGGGTTGTCAGAGGTATTGTTTGTACTCGTTAGGTCCCTTCCTAAGGATTAGGTGGAGGAGTTACCACCCCGGTCTGGGTCTCGGGGGAAATCCCCGGACTCGGGGTTTCGGCGGTCGGGGCCCCGGCGGGCGGGGGACCATGTCAGACGACTACTACCCCAATGTGTGGACGAGGTCGAGGAAGGAGAACACGAGTTTGAGCAGGAAGAGGCGGTTCCACAACCGCAGGTCGGTCCTTTAGTGGAGGACCGTGAACAGGTCGTGGTGGAAGAACAGGCGGAGCGACTAGAACGGGAAGTCGGGGAGTAGGAGGTGCCGCGAGAAGTACAACTTTCGCATGCTGAGGTTGCGCAAGAACCGTCTGTGGGAGAGCGCGACCTGGAGCAGGAGACGGAACATGAAGAGGCGGAGGACGTGGTACGCGAGCTAGAGGAGGAACGAGTCGGCCGGGAACAGCAACCACTACCACTAGAACAACCGGAACGGGCACGAGAACAGGCACCGGCACTGCAAGTCCTACGGTAACCGCAGCTACAGCTTCCAGTGGAGCTAGACCCCGTGGGGGGCGCCCCGGCCGCCCTACGGCGAGTCGAGCTTCGCGGGGTCGTCCAACAACAGGGCTCAGTACCGGGAGAGCGGGAGCATGTGGACCTAGTCGTGCGGGCCGACCAACAGGCTCATCCACCACTTCTAGACGCAGACGAAGCACCCCTACCACCTCAACGCGAACTAGTCCCGTCAGTAGTGCGGAGGCCGGCAGAGGTCAGGGTCGCTGTCCCCTCGGTGCAGGTCGTCGTCGTCCAGGACGTGCAAGAGGCTGAACAGGGGGTAGTCCTACCGGCGGACGTGGCGGCGGGGCATACGGTGGCGGAGCAGGCCCAACTACGAGAACAACTCCAGCGCGGGCAACTTCTTCAGGACGTCGTCAAAGACGTGGAACCCCTACGCCCACCTCGGGGGGTGGTCCTGGTCCAGCACCTAGACCCGGAACAGGTCGAACCGCAGCGCATCTCGGAAGAGGTGCCCGAGGTCCCACGAGGCCTTGTCCAGCCTCGTGTCGAGGAGCTTGGCACGGGACCACTACCTGCACATCTTCAGCTACGGGAGCTTGTCCCTCAGCTAGAGGTCCGACCGGACCCACGACCTGCTGTTCCAGGAGAACCGGGCGAGCGTGCGGCACGCGTCGGCGGAGTGCCGGGCGAACAAGACCGACTACAGGAAGAACACGAAGGAGAACTTGAGGAGGTGCTTCACCAAGTGGTCGGACAACAGCTTCAGGAGGGGCGGGTCCACGCACAGGGGCCGGCACCGGAAGTGGAGCTTCTACGGCAGCAGCTAGCAGTCCTACCTGTGCAGCTTGCACGGGGGCGGGTCCAGTTTCTACTCGTGCAACGCGAGGGGGAACGGGCAGGCCAGGTCCGGCATCCGCTACCGCCGCCGGCACCCGAGCAACTACTAGGAGTCGTGCAAGTCGGGGCGCTAGTGGGGGCGCAGGAACCACCGGACGGCGACGCTCAGCAACTTCATCCGGCCGTGCCACTAGTGGCGCAACCAGTGGCCCACCGGGTCCATGCGGAGCCGCTAGAGAAAGTAGAACCAGTCGTGGTAGCTGCTCTAGAGGAGACCCATCTTGCGGAACCAGAGGGGGAACATCGAGTGGACGTGAAATCCGAACAGAGGCAGCAACTAGTGCGCCTTTCCGGTCACGAAGTACAGGCTGACGTGGTGGCCCAGCGGCTTGAACGCCGGCTAGTCGGCGAAGCGCAGCTTGTGCCACAAGACGCCCAAGTCGCGGTGGACCAAGAACCGACGTAGCGGCTACTCGGCGAGCCATAGCCACTTTCGGTGCATCGACCCCCACCACGCCAACGGGACCAGCAACCGCTACTAGAGGTGGAACGGCACGACCTTGTGGGGGTGCGTCCTCATCCACCACGGGTCCAGCTAAGGCTATCGGCACAAAAAGCGGTACGGCCACGGGACGGAAAAGCCGAGGCTCTACTCGAAGTTTGGACTTTTGCCAGCTCTCCTAGACGCTGCACTTCGAGCCCGAAAAGCCTTTGGCTTTTGACTTGCGCGACCATGGCGAGCCCCACCAGGAACCTCTATCGCCCAGAGGCTTTCGACAAGAGTGCCTGATTCGGCGTTCAAAATAGTCAAAAGAGGTCCGACGACAAAAGAGAAGTCCGCCGAGATACAAATATTAAGAAGTAGTTCGGGGCGGAAAAGGGAGGAGTCGGTTACTGGCTCGAGTCACCCCGACGGTCCAGCCCTTATAAGGTCCCCAAAGCGGAGTTCAGGACGGGGAACCGAAAGACCCTGGTTAGTCGCGGGACCTACGGTGAGGAGGGTCTTGAGAGGTCTGAGAAGACCCTGAACGACCGACCGTGACAGAGTCTTTCCTCATTACCCTCCCCTTCTCCACCCTCCCCGACCACCCAGCCCTGAACCCCGCCACCACAACTGCGGCGGGACGACATCAGCGCAATGTTACCTCCACGACGGAGACTGGAGTGCCCGATCATCTCTTAATCCTACTATGCAGACCTGGGTCGAGTTTCAGCATCCCGACCCGCCCACCCCCCACCCCCCTGTGGCGGACGCGTCAAACCGATAACTTCCTCGGGGTTCAATATCCCCGAGGGGTAGGCTTGGCATAGTTTGACCTAGCTTCCGCCGCCCTGTGATCCACTCAGTGTTCACGACACTGACCTTACCCGACCCTTATCCGTTCTGATCATCCAGGACCAAACTCCGCCATAACCTTTGAAGAAATCAAACAAATTTATATCCCTTCCCCGTAGGAAATTCCCGGCGTTTGCACCGACCTTAACGAATCTCGAGGTTTTTTTTTTTTTTTTTTTTCACTTCCTCGACCATCCAATAACAGAGGTCTATTGTCCTCAAGACAAAAACTCTTCTAATCTCTTTCAGAATTCTCTCGTGGTGGAATGGACTCTTTTGAGTACTCCCGAACTAACCCATAAATCGCCGTAAGAAGTCTGACCGGCTTTAGAGTTGTTAGGGACGACGACGATTCAGCGAAGTCAGCACAGGTTGAGAGACGCTGGGGTATCTGCCGTCGGGCGGTCCGAGGCGGCAGGGACCCTAAGAGGTCCGTTCTCGTGACCTCACCCCATGGTAACGAAAGAGACTTTGTTAGGGATTATCTCCCATTTTCTGCTGGCCGTCCCAACGATTTGGGTGGACACCTCTCACTACAGAGGACTCCTCTGATCTTGAAGTTTATTACTCAAGTCGTCCTCTGAACATGGTATAATCTTATTTGATTTAGTGTCTGTGACCTGTCACCTCAGTCCGGGACACTCTTTAATTTTAGTTATACGGTGACGGGAGCGAGAAGTAAGGACAATCGATCCTCAAAAAGATAGAACAGGTTTTCGGAACAAACCTTCTCTACAAACATGTCCCTAATATACCGTCCTAATAAGTATTATCGGTATTTTACCTTTGGTGAATTCATGGTGTCTTTCTTACTTATTTGTTTACACCATATATGTATGTCTTTTTCAATAAGTCGACATTTGTACGTTCTTTAATACTGTATGCGACATTTTATCTACTTGAAAATTCTATACCATTCAGTCAGTCAGTGTTTTTCTTTTTATCACATATTAAAGTGAGTACACTCCATGAATCTCAATTTAAGACTCTCTGTTTTTCATCCGTTTTTTTTTTTCATCTGATCACCACCAGGTTCCCAACCCTCCTCTCCCCTTTACCCCTGAACAAATTACTCATATTTTAAACATAACGTTCTATTTTTTAAGACCTCTAAACAACTGGTTTTTACACTCACCTGAAGACTTAACATACGGTTTTTAACCAATTCTCCCATTTAAAATACAACACAAAATGGTGTCAATTTTTATTTTTACCTTTCTTTTAATTTTATTTTAAAAGAATGACTTTTTAAAAATAGAGTAAGAAATGGGTGTCCGGATCCTTTTGGTACCGACGCCGATTCCCTTGCCGGTAGCCGTAGCTGGACCCGTGGTGGATGAGGACACACCCCCACAAGGTCGTGCCGTTCCACCTCTAGTAACGGTTGCTGGTCCCGTTGGCGTGATGGGGGTCGATACACCGGAAGTGGCTATGTCTCGCCGAGTAACCGCTACGCCGGTTCTTGGTCCATCGGTACTTAGGGGTCTTGTGACAGAAACTACGGTTTGCAGACTAGCCGTCTTTTAAATTACTAGGACAACACGTTAGTCTATACTTTGAAACCGGAAAGGTTCATTAGTTACTTCCTCCGTTCGGGTTCCATTACCACAGGATGTTTCCCCTTTTCTTTCGAAAAATAGGACTCCTTTAGAGAAGATACCATGACTGATTCTACTTCCTCTGACGACTCCGAAAAAACCCGATGTGACAGTGGTTACGACACTAGTGACACGGTCGGATGAAGTTACTGAGAGTTGCGGTCCGGTGGTTCCTACGTCCACAATAGCGTCCAGAGTTACACGATTCTTAATAGTTACTTGGGTGACGACGACGGTAACGGATACCGAATCTATTTCGTCCGGTCCCTCTTGCTGTACAGAACTAGAAACTAGACCCACCTCCGTGTAAACTACACAGACAGGACTGGTATCTACTACCCTAAAAACTCCAATTCCGGTGTCGACCCCTGTGGGTGAACCCACCTCTCCTAAAACTGTTGTCCGAACACTCGGTGAAACACCTTCTCAAGTTCTCCTTTGTATTCTTCCTGTAGTCGGTCTTGTTCGCCCGACACTCCGCCAACGCGTGACGGACGCTTTCCCGGTTCTCCTGGGACAGTAGATCGTGGGTCCGTTTGAACCTTTAACTGAGTGAAATGCTTCCGTAACTGAAGATGTGTAGGTAGTGGTCTCGGGCCAAACTTCTCAACACACGTCTGGACAAATCCCCGTGGGACCTCGGACACCTCTTCCGAGAAGCCCTACGGTTCTACCTATTTCGATTTTAGGTACTGTAACAGAATCATCCTCCGAGATGAGCTTAGGGATTCCAAGTCTCCGACAACGTCCTGATGAAATTACCAGCACTAGAGTTGTTCTCGTAGTTGGGGCTACTCCGTCAACGGATACCCCGACGTCAAGTCCGTCGGTAAAACTACCCCCTATTCAGACTTTTCCATGTCCTGGACGAAAACAACCTGCACCGAGGGGACAGAAATCCCAACCTCTGACGTCCCCCTCAGTACTGACATGATTAGTTCGCGTTGAGGTGGTAGGGGTGCTTCGTCTGTGTCTAAAAGTGGTGGATGAGTCTGTTAGTCGGTCCGCAGGACTAGGTCCACATACTCCCGCTCTCCCGGTACTGAGCCCTGTTGTTGGACGACCCCGCGAAACTAGACTGACCTTAGGGAGGACGTGGGTCCCCTCACGGGGTCTAACTCCACTGGAAACTGTAGCTACGGTTACCATAAGAGTTACATTGTCGATACCTGTTCTCGTGTCCGTTCCGGTTGTTCTAGTGGTAATGGTTACTGTTCCCGGCCGACTCGTTCCTCCTCTAACTCGCGTACCAAGACCTACGACTTTTTATGTTTCGACTCCTACTCCAGGTCTCTCTCTTTTAACGACGTTTTTTACGGAATCTTAGGATACGAAAATTGTACTTCTCACGACACTCACTACTTCCGGATGTCCCGTTCTAATCACTCAGACTATTTTTCTTTTATGACTCATTTACGTTACTCCAGGAAAGCACCGACCTCCGGTTAGTTGACCGACTCTTTCTACTCAAACTAGTATTCTCTTTCCTTAACCTCGTTCACACATTGGGTTAGTAGTGTTTTGAGATGGTCCCTCCTACGTGACCCGGAAGGACACCTTGTCCCATATGTGGACCTTCCCGACGTTGTCCGGGGTGTTAACTTCTTCATCTAATTAGAATGCACCTCGACCTGCCAAGATCCCACGGAGATTCTACTTAAAACAACGGGAGTAGAAGTTTGTACCAATACTAAGGACTTAACTGACCTGGACTTATATTCACTAGTAGGGAAAACCTAAGACTACCTCCTCAGAGTATATGGTAGAAAAGTGTGAGGTTATTAAAAGACTGTGTAAGGTTGTTTAAAGACTGAGACCTTACTCTGAGAATCCTTTTGATCCGTGGAGAGCCTTGGTAGACTTCTTAAACTTACAGACAATAAATAAAGGTCGGAAGGGTTGAAGGAAAAAGGACACACCTACCAATAAACAGGGAGTCATTTAAACAAGGATTTCGTTTAATGAACACCATAGAAATCTGATACTCACATAGAATATTTCATCCCTTTCCCTCTCATACCTCGCTGGTCCACACCAGACACTCGATTAACACTTACTAATTCGACCATTCCCGTTTTATAAACTTAAAAGTACTCGACTAACTTCCCTTTTTTTAAAAACTAATAGTCCGTGGAAATTGGAAATCGGGTCAATCTCATCGACGATTAAATCTTTCACGAAAATTCGCTAACTGACTGAATCCACAAATTCCAACTCGACCCCTCAACCCCGTTCCTGGCCTTGAAGACGAACTCCAGGACTACAGTGAGTATCCACCCCGGATCCTCTAGGTCGGGAATCCGTGAGTTATAATGTCAGGAAATGAACGACTTTATATAAAGAATTTTTTGGAGGATTGTTTACACATGAAAATACGTTCTTCTCTTTACTTTTTGTTTGAATACTACTCGAATAAGGAATTTTTTATGGAAGTGGATAACACAGTATTAAAGGGTATGAATATGTCGGACCCCCTTGTACGACATTCATACACATTGACGTAAATGACGTAAACACAGGGAAACACAAACTCTCCCTTTATAAACCTTCACTTTGTAATCTTACCCATAAAAATCGGGGCTAGGTCACACAAGACAAAATGAGTCAGGAAATGTCCTGTCGATATCCGTTTCATACTTTCTTTACACCTGACTCATTACACAAATAACCCTTGGAAACTATTTTAGTTCTAAACGACCGGACGTCCGAGAACTAGAGCCCCTGAAGGGTTAAAAAAACAACAATGGGTTCACATCGTACGTCTCTTTTCACATGTTTAGTAGTACCTAAAAGTGTTCGAGGGGCCGTCAGTCAGACGTTATCCTTCACAGAAATTCCATTCTCGTTTAGCCCGACCTTCGCTTAAATAACACCATCTTTCCTTGTTTTTGGACTCTACGCCACTCGGTCGGAAAAGTTGGGTTGCCCGCGTCAACCTCGGACGCGGACGCGCCACCCTCGAGCGGGGAGACCCTCCTTCAGCTTTCCGCCCTTCGGGGCGGAGAGAGGGCCGAAACCGAAAGAGGAGTCAAAATGGGCCGGCCGAGGGGGACACGGCTTTCGGTCGGCAAGAGACAGGAGGTAGTCAGCCTCGAGAGGCGACACGGTGGGCCGACGCGGACGCGCTGGGGTGGGGCGGGGTGCGCGCCCGAGCGCTAGGTTAAGGGCGGTCCGGAGGCCGGGTGTCGTGGGCCGGGCGCGGAAGGGCCAGGCCGCCTCTCGTTCGTGGTACCATCCATGGCACTGCAGTGTTCCCCCGCGGGAACCCCTCGCGCCCGCCAACCCTGCCAACCCCCGCCCCACCCGCAGGGAAACCTCCGAAACAAGGAGACCCGACCGCAACCCGGGATCTAAAAAGTGAGGCAATAACCAAGGACGTGGAGTTCAAGAAACTCTTCTCTGAACCTTCGTTTACCTTAAAAAAATGGGGGATACTCTCTCAGTCGTCCCTGTCATCTGGAGTTCCTCGTAAAGGGACTGCCTCTGGTCCGAGGCTCTTCCTCGCCCACCTTATCAACGATGTTAAGAGATCCTCCGCACCCGTCCTGGGGTCCTCTCTCTCAGGTAACTCCGTCTGGGCTGCGCACGTCCCGTCTACTGAGACCCCGAAAGACAGTCCCCGAGCATCACACGTAGCAGTCCCGACGTCGACAAGTAAGCTCATAAGGAAGGAGACACAAGGACACTTCATAAGGAAGGACACTTCAAATCTCTTGACGGTCTCTACACCGCCCTAGGGTCATGGTTACAAACCATTATGACCGTCCCTAAGTGTGGAGAAATGATACAGGGAAGGGTATACTGCTAAAAGGGGGAGAGCGGGTTATCGAGAAGATAAGGAAAAAGTTCAGGGAACAGCCGTTCCTACACCAGCACCTTGAGTTTTTACTGGACTCCATCCATGAACAAGGGTGTTCAAACATCCCCCACCTACACGGTTCGCGGGACCTTGGACAAATTAAACTGCTCATAAACTCGTGATCCGTTCCACCCTCTCTATGTTTTCCTTCTTTACTGAACACGGAATTTGAACGTCTAATCGACCCCTCAACATAGTACATAACCTTTTGTTATATTTCTTTATATATTCATCATTCTTGGTCTCTCTTCTGTCCCGTCTGGGTCGATGATCTTTAGCTTCATAGTCAAGGTGTTCATTGCTACATACATCTTCCTACAACCATCTAAACACACACACACATTATCAGTGTTCAACCCCCCTTTTATCCGTATTTATCCCTTACCCAAACTAACACCATAAAGGTATATTATATCGACAGTGTATCTTTACTCTATGGTTATCCCTTTTCGATAACATCATGACACATACACCGTATTAGAGGGAAAACAACTTCTTTTATATTTTCTATGTGTCCTCTGGTCACTCGAGGAAGACAGACATGACGAAAATGTAGGGGACAGGGGAATATAGTAATCGAAGATTAATAGAGAGTCCTGAACACTTTCAATAAAGTGTGATATAGGGACCTGAAAGGACCAAGATCGGTTCATGTGAGAAGACAATGTTTCAGAAAAAGGAACAATCACCCACGAAGAGTTTAACACTAAAGTATCTTTACATAATTGACAAATCCTTGGCAGAAAGGATGTCCCGGTTCTGGTACAAATACAAATGGTGACACATGGATTACAGATTGTGTCCGGACTTATTTAACAAATTGAGTAAAATAAAAGTCTTGTAGAGATGTACTGTATGTGATAACAACGACAAAATGTGTACTCCGTTGACTTCCAACCTATCTAATTCTTTGAACCAATCCAGATGTGTTGATCATTTTCTGTTTTGGTCTTGAATTTAAGGTAATAGACGAGGGGGCGGTATGCAAACATTACCCGAAGGGACTATCAAGTAAACCATTTCTTAGGTGGACCTTAGGTCCTCTGGGACCAAGTTAAGGACCCAGTCCTTCTAGGTGACCTCGTCCCTATCCGATGAGTGAGATCATAAAAACCCGAAGGGAACATCGAGTCGACCATTTCTTAGGCGGACGTTAGGTCCTTTGGACCCAAACTAGGGACCCAACCCTTCTAGGGGACCTCTTCCCTTTCCGATGGGTGAGGCCATAAGACCGGACCTCTTAAGGTGCCTGAAATACCAGGTACCCCAACGTCTCTCAGTCTGTATTGACTCTTTGAAAGTGAAGTGGGGAAAAATTTAATTTTTGTCCCAGCATCAGATACGTCAACACTTTGAACGGAAAAGTGAATTGTCATACAACACCCATAAAAGGTACAGTTATTTCAACTACAAATTGTAACAATTACAGACTTACCGTAAAAAGATTCGACCGATCTTGACTAAATTCGTTTTGGAACGACGACCTGTGAATCCGACAAGGGTTAAGAAGCAAAAATGTTCACTAAAACGGGACTTGTAGGAATTCGCATATGTAGAGTAAAGTAATCTTCTTTTTTTTCTTAGGAAACTTACTTTACATGTAAAATTTATAGTTTTGTATAATGGACTGACAGGAAATCTTTCAAACTCAGTTACATAAGAGAGGGATCGTCAAAGAAGATGTAAAGATACACTCTATTAAAGAATCACCCCTTTGTAACTGTACCGCCTTACCACTTCGTTCCCTAAATAAACGGAAAATCCAGTCTCTAAAGAGTAGATACCATGGGCGTTACTTACACTATAACTAACGTATATTTAACCCAGGTATATCTCTCTGTTCACACCTTTGGTGATGAAACTAGTGAAGACATTCTACTGAACAAAAAATAAAAGGAGAAAAAAAGAAGGACCCAAAAGGTTTACCGTTCTTATTGACAACAATATCGGAGTCTGGGATTTCGTTCCTGAATTTCTAAGCTTCCATTAGGTAACTCAACCCTCTTCACGAGAAAGAGAGTACGACCAACAGTCTGGTGAAAACACGGTTCATAGAGTAAGATTTCCCTAACTTCTTTTCAATGGTGAAATACGTTAAGGACTTTCAATAAAGTGTCGACGTCATCCACTATCCCGTGGTAGTTTCCAAAAAACAAAACTAAACAAAAAATCGTAGGTCCTTATACCACTTTAGTGGTGACTCCGTCAACCAGACTGTGACCTAAAGTTTATGAATCTTAAAATGTTTTTGATCCCGGGTTGTCTCTTGGTTGTTGAACTTAAAACCGTGTTAATTCCTACAAAATTTTTGACGATAATTGTTAAAAATTTATGTTTTTCCGTTAATTTCTCGTCAATAAGAATGTTTCTTTTGATAACTGTTGGAAATGGTGTGATATGTGTATGATGTGATCGAATACAAAGGAGAAAACAGTATCTAAGAACCTTAGAAACTCGCGTATAATCACAAAGTCTTTGTCCAAGATTCCTTGAATCTTAGACCACCACTGTACGTCCTACCAATCCTACTTCCGTCGGTCCGACCTCCGATCGCACCTAACTCGACATTTCAGTAATCTGGAACCAAACAGTTTCTCTTAATATCTTTGACGTCTTTACAATCTGTAGTCGTTTGTCACCCCTAAACATCCTGTACTTTCCAGGAACTAAATGTCCCCAACTCCAACACTCTCACAACTTTGGTAACCGTCTTTAATTTCCTAACCCTCTCTCAGACCGAACTTCGTGACCATAAATCTATCGTAAAGAGAAATTGTAACGTCCCCCGAGTACCTAAGTCCCTCTCCTGTAGGGAACACGGATGTAGTAGTTCTTGTGACGATCAAACAATTAAATATATGCAATGTATACCCCGAGACCAAGGTTTCGTCATCATAAACTTTTCTTGGCTACTAAACTCCCCAGTATGTCCGGGCCTAGTTTCAGGAACAAGATTTGAACCGGTTCAATGTTTTACAAAGACCCTGGGACCTACAAAGTATTATCGATGGGTTACTTTACCGACATTTCTAATGTTTATGATACCTCTTATGTCCAGACCGTGTCAACAAGCTACCGTCGACGTTCTCACTCAACCAAATCCCTCTTCTCTACACTCCAGATTTTATTGTGTGACGAGACCTTCGTGAAAGAAAGATGAGGTCTCGAATCAGTACGGGGAAAGACCAACATGGAAAAGACCAAAGAAGTTCAGGAAATGAAGGGGGTTGGCACAAGAATAGGGGACGAGACTTCAGTGGAGACACAACTGAAACCATATTTAATTAAACCAACATGGGAGAGAGACGGGTATTGTCGTAGACACCTTGGGAGGTAAGACACCTAGTCCACTCTAATATTCCCGGGATTTACCCCAGAACCCCTTCCTTTACCCTCTCGAACTCTCGACCCATGAAAGTAGAACAGAGATCAAAATTACTACCACAAGTAGAAAAGAATCATAGAGTTGTAGTTTGATTGACTGTAGTCACAGTGTCTGGGACTCTTTATGGGAGTGTACCACTCAACACCTATCATCTCTTCTCCTTATGGAGAGTTTCTTTCGTACCCCAGGGACCGACCTATCTCCCGTAAAAAATTCCCACAAAAGTGTAAACGGATAGAAACAGATCAATAGTCACTTCTTGACGAAGTAGGCCCCGAGTCACCAAGCGATACACGTCAACGGTCGTCTACTTCAGCTGTGTGTCAACGATGTTCTACGTCGTTCCTTCCTCCGGGACGTCGTCTTCGTCACTATCAAGGAGGAGGGAAGGGGAGGAAGGTAACCACTGGGAATTGTAGTAAAGGGTCAGGGCCTCCGGAGGGAGGGTATAAAGAACTCCACCACAAACAAAAAACTATCGTTTTCGACGACGGAAAAAAAAAAAATTTCTTACACCTACTCTCCCGATTATTACCCCTCGCCGACAGGAGACAACTCATCCGACTCCTTGACTCTTCGGAAGGGACAGACGTCGTGGACGGAAAGAGTGAAAAGGGGACCTCCACCACCCTCTTAGATAGTCTAGAAAGGTCCCACCGTGCAGTAAATAACACCCCTCCCTTCCTTAGACAGGGCGTAGCCCTTATTTTAAATACTTCGTTTAAGCTCAAGACCAAGACACACGCGAAACCCTTCTCCCGACCTCTCACCCACCCTTTCCGCGCGAATTAAGCAGGTTCGGGACAATGAGAGTTAATGGGGTCGTAATAGGCGATGAAGAGAGGACCATATTTGGTATCGTAATGGGGTTGACCTGATGCGGCACAGAAGACTTGGAAGCGGATGGGTTGTTTCGGAATATCAGATAGATGTCACGAACGACAGGAAGGTAATTATACTTTCAATTACTCTGGTTTTCACGCAAACTACGACGACCCAAAAAAGGAGTTCGGAGGGTTTAGTCATGTGAAAAGGGGCTATAGATAACATCTATTTACGTTTGTTCACTGTTAAAAACGACACCTCTCAACGACCGTAACTTGTGTGCGGCAATCGTTTATTCTCAAGGTCGATGTCTATTCTCAAGAGTCGTACTTCCCTGGAATCTCCGGGAGGTCGTACTGAGGGAGAAGGGTGTCTCCTCCTTTACTCCGGGCCCTCCAATCCTACCCCCCTTGGACGTGCGGCCCCGGAAACCAGCTTACCTGGGGCCAAGGCCGAGGCAGGCGTCGTCCATCGCGAGAGGGTCGGCGAAGGGGCCGACGGGCGAGCCGCGGCGGGAGGGAGGGCCGGCTCCTGGGCGCGCCCCACAGGCGCCGCCGCGGACTGCCCCAGCGCCAAGGGCCCCCGCAGGAGGAGGGCGGTGGGGGCATGGGCGCGGAGCGAGGTAAGGAGTCCTCGCGCTAGACGTCGCCCGCCGCACTGCCGGGGGTCGGGTCCCAGGTCGTCCTGGCGCGGGCGTGTGCGTCCGCCCCGTGTCAGCGGGCGCGGTCCTGGGCGCCCGGGCCTTTGCGAGAGTCAGTGTTTCTCCCCCTGTGCACCCGCGGCTGCCGGGCCCGCCGACAGCGTCCCTCAACCCAGCGGGTCTCTTGGCGGGCGGCAGGGACGGGCGGCCTAAGGAGCCGGCGTCGGCGGTCCGGTCAGGTCGAAGCCGGCCGCGGGCCGATACTCCACCTACGGGCCGAGTCACACTGGTGGAGGGAGATCATGCATGTACGTCGGGCTTGGGCGCAGGGTGCCGGCGGTTCCCCGAGGAGGCTCGAAGGGTGTGAGGGGCTCCCGGGCGCCAGTGCCCTTCAATCAAGGGGTGACAGTGACGGTGAGGCTCTCGACCCAGGAGACCAGAACTCCGGGTCAGTATGAATCAGGATTTACGGAGCCAGAATGGGACAGAGAGAAAGAGGAATCCCAAAAAGGCGGCGCAAGCCTGGAGGGCGCATTGGTACAGGTAAGACATGCAGAGAGGAGTGGGGCTACGGAAGGGGTCGGAGGCTCGGGAGTATCGACGAGCGATGCCCCTTCGACCCCTCCCAGGCCCTACCCCTCCTCGGGTGGGGGCGCAGTCAGAGGTCGGCGGGGGGCGGTCGGCCTGAGGAAAAGGAGGTGGGGCAGACGGACGGGACCTTGTCCCAGGGCCACCCGAGACCCACACCCCCCGGTGCCGACACAGGGTCGACGACACCGGTCGTCCAGACCCCCCAGGGCCCCCATCAGCCCGTCGGCAGGACCAGGTTGTCACCCAGTCAATGCGACTGTGGCTCGATTATGGTCGACGGACACCCCGATGCGACGGCCGGAACCCTGAGGCTTCGAGCCGGGTTCTGGGGGTCCACTCTTCTTCGCGCTTCACCCTCCCCCTTTAATTCTTCTTTCGTTTTGAGCCTTACCTACCACTCGGTCCTTCTATCGCATAGTCTGCAACTTTTTCTGACTAGTATAGGGCCCAACGGTGGACCATATCCATTGAAACCCGTCCAATTTGAGAGACTCGGAACCACCAGAATACATATACTTTTACTTTCAACTCTTGTACAACTCTTCCAATTTTCTACACACGTCTCGTGTATTAGATCACGGTCCACGAAATTTTCAGAGACTCAAACCACTTAGACTTTGACTCCTCCAATCAATCTCCAATGATACTTAACATCCTTTTCTGCCCCACTTCTTCTCCACTCCTTTCCGTCAGTCTCTTCTGTCAACGACCTTCTTCTGTTTCCTCTTTTCTTTACTTCTTTCTTTCGTCCCCTTTCCTCTCTCTTAGTGTGGTCTAATAGTTGCATTTAAGAAGGACTTACCTCGACACGGAATGTCCGGATTATTGTGGTGGAGGAACGTCTCATAACTCGTATACCACCTATGAATTATCAAAAACTTGCTTACTTACTCACTTTACTTACATACTGAATCTAGGACTGAATGGGGGAGTATAGGACTGATGGGATAGCTTTATCTCCCGAGGGGGAGACCCTAAGAGAGAGGGGAAGTCGGAGGAAAAAAAAAAAAGGGATCCCGAAAATTCCTCTTGTTATCCCATTACGTAATATATAAACGTGTAAATAACAGTGGCGGGGGGGGGGTGATCTTACATTTGAGGTTGAGCAGTACCTGAGGTAGACAAGTTTGACGGAGGAACAAGTAATCTATTCACGGACCGTACGTCCTCCATGAATTATGTATAAACGACTTCGTCAATGGCACAATGGAGTACATTCGAAATCGGAGAACACGAATCATATAACGTCGACTGTATATTATTCACAAGTCATCCCCCTGAAGGGACCGTCAGGTCACTAATTGTATGAGACACGAAGGGGACGTCCCCCGTACCAACCTAGGGACCAGTTCCTTAGGGTGTACGGGACACTGGGTCGGGGGTTTTTTTCAAAAACCATCCGTAAATAACTTACTCACCCTTCTAAAAAATAATACTAGAAAAGTCACTTCTTCTTTGACCACTAGACACCCCTACCTTTCTCCGGGTTTACCTAACGTACCTCGACCCCTGACTCCACCCGGTTCGCAATAGAGTATGGGGCAACGGAAGGGTGATCCGACGTGACCGCCGGGACCCGTCTCGGGACTCGGGGAACCTTCTCACCGAAGCTGACGTGTGGATGGACCGGCCCCTCCGGGGCTGAGACCGACTGGACCGTCGACAGTGTCGGAACGACGACGGAAAGGCAATACACTCAGTGACCCTGGACCCCTTCTTACTCCTGTCCAAGGGAGCCTGGAGTGATGTCCCACTGATTCCTATTAAGTAAAGAAAGGGGGTGGGGTCCAGGACCTGGGGCGACGGGCGGCCTAGACCCCATTACACTGAGCGACCAAATAGTGTACACAAGTCGTCGGTCTTAAGGCCCGGCATGACCCTCTCCACCAAGACATAAGTCCCCGGTCCAGAGAGAGGGTTGTCGGTCCACTCCTTCCTACCTCTCACCCACCCCTCGCCCAAGGAGACCCGGGAACGAGTAAAAGAAAAGAGAGAATCCTTATCGTCTTAGTTACCCTGTCCTCGACCCCCTACCATCCACCCTCCAGTTGTACCCCCTCGGAAACCCCTCAATTTATGCGGTAGACTGTGTACCATCGGGACACTTGTCACGACAAGTGTCTGGACGTCCCTATCCAGACGTAAAGACACGGAGAAATGTCCGAGACTCCAGGGACGTGGGGGTTTCTGTCGACGAGTTGAGTTCTTTCTCCGTTTCTTTGCCCTCTTTGATCTCTTTAAGGTCGTCTTCGTCTTCTAGGTTGTCGTCGTCGGTGGCGGACCCCTCCACTCTCCGACTCCCACCTCGTCCTACCTCCCAACCACGGTACCACTTACCGACCATAGATCCGGATATAGGAAAGGGAGGGTTCGTCTTCTTTGGTTTTGGTCTCTTCTCCCTCTTTGCTCTAGGACCCCAGTAATGGATGCTAGAGGGTTGGGGTGGACCCCTTTTCTTTCCATGATTTTCTTTCCTCTCCCTTCCCTCTGGGGAGGGGTGAGAAGTGAGGTGGGAGGAAAAAGGAAACATAGGACAAAGGAGACAGGAACGAGGGTGATGAAACGAATCACTCCGGGTACAGGAAGAGACGGCCGGGGAACAGGGAAAGGGTCGACGTGGGTCGGAGCCGAGACTGGGACGGGAAGAGGGAGTCTACAGTCACCGTGGTACGGACTGAGGATGTCGGGAGTCATGCACCTCCGACGGACCATGGGAACCACCCTCGTCGTCCCGAAGAAGTCCGGACTCATACCCCACTCACCTGTGATGGCGGGTCCGGACCTCCCCTACCCCCACCCCTCCCTGTCCCGACTTCCTAGGTACCGGGTCCTTCCCCGGTCCGGTACCTTCTCTACTGTACACCGGAATCGTTCGTGGGTAGAAGGAGGGGCAGTCGCAAGGTCGCACAGTCGTGGTTTGGGGGCCCCGTAGAAGTACTACACGTAGGGTGGGGGGTTGCACTGTCCGAGGGACGTGGACCCGGTACGCGAGTGGTTGAGCTAGGTCCTGAGGGACTGGGCGACCACTCGAGGACAGGAGAGGAGGTCCGAAGGGAGACGGAAGACCGAGGACGAGAACCGAGGGAAGAGAAACGACTGACCCCGAGAGTGGAGACGGGGGACCACCACGATGTAAACGAAGATCCAGTAAGGGTAGATTACTGAATCGTAGGAGGAGACCAGTTCATTGGTTGTGAAGGTGAACGTTTGAGAGAAGAGTACGGTGATTTTTATTGTAACAAAACTTAAATCTTTCTTTATTACACTTATAAAAGAACATTCTTTAAATTTCGAAGTTCAAAGGAACTGGTGGAAGGAGGTCTAAGTGAGGGAGGATTCTTAATCGACGATAATAGTAAAACTACATACAGAAAGTTCTGAAAAGGATAAATGAATGCATAAGTACATGGGTACCCTAAGGGTCCATCGAGTCACTATTACTTAGGTGGACCGTTACGTTCTCTGTGTCCAAGCTAGGGACCCAGTCCTTCTAGGGCCTCTTCCTTTACCGTTTGGTGAGGTCATAAAAACGGACCCTTTAGGGTACCTGTCTCCTCGGAACACCCGATATATCAGGTACCCCAGTGTTTCTTAATCTGTACTGAATCGTTGATTTGTTGTTATAGAACTTTTACAGTCTTTCACAGGTACAGGTAATGTCGTATATTCTCTATGGACACCAGACATACTCTTTCCTCAACGATGTCAGGACAGGGGTTCCTTGAGATTTGGATCACCCCCATTTGTCTAGTTATGTTATTACTTAGATTACATCAATCTACTCAGTAACTTTTGTTACATGTTTATGTCACTTGGATTAATTCAAATGGTTACAAGAAACTAAATTAGAAGTGATAGAACAATTTCTTTCGGAGAGAACGGAGTTTCAATATTTGTACTAGTGGATAATAAAAGAAGAAAAAAATAAAAACCTTTACTATGGTAAAAGATTACGAAAAAGAGTATCAAAACAAAAGAATTCAACTTCCCAAAAAATTTTTTTGTTAATTTAAATCTGAAATTTTATTTTAATAAAAACACTGATACCCCTTCATCACGTTAAAAGGTTAGTTTAATCGATGTCAGAGGTTGTTTAAATAACTTGTCAAACAGGAAAGAGGTGACTGTACTTTACGGTGGGATTTGTTTATGATTTATGCGAATCTAGACAAAGGTCAGTGACAAAACAAAGGAATTAGCCATTGAAACAAGGACCAAGGACACTTTTGAACAAAATTACTAGTATCGAGAGACTATACAAAACGATAGACCAACCCGACCTCGGAGGAGAATCAACAAAACGGTTTAACGGACCCGACAGGAGTGCGTAGAGAGGGACTACTAAAATCGTTCCCCTCTCAAGACTAGGTGGCGGGGAAGGAAAGGATGTTTCAGGTAGCTGGTGGACAGACCTCAAGGACGAAGGGAGCCCCGTCGAGGTGGTGGGCGAGTGGAGACGAAGAGGTACGAGGGACGTCCGTGGCGTACGCACCTCTCTGGTGGGACACCTTAGGACCGACACTGGTGCGCCCGTAACGGTGGGTCCACCACCACCTCTTCTTTGAGACCGCGCTCGTTCCCGACTCAGCCGTGGTCGACCCCGCTCTCCGAAAGGACGTCCTCCAGACCTTCACCTTCCTCCTCATTCACGGTTCAGGGACGACCGTAGTGCCGGGGCGTTGGGACCGACGTCCCAGTCTGGGCGAGTGTCTCCGACTCCCAGTACCCCCGGGTCCCGGGTCCAGGTAGAATCTCGTTACTCACTGGGGGTGGAAGACGGGGGAATCGATGGACTACAGTGGGCGGTCGGGTCTGGGGTAACGACTAGGGTCAGACAGACAGGTGAGGGTCCTTTCCACTGGCCTAAATGGTGGTCGACTTCTTCGAACCGTCGAGGAACCTGACCTTAGCTCGGACAAAGTGGTACCTAGGACACTCATCCTCATCCTCCCCAGAGCCCCGACCCCACCCTCCCCCTTCGAGGGGTGTCTTCTCTCGTGTGTGACCCCCGGGAGGGGGTCCTCCACCAGGTGAGCATCTTTTGGTGATCCCGAGTCGACGTTTACGGTGAAAGACGGGGTACAGTGTCGGGAAAACACAAGGGACAACGAGGGATATCCTCGAGTTTGAGGAAGTCCACCGTGGACTCCCCGGAGGGGGAGGGGGCTCGAACATGGGGACCCTGAGACGTGATCGGGGACAAGGATTGACTCACTGAAGGGACGGTATAGTCGTAGTGGTACGGTAAAGGATAGACACACAAGGGTATCAGGGGAGAGGGACGAGTTCTTTTCGTGAAGAGGGGAGGTCGGGAATTTCCCCGGACACACGACCGTCCCCCGAGACACGACGGTCCAGGGCGACCGGAGACGACGGAGTCGTGGGTCCGGGTAGAGACCGAAGGGGACAAGGGTGGTCTTTGACAGTCGTCGACACTGTCTCCGGAAACATGCCGAGGTGCTCCTCCCTCAGTAAATGGCGTCGTGTGCGGAACAGTTGACCAGGACGTGGGAGTTGAGACGGTAGAGGCTGTAGCTCCACACGGGGAAGGGAGGGGGGTCGAGAGGTGTAGAGGTGGTGTGTGGGGGTCGGGGTCGGGAACCCGGAGAAAAGAATTCGAGACAGAGTATCCACCTATTCTTCCTCGACTGTCCAGCATGGGACGAGAGGCACGGACCGATGTTTCTCTTCCACCTCAAACCCCAGGAGCAGAGGAAACGAATGTTCCAGGTTCCGAGTCCATCCTCGGTCCCCGTGGTCCTAGGACCCGACCCAACCCGTTCCCCGTCCTTCCCGCGTGACGACTCTGGCGTTCCGGAGGACAGTGGGGTCTGTCGCTGCTGCTCCACCATCACCGTTGGTGAGCCTAGCTCTGCTACGACCCTCTACACCGACATCGACACGTGGGGTTTCTGGGGTCTATGGTCCACACCACCCCCACGACGGGCGTCGACCCCCCTTCTTACGACCCGCTCCTCCCGAAGATGTGATACACATCCCTACCCTACCCGTGACTCTTTTAACCTAAACTTTGTGTACCGAGACCGACGAAAGACCGGGACACCTACCTCAAACCCACAGTTCTTTAGTCCTGGGACGCATCCTCCCTCAGCCCGGGTCGGGTGACACGCAAAGACCACAGAGGGAGACAGGGGTCGTGGACTTCCCGTTCTCGCACTAGGTGGGTAAACACAGAGCCTCGGAGGGGTAACAGAAACTACTGAAACACCTGTACCTCAAGCCGTGTCCATTCGTGACCCGACAGGACACTCCTGTCCTTCCTTGGTACTCTACGTGGACTTGAACGTCCTGAACCCGGCCAAGAGTCCCCTGACACAGCCCCTACCCCACCAGACTCTCATGTAGGTAACCGTTTTCCACCCCACGTGCACTCGTCTCTGACGTGACTCAGGATGAACTGGGGCGTGGGGATGCATGTGGGGTCCGCGCCACTTCTAGTGGGGGCGGGTGCTGGTCTTACTGATACTCCAACCCGTCGCCGTGCCCGACCTCCGGCAGTCGTAGTACCTGCGGGCGCCCCGGGAGCAGTTGCACGGGGGTGGAAAGGACCACTCTGTCGGAGCCGCTCCACCGGTACAGTCCTCTGTCGCCCCGAGGACCGTGTCGGTACTGCCTCGGACAGAGGGGGCGTCCCGGACGGGTCCAAACTCCGGTCCTTCCGTCACGACCGTCGCGAGTTCCTCGTCCCCGACAAGGCGCCGTAACTCCTGTTGGGGTACCACCACGGTGAAACGTTCACTCCCGTCTCCGGTCCCGTCCCCCACCCGCGGAGTCCCACGTGGGGTGAGTCGGAGGAGTGGGTGCACATGGACGTCGGCGAGGTTCCTGCACCACCTCGGAGACGACGCCGGCGTCACCATGCACGCGACACCCCTCTACCGAGTCCGACGGTCACGACGACACTGTGCCCCACTGGAGGCATAGGACGGCCTCCGGGTAGTCGCCTGCACCGTACGGACCTACCTGTTATAGGCCACGCAGTTCGGGGAACATCCCTCCCGCTGGTCCGCTCCCCGGCTCGGCCCGTGTGGGACCGCGGGGCGGGCGGGGAGGAAGTACGGGAGAGGAGGGAGACGGTGAAAGTCCCTGACCACATAGAGGGCCGTCGACACCACCCCGGTAGCGTAGGGTCGGATGAAGTAGTGACAGTTGCTGGGACGGCACGGGGGTCCCCTCCACTCTTGGTTCGGCCCCGACCTCTGACCGTGTAGACCCCAACCCCTCCCGAAAGTCACATAACCCAGAACCACCCCCCTGTCCGTCTCCGCGGGAGAACCCATGAGTGAGGTGGACCCGTACCGTCCTGGGACTGCCCGCTATGACCCACTCACCCGCGTGACTCCGGCTCCGGGCCCTCTTCCGTCGGTTCCTCAAGCCGCACAGGGGACTGTTCTAGTCAGAGGTCGTTCCGTTCCGCCTCGGCACGCCACCCCCCGTCACCCCCCGACTAGGAGTGGAGGTGGGGAGACTGAAGACTGGAGACCGGGGGGAGTCTACTTCTACATGACCTATGGACCAAGAGGAGACCGGAGAAGGGGAAGAGGTAGGATCCGACCGGGTTGGTCCATGTAAGGACCCCGGTCGGGTCCCGACCCACCCTTAGAACCCACACCCACGCACCGAGGGGTAGTGAGTACGGGACGAGACTGGGGTCAGTCTTCTAGACTCACACAAGATGGGCCCCTGCGACGACCTCTGTCCGGTACTGTAGGAGAAGAAGACCCACCGGTCCTACCAGTACGAGCCGGAGTTCGAGTGACCGTTCGACGGGAAGTTTCTCCACACCTCTGACGGCGATGGGGGTGTCAGGGGAGGGAGTGGACCTGTCGACACCCACCCGAGCCGGTTCCCCTGACCACCCCGACGTTTGGTCGGACGCACGACGATTCGTTAAGACATGGAGCGAAGGATCTTCTCCCTCGTGAAGACTAAGTGCTCTTCCCCGACCGCCCCGGCGACTCCCCGGGCTCCAAGTCTCTCCTCGTCTGGTCTACATCCCCACTCCCCTCTCCGTAACCCCAGATCCACCCCTCTGCAGGAGTGTCCGGAAGGGACGGGACTGGAGCGTCCAGATGGAGGTACGGTAGCACGCCCTGCGGGTGCCGGCCTTCTACTCGTTCAGAGATCCGTTGCAGTAACTGGGGGACCTACAATAGGTACCCCAGAGGGACGTCCACCCCGACCCACGACCCAGTCCGGCCCTTCCCGACACCCCGCCACCACTGCTCGGGGATTGACGAGGGTGCAGTGGAAGTCCCGGAGGTGCTGGTCAATGACTTGTCGTTGGACCTAGGGTCGCTCCACCTCTTTCGTTTTCTCCCCGTCCATGTCCCCCGTCTATGTCCCCACCCGGCCACCGACCGTACACCCGTCTTCCGCCCACTCGGACCGAATCCTGTGCGGGGAGGAACTGAGGAGGAGACAACTGAGGAGGGGGAGGCAACTGAGAAGGAAGGGGGTGTCTTCCGTCTAAAGGGCTGCCCCTAGGGGCTCACACCGTGGCTGCGCGAGGCCAAACCTGACACGCGGATGTGCAGGGTCCCATACCGAGGGACGCCGTCAGAATCGACGTAGGAAGAAGGAGGGGCCTCCGTGGGGTGAAAGGCGACGGGTCCCGGGTCTCGACCCTCCCTCTCGTCACATCTGAGTGCGAAGTGGAGGTGGATCCGGCACTGTAGTTGGACCTACACTTGGCCTATAACCCCATGGCGGTAAAGACGTTGTTCGAGACCTTGCGGTGGTTCAAACGGGAGGCACCGGAACCCTTCCCAAAGCACGGGAGTGGGTGCAGGCTCCACTCTCGGACCACCCGCCACTCCACCCGTCGTGGGTGCACCCAGTGTGGGAACGGTAGGGTTGTAGTTCGGGCCGGGGACGGGGATTCCTCGGACGCACATCGACCTCCTTGTCCTGTGTCCCCTTCGGAGTCCGTGACGTCAGAAGGGCGTGTCACCGCTCCGGCCGGGAAAGACCGGACCCGGTGGTGGGACCCGTACACCACCAACGAAACCTGGGTAAAGGAGGACCTTACGTTTAAGGGTCACCAAGGGTAAGGGTACCCCAACACCGGGGAGGAGGACCCGTGTACAACGGGGCACCGACTGTCCGAGGAAGGGGCGGCGTTCGGACCTCCGGTGCTCTCGGATCACCTGGCGACCTAGGCGTCGGCCGACTGGCTTCGACACTCCGAGTCGTTGGTTCCAAAGGTCCGGATACTGAAGGGCCGACAGTGGTGGCGGGTCATGTCGAAGACCGAGATGCTCGAGACACTACAGATGGACCACTCCTCCTCGGCGGACGGGGTGAAGGACCAGGAACCGGAGAGGTCGGGACTTGGACACGGGGAGACAGGGGTCCTCACGGACTTCGGACACGACTTACCCCATCTGGATCACCGTCGGCTTACGCGGGCGGTCTGGGAGATGTGGACGGACCTGCACCCGGACGCCGATGAGAGTGGGAAGTACGGGAAGCACTGGCTCCTCGACAAGGTCGCCGACGGGGCCGCCTGTGGTGTTCGAGGGGGATCGGATACGCAGTGGCGGATGGGTCTCGGGAGCCTCCATACCCCATGCCGGACCTATGCCCCGAGACCCCTCGAGGAGTCTCGACGGGGTCGAAGGAATGGGGGAAGAGGAGGGGAGTCACGAGGACCTTCCTGGGATTCCGTCTTCGACGGAAGCTCGACCGGGACTCGTAGTGAGCTCGGCACGCGAGGGACGCACGGCTGATGTTGGAGTGGGCCTAGTCCGGGCTGACACTCGGAACCCGGGTGTGCAAGGGGACAAGGGAGGGTGGGGCCCTGGTCACAGATCGTACTGACGGAGCAGAGGCAGAGGAGTGGACAGAGGGAAGGGGGCCGTCCAAAGGACCTTCACCGACTGCTCCGGTGTCCACGGGACCGTAGCCGCCACAGCCCGATGCACGTCTGCGACCGGTCGCGCCCCTAGCACCGGCAGGACCGCGACCCCCGAAGACGTGGGGTCCCGACGCGACACCGAGACCGGAGACTGGCGACGAGGCAGGTGGACGTCGACGTCCCCGATCATCTGGGTCGGGCCCTCGACCCGTTTGACGTCCGGTTCGCACTACTCCGCGTCGCCGTCCGGGTCGCAGACGCCCTCGCGGCGCGGCGGAGTCCGATGTGACAGTTCCACGGGGAGTTTCAAGTCCTCCGTCTACTTCGGTTCCACACACCGTACACCCCGTAAAGGAAGGGGTAAAGGGTGGAGAACGAGGGAGGTGGTAGTTTGGGGGAGGACGTCGACGAGACGGGCCGGGTCCGTCCTCTCGTCCACCCGGGTACCGTAGGGAGGAAAATGTGCACTTCCGGTCGGTCCCGTCCCCGTGTCGGGACCCAGAGTGTCGTCAAACTTCAACCTCCGTCTGGTCGGTCGGTCGGTCTGGGGAGTGCGTGGTGGGTCACGGGTCTTACACCGTAGGTGTACGGCCCTGGACCCGAGTCCTACCTCGGTCACATCAGTCCCTTAAGTCGTCTAGTGGATCCCGGGGAGATCGCTCCTTGGTACCCCATTTGGTGCCCTTGTCTCCTTGTTCGCACCTCCGATTCTTGGGCCTACCGACTCGTCCCAAGAGAGTGAGGACAGATGGGTCTTCGGCAGAGTGCCGTCTCGTCATAATGGCCGTGGTAAAAGGTTCGTTTCCGATTCCCGGACGGAACCTCGGACACAAGGATTGGTGACACGAGATGGAGGCCCAGTCCCGGACCCCGACCCGGTGACCCACCGCGTATACTCGCGACTCCGGGGAAACAGGAACCCTTGACTTGTGACCCTTTTCCGTCCTGGGTCCTCTGGTCGCTACTACCTTCTCTTGTTCCACGACGATCTTCACTTACTCCTAAGATCAGTCTCTCCTCCGACGACGGACCTCCGACCACTCTTAGTCGCCCTTCTGGCCGGTCGGTTTGTGTGTCCGGGGGTCGATGAGGGACGGGTACCAGGAGTGGGCAGAAAGGTTGAGACTAGGCAGACGAGAACGCCCACAAACCCCAAGAGGAGAGGACCCGGACCCGGAGGAGTGGGTGGTGGGGGAGAAGACAGGAGTCGAGGTCGTCTGTCTTCGTCTCGAGTCCTTCCAACTACTCCGGTAACGGGATAAAGTCTTCTACGACACTTTGTGCTTTGAGGTTGGGAGTATTGGGGGTCACCAGGTGGTACCCCTACCGTCGTTATTTTATAAAACGGTGTTTTGGACCTGAGACACACACCACCCCGACCCCCCCCCCCCACGACTCCCCGACCCAAGGACCTAGAAACCCACGGTCACACTTGTTGTCCTCCCGTCGTCCGACCTGTACTCCGTGACCCAGGACCACCCATCTCCACACAGACAGACCCGGACCGGGACCGGGACTCGGTCCGGACTCAGTGCCGTGAGCGAGGGAGGAGGAGGGCGGAGAAGTAAGTGGAGGCGTGACGCCGGTTCCCACCGGGCGGGACCACGACCGACGACGAACACCGGGACCCGTCCGCACTCTTCTCCCCGATCCCCGACGGACAGGACGGGGGTGGGACGGCCTCGGAGGGAGGGGGAGATGACTCAGTCCGAAATCCAATTAATATTGAGACTGGATTCACGGGATACTGCGGGCCGGGTCGCCAGGACGGGCCTCTGGGTCGTTGGTCCATCCCCTCTCCGGATCTCCCCCCTGAAGGTTACGGACCCCCCTGCAGGCGGAGCCCCTCCCCTCCCCGCAAGACCCCCTCCTCGGAGTCTGGGGCGGGGTCGTCCACATTCAAGGATAACCAGACTATCCGGGAGTCCAAACGACTTACTAACTTCCCCCTCCCGCCCCTTCGGTCGACCTCCTCTATTTCCCGGTTTCGTCCACGGGTACCTCTGTCTGTTTCGGTCAGGACGGGATTCAAAGACGACGAAGGAAAGGAGAGCTCACGGAAGACAGGGAGTCCAGGTACAGAATCGGTACTAGGGGCGCCTGCACGGGGATAGGGTGGACCCGGGGAGTCACGACGACGACGACGTCGAGGACGACGGAGGACGTAGGCGGAAGAAGGGGTTGTAGACCTCGGAGGACCGACGGGGGCCGAGGTAGTGGGTGGTCCTGGACTGTCTCCTCCGCCGCGAGTTGCAGTGGGACGTGGAGAAGGATCTCGTCGGCGGGGGTCCAGCCGGGGGGGAGGTGGAACTCCTGAAGGACCACTCGCAGGGACCCAAGTCAGTGTAGGGCCGGTCTAAGGGGGTAAGGCCCCTGGAGACGATGAATTCCCAGGACGAACGGTTCTCTTCCCTGGGGGTGTGTGTAAGGGAGGACAGGAGATCCGTCGTTGTCACGGGTCCCCAGGATCAGAATGTTAGTCCTCAGGGGGAGGTATGCCTATAGGTCCTGACGGGAAGGGACCATCCCGGGTCGTGGGAGTCGAGGAAAGTGTAGGTCGGAACTCGTGATCTCGACTCGGTCGTACCCGTTACCAGGGTTGGTTCCCCGAGGAGACCTTGGGGACGGGGAGGGTAAGAGGGTCCCGGCGTGGGAGGAACGGCTGCTGGAGAAACGGCGGATGAAACCTTGACCCAGAGGAAGAGCGGCCAAGGCTCGTCGGAATCCTCTCCACAGAGCACGGTTACGGCGGGTTCTGAAGGACGGTTGAAGGTTCTTACTGGGACTGGACGTGAAACTACGGCTCGCCGACCCGGTCCCGGCGTGTGCGGACCACCTCCGAGATGCCCTCTGACACCGCCGTCGGTTTCGGGAACTGATATGGGACCGAGCGGTCGCGGACCCTCGACGCGAAGTGCGGGACGTCCACTCTTGTCTCAACCCCTAACACCAGTCTCCTCAGAAGCGAAGGTCAGAAGACCTGAGGGCCCACCACGAAAGAATCAGTACGGAGGGGGAGGAGATCTTCCCCGACCCCGGGTCGAACGGTTCCGGGACCCCGATAAGGGATCAGGGGTGGTCAGGTTTAACCGTCGAAGGACACCCTTGTCGGTCCTGTAGAAACACCGACCTCACTTCGTTCGATCTCCTCCCACGACTCCAGGTCTGCACCCGGCACGTCCGGTGACTTCCCGGAATCCAACCCGAGACTCTCTACCCTTCTTTGTCACCCTCCGAGGGTGAAGTGGTCTCGAGGTAAGGCCCGTTCCCTCTCTCGTGACCTCCCCTATACCCCACGGACCTCCTCGTCGGTCCGCCCTCCTCCGCAAGTCCGACCCCTTGACCTTCCTCCCGTCAATTCCGACCTCTGGCGTTCTCGTCAGTCGATCACGAAGAAGGGGCAGGAAGAGGACCCTGGTCCTAAAGATGTCAGTGTCGTTGACCCACCTTGACCCCTTCGTCGTCGGTGTGGGAGTGGAGGAGACCGGCTCCGTCCTCGAGGCCTCGGACCGTGTTCCATGCCGGTACGGGCACGACCATTCCCCCTTCGGGTGTCTCGGTGGAGGAGAGTCGGGTAGGTCGGTGACCCAGTGTAGGACTCCAGTTGATCCTCCGCTGTACCGAAGTCTAACTCTGTTGGACACTCCAGGGAGTCAAGTTGGTTTCCGGTCAGTTAATCGACCGAAGGGGTTCTAGTACGTCCCCTCCGGTCTCGGTCCTGGTGAGACGTCTGACGTCCCTCAAGAGCAAGTACTTCAAAGGAGGGACGTGACCTACCGTCCCCCGAGAGGGAGAGTCATGGGGGAAGATTGACTTGACACTGGGTCTTCGACGGAAGACAAATAATGTTCATGTGAAGAACAGGTGTCGAGTACCTCCCATGTGAGGGGGATCCTAACCAGGGGTACTAAAAGATCGTGTGAGAGTCAGAGTTTATAGCTCAGAGTAACGGTCGGTACTTGAGGTCCCAAATCAAGTCTTTCGGATCTTTTCATGGGTATTTCCCATGGACACCCGAAAGTGGAACAAGGTCCACCCTCCTTTTCGACTTCTTCAAACCCACCTGACCCTATTTGTAGTCCCCGTCGTCTTAGTACCCACGACCTGGGGACAGGAGAGAAAGGTCACCCGCTAGGATGGACGAGACTGACACTCCTCAACTCGACGGGACCCTTGAACGACCCGAAGTGTGAGGAGTGGAGACCGATGAAACCTTGAGTAGGGAGGTTTGGAGGTCCATGGTCTACCCTTCTGGGGGTTCTCATTCCCCTCTTCAGGAAAGGAGAGGGGATTGGGAGAGGGATTCCTGGAGTCAGGACATCCGGGAACAGGATTTTAGGACACCATAGTAAAGAACCTTCCTTTCCTACGACCCTTCCCCCACCGACCGACCGACTTCCGGGTGACTCCACCGGTACTAACAACCTCAAGTCCCCCCTGTCAGAGAATGTCTCGACTATTCTGTAGTTACGGACTCCCTCGAAGACCCCTGGCTGAACTCCCTAGTCCCCTAGATGGTGCACGACACCACTGGCTGGTAAGGTCTAAATGAGGGTCTAAACGGGAGACGTTTTACAGGATTAAAAGCCGACTAGGAAAGGACTCCTCACTCTCCGACTCCGGTTCAGTCTTTCCCGAAGTGAAATAATCTTTCGTCACCCAAAAAAAATAGAAGTGGGATGTCTAGACAAAGGGGTTGGGTCCCTTTACATCGGTGCCCCCGGTGAAACTGGTCTCGTCGAGGGTCGGCGGTGCCCCTCCGTAGTTGTTCCTATCGTGTAGGGGTCCGAAGAGGGGGGTGGTGTACGACGTGGGGGTCCGACGTTTTGACCGGGAAGACCGGAGGTAGGTCCGGAAGTTGGAGGATGCTTCGGCGGACCCTCTGTCCCCAAAGAGGTCCACTCACCGGAGGACCTCGACCCGAGGAATTATCCATCCACGAGACCTCGACTCTTTGTCCCCGACCCCTGCTCACACGTCTACCACGTGGCATAGAGACCGGACGAAGAGTCCGACGACCTGTAGTGGGGTCGGAGGTCGGACTCGAAGCAGGACCTATGGTGTCCGTCATACCCACTCCTCTAGTTACGACGGTTCTAGGTCCGGGCAGTGTAACACCTCGTCGCTGCCCCGTGGGGGTACCTCGGGTGAGTGATACAGGACCACGGCAAGGTACTAGGTCCATTGATACCAGACCGGTCCTCTCACCTCCGTTTAGGTCCCGTTCTCCATTACAGTGACCATCCCTTCACCCGGAGTACCGAAGTGAAGGCATTATCTTACCTCCGTGAAGGATCCTAGGAACAGGAAGTAACCATGGAGATACGTAAATCCCTTGACGGTCGGTGAAGAAGGTGCAAAGGTTATACTGCCGTGAACGGCGTCCTCAAATTGGTACTGCCCACGAATCCGTCCGTCGGAGATCAACAATTCGCAGGTAGGGTTATTCAGTAAAAGTTAAGAGAGGTAAAGGACACTGTCTCTAACCCTACTTCTACCCCTTGAACCACACAGGTCCGGAGACACTTTATAGACTCTGTCGATGAATTTAGTAAGGAAGGAGGTGACTGAATCTTCAGTCTAATAGACTGGACCCAACTGGTTAGAATGACACACAGGAATCGGACAAATTGGAGAGAAAGGAGTGGAAGTAGTAGGTTTTTACCCAGTCATGAATAGGACTGATAGAGGGTTCCAACTTTGCTAGTAGTTTATTTTAAACCTAACTTTGAAGGGATTCCTCGCCCAAACTCAGACTAGGTAGATATATTTAGAGTACCACTGACTGTGAGTTGTCCTCGAATAGTGTATAAACTATTCCCATACTTATTTACTCATAAATTCTTAAATCGTGAATAATACACAGTTTTGTGACAAGACTTTAACTCTTTTAGTTGAGTTAGCAGAGTTATTCGAAGAGACTCCATTCGTGATAATAAAGAGACCGAAAAGACACTCCTTTGACTCCTGGGTCCAAAAAAACCCAAAAACATTAACTATTCATATCAACTAAATGTCACAAAGTCTATATGTCGTTTCACTAAATCAATATATACAGTAAAAATCTAAGGAAGGGTGATATTCAATAATGTTCTATAACTTAGATCAAGGGACGTGATATGTCATCCAGGAACAACCAATAGATAAAATATATATCAACACACATAGACAATTAGGGTTTGAGGATTAAATAGGGAGGGAAAGGGAAACCATTAGTATTTATACAAAAACTACAGGAACTTGGATAAAGACAAAACATTTATTCAAGTAAACATAGTAAAAAATTCCAAGGTGTATGTTCACCTTATAGTATTACTATAAACTAAATAAAGTGAATCATACTATGAGAGGTCCAGGTAGGTACAACGAAGTGGTCAACAAAAATATAAATTTGTATATGGGTTTTTTCCGGGTGAGTTCTGGTGTCCTTCACGGTGGTAAAACACTCCTTTACCCCAGGTGAAAGGGTGGTCTGCATGGATTCGGGACGGAACAGGATAGGACAGTCAAATTTGTATTTCTTATAACGATAGAGTTATGCACAGGTGGGCTCCTTGTGACGTCCGAGAACTGACCCCTCTACCGGGACCCGTCCGTTCTCTCCTCGGAAGAGGAGTCAGAGAGTTAGAGCAAGGGGTCCCAAACCGGGACAGAAATGTTGTTCACTGGGACTGTTGAAGACCGTTGTCGAGTTACTCTACGTACGGAACCCTCCACCGCTACTCGGTCTCTACACGGACAGTCGGGACCTCCAGACGAGAGGGGTGGGAGAGGGAGGGGGAGGGGGTAGAGGTCCGGGGTGGTAGTTCCCTCGATCTCGAAGGGACCCTGGGGTGGGAGGTAGGGGAGAAGTCTTGGATCAGAGTAAGCAAAGTAAGGTCTAAAGTCCCGGTATGACGGAAGATGAGACGGAAGGGAACGAGACGGGTAAGGGGATGACGGTGGTAAAAATTTTGTAAATAAATAAAAAGTAACTTCCGACGGTAAAAAATGGTGGTCAAAAAGGAGAGGGACGGTCGACCGAGACGACGTGTGTGGAGGTGAGAGTCTGTAAAAACAGAAGTGACTACGGAGGGGATTCCTGCGGAAAGAGTGGTTGGCCCACCTCAGAGACTGTGTCCTTGCCGCAACGTCCCACTCGTATTGACCACCCTCTGAGTCACAATCCATGGGTCCCTACACCCTTTGGGGTCCTGTTGAGAGTAATGTTCCTACTGTGAGTGTGATCCCACCAATTTGGTCGGAACCGAACCTCCCCTCTCTTCACGTAGTACTCCCATTGTAAAGGTTTGGGGAAATTGTTAGGATCTCACCCTCCGGGATGGGAATTACGACATCGTCGGTCTCCCATCTGTCTTAAATAGTGGTTACCAGTCGAGACATCTCTCGAACTCGTGTCCTCTAGGAACCAATGTTACCATGTATCGTTCATCTTTGGAGTTCATGACCGGAGAGAAGACCTGTGTCCAATGCAAGGACCATTGACTCCTGGGTAGATCCCGAGTCCCGGCCCGGGCCGCACTCCAGAACAGGGGAGACGCAAAACTCGGTATGCTCCGTCACCGAGACCGGAGTCCTCCTCTTCACTAAAAGTGGCTTCTGGTCATATAAGCCCTACACCGCCGGTAACAACCCCTGTCATATCGACTGGACCACTCATGTACACCTCCGAGTCTACTCTTGACTCCCCTACCCGCTGTGACGTAAAGAGAAAGAACATTCCTTACCAAGAGAAACGACTAAACGGTAAGGTCCGTCTTCCCACCCTTCCTTCAAAGAGAGGGATACTCTAGGTAACGATTGGGGAAGATAGGACGAGGAAGGTATAATCATTGTGGTCGGGGTGGGGCTCCGAACTGGAGGTCATAAGACAGGAGTGTCGAGGAGATCCTTCAGGACGGTAGAGAATACCCCCCGTCTTCCACCAACGGAGTAGGAATTAGGGAACGGAGACTGAAACAGTAATTGGTATCGAGGTGGGGACGAGGAAGGAGAGAGTGACCCTAGGGAAGAGGTTCACAAGGAAGTAAAGGAAGACAGAGATGGAAAGAGAGAGGACGGAAACAAGGGTGGAGTAGGGTACAGAATAGAAGAGGGGGTAAAAAGCCAGGACGGGGGAGTTCCAATGGGAAGGGGACCTCGGGGCACAACACCACCGACTCTCCGGTGAACACAAGTCTCACCTACCTGACGAGGTCTTACAGTGCCAGGCCTAGGTACCCCTCCAGTCGTCAAAGACCTAGTCTTTGGGACGTCCATGAAGGGACACACACAGAGTTCCGTCACCCTTCTTATCTCTGACTTCCTCCTCCCCATTACATGCTTCGCTTTCCTTAAGAGGACACGGTTAAAGAGTGGGGGGTGTGGGTCCCCAGAGGGTCTCGGTCCTCCTTCCACTCCCCGGAGATCCAGTGTGAGCGGCTAAACCCGCCAAGACCTACCACTCGTACTTACTGGGAGGTGTCAGTCCTTGGACCCTCTAGGTTCAGTGTCGGTTCCCATGGGGAGCCCACTCTCACGTTCCATTCCTTCTACTATAAGGACCCTTTCCCTGCCCCTCTGGTCTCTCGTCATAGTCAGTGTAAGTAGTGCCCTTCCAGAGACTGACGGAAGCGGGAGGAAATCGGGTCTGGAGGGACCTGAAGGAGAAGGTGAAACCCTAGGGGTACCTCCTACCTGGGGTGGGACCGGAGATGGGGGACTGAGTTGGTCAACGTCCATGTAGATCGGGGTAGGGATTGAACACACATATATATATTGAAAAATAACTCAATGTTGTAACTTATTCCACGTGATTTGAATTCACATGTCCGACCCACCTAAAATATATAATTATTGGTAGTGAGTCGAGTTCGACACCTTGTAAAGGTCGTAGGGTCTTGAACGACGACCGGGACGGGTAGTCATGGGGGATCTCCATTGGGGAAAAGGGGTAGGTGTACCGGGTCTCGATTGATGATAAGTTTCGGCAAGTACAAAAAGAGGGACAGAGGTTCAGAGTACGGGTAGAGACAAGAGGGGAGGGGAGAGGACAGGTCCAGAGGTCTGGGTCGATGACCATCTCCACTGTCCCGACCCGAGGTCTCCTTTGGGACCTCCGGGAGACGGCGTGAAGAGGGTACACTAGGAGGCTCCCCAGGGCGTCCCACGACTTGACCCGGTCCACGGAGACCTCGGGTCCCCTGGGGGTCTCGCTCCAGAGGAGCGACGGAGCGATGGCGGGTGGGAAGACAGGTGGAGCCCTGGGAAGAGGGACCTCGACCAACCGGTCCTGCCTCACCCCGCCCCGGACGTGGCCCGCCGGGGGGTCGGGACACGACATCAAGGCCAGGACGACCTCCACTCTCCGGTGCCTTCCACGTCGACCCCGACCTCCTTTGCCCCGGACGAGGAGGGGACTGGTCGGAAGGAAGCGTCGAGTCGCCAGGGGGCCCAAAGGACCGAGGTCCGTGGTGTCGGGGCGAGTCGGAGGCGTAGCGGTCGAAAAGCCCGGGAGTCCTAGAGGTAGAATCCTGTAGACGGTTTGGGTTAAAGCGGGAGTGGAGGTTGGAGAGGTCCACTTCGGGGACTTTGGAGGAAGAGGGAAGACCAGGGTAGAAAGACACGGTCCCGTACCCTAGACCATTCACGAGGAGACCGGGAAACCCTACCCTCGAGTTTAAGGAGCGAGGGGAGGGGTGGAGGGGAACCGAGGGTCGATAAGTCTCGGACACCGACTTCGGTCTACCACCGTAGGTGAGGGGTCCCAAGTGGACCTTGTCTTGCTCAGGCGGAGCCCCGCGGACACCGACCTCCATGGTCTGTGTCGGCGGAGACTGAGGCACCACTACCACTGCCACTGACGTTTCTTACCTCTTGGGTCGTGCTACGGGGGCTGGGTACGGAAGGAGGCCGAGGACCACGCCCGGGGACGGGGCGTCCACTCACGGGGGTGAAAGGTGACGTCCTATCCGTCCCATTCCCCTCCCACCACGCCCTAATTAGACCCCCGTTGGTGGGACTGTCAGAGATTAAGAGGGGTCCTGGTCGAGGGACGAGGACGGATGAGCTGACTGGGGCAGGAGTTGTGGAGGGTGGGACGGAAGGTAAAAAGGTGGAACCACTGAGTCCCTCTTCGACCCCCTCTCGACCGCCCGGTGGGGACCACCTAGTGTAAACCCCACTACGACGAAGACGAGCCGGACCCGGGGACTACTGTGTCGTCGGGGACCTCCCTTCCCAGAGGTCGTGACAGTGGTAGAACGGGTGACCGCTCTTCTATCCTCCCCGGAGACGGAGAGGTCCACCCTATTCTCCAAAAGGAAGAGTAGGTGAACGGAAAAAAGGGGTTCTGACCCTATCTCCCGTTACCGAAAGGGTGTTACGTGAAAGGGATTGGGAACACCCCCCATTTTTTCTCTGAGTAAAAACCTCTTTCAACGAAAGAGAAAGAGACGTCGTAGAAATAAGGTGATGAATAAGTACGAGAGAGGGTTCGAGTCCACCTCCCCTTCTATACACCCCGTCACTGATTCTGACCTTCATCCCTCCTCCCAAGGGGTGGAGGATGGGCTTCACAATAAATGTCTTAACGGAAATAACTGTAAGACCTCTACGATAAAATCAAAACTTTAAGACCTCTCCGAAGATAAAATAAAAACATAAATTTTAACTTCCTGTTACGGTTATTTGTACAGAAGAGGGGTCTCTCTGAAGTCTCTTTCTAGTGAATACATGTATCATTGCCTTTCGGCCCCCCCCCCCCCCCC